>NC_069399.1:131019459-131036164 GCF_026875155.1 Cherax quadricarinatus | reverse complement strand
TTCATAACATCAGCAATCACTGTTTCTTGTATCGCACTGCATCCAACGCACATTAAGAAACCAGTTTTATAATGTTTTCTTCTTCTCTTTTTTAGTAATTGTATACAGGAGAAAGGGGTTAATAGCCCATTGCTCCCGGATTTTTGTCGCCTCATTCGACACGATGGATTACGGAGGAAGATTTTCTTTTCACACACTTCCCCATGGACAATAGAGAAAAAGAAAAAGAACATGAGCTATTTAGAAAAGGAGAAAAAACCTAGATGTATGTATATATATTTTTGCATGTACGTGTTGTGAAGTGTGACCAAAGTGGTAAGTAGAGTAGCAAGATATCCCTGTTATCTCAGCGTGTTTATGAGGACAGAAAAAGAACCAGCAATCCTACCATAATGCAAAACAGTTACGGTTTTTGTTTCACAGTCTTCTGGAAGGTCGGTAGTTCTTCCCTGGGTGGTTGCTGGTCTACCAAACCTACTTCTATACCTTTCATGTATGGGACTTATAAAAACACACATACCGGGAATCCAGGTCAGAGCAATTATTTAGCTCATATGGTTTCAGTTTCTCTTTAAATTATCAAAAGGCTGGTTGACCATTTTGAGCTCTATTGTTGGCAAAATTGTAGCTTTAATGTTAAAATCAACATAAGATTTAGTTGATAAATTTAAGCTCCTTGACTGACCTTTAATGATGTTAAACATGGTTAGTTTTGTGTTACTTCCTTGTTTATGTAAGTTCCCTGTTGAGATGATTTGTAAGTTTCTTATTGAAGAACTCGTATATTTATGATTACCATTGCCAGTTCCTCTAATTAAACTTATTAAACTTGCAATTGTTGATGCTATATATTGTTTTTTAATGATAAGTTTTACACTCAGAAGTTTGTTGGCAAGGGGGATATCTCTTTTCACCTGTTCTTAGTAACCTATACATTAATTTTTTTTAAACAAGGTTGCTTAACACAATCTCCCTCTAATAGTGCTATAATGGTTCTGTTTTGTTGATGGATATTGTGTTCTTGTGCCCATGAATGTAGATATTCACCCTTTCCTTGGCAAATTAAATAGCTTAGCCATTCTATAATTTTACTGTTGAGTTTGAGAAATAACTCATTGCCTTTTTTAGTTGTTTTAAATATTATGAGTAATAAATGAATTCATATTTTAAAATTTCAGAAAACCTACAAATAACTGTTCCTATGTACACTATTATTCTTCACGTCAAGATAGAGTTAAACTGTTTTCTCATCAATGTTTTTGAGAGCTTCACGTATTTGTAGTCCAGAGTTTATAGATGAGGAAATATCCAAAATTTATGAAATAGGTAACGATTTGAAATACCCAAAAAACGTAATTGATAAATCTTTTAAAATTGCTAGAAATACTTTTTTCAATCCAAAAAGGGACAACCAGCCTTATTCAACTAAACATGTTGGTTCTCCCTTACCATGAAAACTTGGTTGATATGCCTTCTCTTAAGACTTTTAATATCAAAGTTGTATTTAAAAATCTTGATACAGTAAAAAAACTTTTGATAAAGAATTCCCCCCAAAATGCTGACGGATGTATCTATAAGATTCCTTGTAAAATCTGCGATAAAGTTTATTACGGTCAAACTGGTAAAAGTCTCGAACTAAGATTAAAACAACATAAATTTAGCATTAGAACTGGACAAGATTCCAATGCTCTATTTATTCATGTGAGAGATTATAACCATCCATTTGATTTTCAAAAAGTTGAGAAAGTTGTATCAAGCAAGTCTGTGGACGACAGGAATATAATTCAGTCATGTTTCATAAAAAGAATTTTTGACTAATATATTTCCTTTGGTTTATATAAATTAGATCCATTTATAATTAATATAATTTGGGAAGAATTTAAAAATACATTGGACAAATAATAAATTTTAAAATTCTTAATTCTTGGGTAGAATAGTTTGTTGGTGGGTTGTGTGAAGGATCTGCCTAGTTGGGCCAGCGGGCCTGCTGCAGTGTTCCATTTCTTATGTGTCGCGCGTCAGGTGTTGCTTTGTTGTGGGATGTGATAGGGAGGTGTCGGCTAGACCCTTTATATACCTTCCTTTGATGCATTACTTTTATTGCTCCTTGATAAAGTGAGTAGTCACGAAAGCGCTTGGAATTTCTCTATTCATTCACAGTGGTTGTTTTGCATGCATGCATATATATATATATATATATATATATATATATATATATATATATATATATATATATATATATATATATATATATATATATATATATATATACAAACACTGATCTCTGGCTGAAGGAGACTCGAACCTACCAACCTTAGAACAAGGTATGCAGTGCTTTACCAATCTACCCACACTGGACCAATACCTTGGAGTCCAGCTTGCGTTAGATTTTGATCCAAAGCAGCTAGCTTTCAGGGAGAAGGCTTACAGCTTTTCATCTCATCCCCTGCATGCATCAGCCTTACTAGAGATATTAACAATGCAAGGAATTCGCAAGAGCAGGCGAAATATACACTTCGTCCAGTGTGGGTAGATTGGTAAAGCACTGGGTACCTTGTTTTAAGGTTCGTAGGTTCGAGTCTCCTTCAGCCAGAGATCAGTGTTTGTGTATATTCCGCCTGCTCTTGCGAATTCCTTGCATATATAATATAAAATATTATAAAAGTAATATATAATAGCTATATATATATATATATACTATAATATATATATATATATATATATAAACTATATATATATATATATATATATATATATAATATTATTTATATATATAATATATATATATATAAATATATATAAATATATATATAATATATATATTATATATATATATAAATATATATTTCATTGTTTCGTTTTTTCTACAAATGTAATCTGTTTATTAATAAATGTTTACATAGAAAATAAAATATACAGGGGGGTAGGAGAAGAAAATAATAAAAAGCTCCTTGGGAGAACATAGATTTTTCCATGAATACATTTATGTCTTCTCTGAGATGAGGGTCACCATCCACTGTAGACGTGGTACTCCCTAAATAATAATAATAATAAAATATAAATATAATATATATTATATATATATATATAAAATATAGAAATATATATATATATATAATATAATATATATATATTAGTAAGATATATAGGTAGTAGTTGGTAAGACAGCAACCACCCAGAGAAGTACTACGCGACCAGTCCAGATGACTGTGAACGAGAAACCTGTAACTGTTTTTGCATGAGGTAGGATTGGCTGTTTCTTTTCTGTCACATAAACACGTAGATAACAGGGATACCTTGCTACTCCTACATACACTTTGGTCAACTTCACATACCCGCACATGCATATATTTATACGATACAACTAGGATTTTTCTCCTTTTTTCTAAATATCTCTTGTTCTTCTTTATTTCTTCTATTGTCCAGTGGGAATTGGAAAAGAATCTTTCCTCCGTAAGCATTCGTTGTCGTATGAGCCGACTAAAATGCCGGAGCAATGGCTAGTAAACCTACTCCTGGTAGAACAATTTACTAAAAACGAGAAGAAAAAAACAGGATGCTTGAATGTGCGTGTGATGTAGTGCGGATGACAAGAAAACAGATGATTGCTGATGTATGAATGAAAAGAAGTTGGATGTCTGGCCCTATAGCGAAAACAAAGCTAAGGGGTCAGTAGGGGAGTTGTCGGTGGGGAAATAAATGGATTAAGAAAAATCTGCGTATCTGAGAGAGTTAGAGCAAAAGGAAGGGCAGTATTAATGGTGAAGGATCAGTTATGGACGTAGAAAAGTAGAAAATGAATGGGTAAATTCAAGAATTTATGTGGATTAAAATAAAGGTTGGATGCGAAAAGTGGTCATGAATAAGCGTTGTATGCAACCTGGGAAGAGAGGATGTAGAGGAGAGAGAGAGGATTTATGGGAGATGTTAAGAAAATGTATAGGAGCCTTGGAACCAAGTGAGAAGTAATTGTGGTAGTGGCCTAATTCAAAAGTAGGAGAAACATTTAGAGAGGTGTGGTAGGTAAGTTTGGTGTGCCAGTGTAAATGATAATGGACCCTTTGATTGAACGTTTTGTATAGAAAGGGTTAGTTATAGTAATACATATTTTAAGAAAAAGAGGATAAATAAGTATACAAGAAATGATGTAGTGCGAAATGACAGTATTTGTTGGATTAATGGTATTGGTAGATAAAAGACTGTTGAGTAAAACCTTCAGGATGAACATGTTATAGAGGGGCACAGATATAAAAGATACATTCTAGTGTAGCTACAGAGTAAAATTAGATGGAATACAAGGAGAATAGAAGCATCGGGAAGAGAGAAGGTGACAGTTATTAAACTAAAGAGGAGGCAGATAGGGTAAGAAATAAACAGCTATTGGATGATAGAAGGGCTAATGAGAGTAGGCAATGGGGGTCGAAGAGGTATGGGTATGTTTTAAAAATGTAGTGTTAGATGGTTTCAGCAGAATTTTGTTACAAGAAAGTCGTGCGGAGGAAAGAGGAGCCGATTGGTGGAAGGATGATGTAAAAAGAGTAGTAAAGAGAAAAATTTAGCATATGAGAAGTTTTTACAAAGTAGAATGATGCAAGAGGGAAGAGTAATATGAGAAAAAGTATAGTTTAAGAGTGTTGTGAGCAACTGGCAAAAATAGAGCAAATGAGAGAGTGGTGAGAAGTTATCACAATATTTTGTTGAAAATAAGAAAAAGATTTGGAGTGAGATTTAACAAGTAATGAAGCCTAGAGAACAAATAATTTGTCTGTTAAAAATAGGAGAGGAGAGTTTTATTAAATGAGAGTTTAGAGGAATTGGGAAGATGGAGGAATATTTTTGAGAATTGTTAAATGTTTGTTGAAGATAGGGAAGCTGTGCATTTCGTGAACAGGGCAAGGAGGAATACATCTTGTAGGGATGAGGAAGAGGCGATTTTGTGAGTGTGGAGAAGTTCGTGAGGCAGTAGTAAAATGAAAAGGGTAAGGCTAGCCGGGATTGAATGGGATAAAGAGAAATGTTAAAAGCAGGTGAAATAGTTTTGGAGTGGTTGGTGCAATTATTTAATAAATGTATGGAAGAGAGTAAGGTACCTAGGGATTGGCAGAGAGCATGGTGGCCCCATGTTCCTTGTTTAAAGGCAAAGGGGACAAAAGAAGAGTGCAAAAATTATAGGGTATAAGTCTGTTGAGTATACCTGGTAAAGTGTATGGTATAGTTATTACTGACAGAATTAAGAGTAAGACGAGAATAGAATAGCAGATGAACAAGGAGGCTTAGGAAAGGTATGGGGTGTGTGGACCATTTTACAGTGAAACATATAAGTGTACAGTATTTAGATAAGGCATAGAGGTCTTTTGGTGGCAATTTATGGATTGGAAAGGCGTATGACAGGTGGTAGGTGGCATATGGCAGATGGTTTGCGGGTGTATGGTGGGAGGTGGTTACTGAAAGCAGTGAAGAGTTTTTTAGGGGATGTGAGGCTCAAGTTAGAGATGTAGGAAAGAGGGAAATTTATTTCCCAGAAAAATACCCTTAAAAAAGGAGTGTGTGTCCCCGTGGTTTTTTTAATATTTTTAAGATGGGGTTGAAGAGAAGTAAATGCGGGGGTCTTGGCAAGAGGCGGGGGATTTAAAAAAGATAAAGAATCACCCCCAAAAGGGGGAGTTTGTCCAGTTGCTCTTTCTGATGACACTGTGTTTTTGGGATTTTAAAGGAAGTTGCGGATGTGGATGAATTTGTAGGGTTGCAAAGAAAAAAATTTAAAAAAGGAAAAACGGGAAAGATGAGTTACGGGATAAAAAAAAAGTTTGGGTTTGTGAAAGTTGGATATCAATTGGGGGGAGAGAGCAGGAGGGGGTGAATGTATTCAGTTTTGGGGAAATGGACGTGTCAGCGGATGGGGTCTAGAAAGATAGGTATCATAGAATTATAGGGAAAAGGGGTGAGTGGGGGGCTTTTAGGAGTCGGGGAGACAAAGAATTTTGCCCTTGGGAGGCAAAGGGGGGAATGTAGAAGATATTTTTTCCCAACCCCTTTTAAAAGGGTGTGAACATGGTGATGAATGTTGCAGCGGGAGAAGGCTGGAGGCAGTGGGATGTCATGTCTGGGGGCAAGTGTGGTTGAAAAATGCAGAGATTCGTTTTGGAAGTTAGGATGGGGGGGGGAAATTACCAAAACTTTGCAAGGGTGGGGAAGGGTTTTGAGGGGGTTCGGAATGTAGGGAAGGGGAGCAACAGAGTGACTTCAAAAGTGTATCAGTCTGTAGTGGAAGGAAGGCGGGTAGGGGGCGGTAAGAAAGGGTTTGGGGGAGGGGGTAAAAGGGGTTTTTTGGGGAGGGGTACTTCCCGCAGGCATCTTAGGTTTTGTAGGGGTAATGAGACAAAGGTTTTTAAAAAATTTTACGTGCTGTTGGAGTTAAACAAAGTAACTTTATTGGGGGGGTTGGGGAAAACCCAGGCCCCGGGCTTGAGTCTGGAGATGGGGAATACGTGCCTGCACTCGAAGGAGGGGGGTTAAGTTGCAGTTTAAAAAAATTAGTGAAGCACCCCTTCTGGGAAAACAGGATGGATGAATATGGGGAAATTTTTTCTTTTTTTGGGCCACCCTCTTTGGGGGGAATCGGCCATGTGTTAATAATATATAAAATAATATATATTATAATATATATTATTTATAAATTTTTAATATTATATATATAAATATAATATAATATATATATATATTAAGCAGGCGGTTTGGTATTACTCCTTTTAAGAAAATTTTAGGTAACACAAATACACTTCTAGATTATCACACATGGCAGCAATGTTACAGAACCCGGATAACACAAAAAAATCAGAGAGTACTTATTGCTGTGCATTTAAGAATTTTTCTAACTCAGGGGTTCAAAAACGTACAAAATTTTTTAATTTTAATAGTTTTCCTCATTGTTTCCCCTTTTTATTGGTTTTTAAAATTTCCCAAACTTTAGTGACATTTGCTCTTTTCGATTCGTTCGTTTGATAAAAAAATTTAAATTGCCAAATTTTTTATGGATTTAAAATAAATTTTTTGCCTTCACACAAAAAAACTGAATGATATTATCCGGTCTTAAAATAAAAGCTGATAAAACAATGAAGCCGTTGAAAAGGTAACCCCCGAAGGTGTCGGGCTTGACCACTTTATATACCTTCCTTTGATGCATTACTTTTATTGCTCCTTGATAAAGTGGTAGGCACGAAAGCGCTTGGAATTTCTCTATTCATTCACCAGTGGTGTTTTGATGCTTGATATTATATTTAATAGATTATATTATATACTATATATATATATATTATATATTTATATTATATATATATATATTTAGATATATTATATATACAAACACTGATCTCTGGCTGAGGAGACTCGAAATTCCACCTGTTTAGAACAAGGAATGAAGTGCTTTACCAATCTACCCAACACAGGACCAATACCTTGAGTCAGCTTGCGTTTAGATTTTTATCCAAAGCAGTAGCTTTCTGGGAGAAGGCTTACAGCTTTTCATCTCATCCCATGCGGCATCAGCCTTATAGAGATATTAATAATGCAAGATTGCAGAGCAGGGCGAAATATAGACTTGGTCCAGTGATGGGTAGATTGGTAAAGAACTGGGTACCTTGTTTTAATGTTTCGTTGGTTCGAGGTCTCTTCAGCAGGATCTAGTGTTTGTGTATATTCGCCCGCTCTTGCGAATTCTTGCATAATATATCATATATATATATATATATAGATATTTATATATATTTATATATATATATAATATTTTATATGTATATATTATTTATATAAAACACTGTTCTCTGGCTGAAGGAGACATCGACCTACCAAACCTTAGAATCAAGGATATGAAGTGCTTTACCTATCTACCCACACTGGACCATTAACCTTGGAGGTCCAGATTGCGTTAGATTTTGATCCAAAGCAGCCTTGCTTTCAGGGAGAACGAGATGGCTTACAGCTTTTCATCTCATCCCTGCATGCATCAGCCTTATAGAGATATTAATATGCAAGTGAATTCGCAAGAGCAGGCGATATACACTTGGTCCAGTGCGGGTAGATTGTAAAGCTCTGGGTACCCTTGTTTTAGTGTTCGTGGTTCGAGGTCTCTTCAGCCATAGATCAGTGTTTGTGTATATTCCGCCCCGCTCTTGCGAATTCCTTGCATATATATATATTTATATATATATATATTATAATGATATATATATATACTATATATATATATATATATATATATATATATATATATATATATATATATATATAATTCATTTTCGGTACTTTTTTCTATAAATGTTATTCTGTTTATTAATAAATTGTTTACATAGAATATAAAATATACAGGGGTGGTAGGAGAAGATAATATTAAAAACAGCTCCGGGGTAAGAGAACCTAGAGTTTTTTCCTGAGATACGTTTATTGTCTTCTCGGAGGATGAGGGTCCCATTCCAGCTCGTAGCGTGGTACTTCCCTATATAATAATAATAATTAATAATAATATTAATATATATATATAAATTATATATATATTATAATATATATATATATTTATTATATATATATATATTTATTTATAGATATCATATTTATATATTTATATATATATATATATTATGATATATATATTATATTTATATAATTATATATTTATATATATATATATTATATATGTAGTAGGTTGGTAGACAGCAACACCCAGAGAAGTACTACCGTCCTGCCAGATGACTGTGAAACAGAAATGTAACTGTTTTGCATGATGGTAGGATTGCTGGTTTCTTTTTCTGTCCATAAACTACGTCTAGATAACAGGATACTTGCTACTCCTACATACACTTTGCGTCACACTTCACAGACACGCACATGCATATATATATACTACATCTAGGTTTTTCTCTCTTTTTTAAATAGCTCTTGTTTTCTGTATTTCTTCTATTGTCCATGGGGAATGGAAAAGAATCTTTCCTCCGTAAGCCATGCGTGTCGTATGAGGCGACTTAAAATGCCGGGAGCAATGGGCTAGTAAACCCCGTCTCTGTTAGTCATTACTGAAAACGAAAGAAGAAAAACTGGGAATGCTTGAATGTGCGTGGATGTAGTGCGGATGACAGAAACAGGATGATTGCTGATGTTATGAATGAAAGAAGTTGGATGTCACTGGCCCTAAGCGAACAAAGCTGAAGGGGGTAGGGGAGTTTCAGTGGGGGGAGGAAATAAATGGGATTAAATTGGAGTATCTGAGAGAGTTAGAGCAAAGGAAGGGGTAGTAGTAATGGTGAAGGATCAGTTATGGAAGTAGAAAAGAGAAAATGCATGTGTAAAAAATTCAATAATTATGTGGATTAAAAGTAAATGTTGGATGCGAAAAGTGGGTCAATAATAAGCGTGTATTGCACCATGGGGGAAGAGAGGATATGTAGAGGATTGAGAGAGAGATTTTGGGAAGATGTTAAGTGATGGTATAGGAGCTTTGAACCAAGTGAGGCGTATTTGGGTAGATGACCTGAATGCTAAAGTAGGAGAAGAAACTTTTGATGAGGGTCGTGGTAGGTAAGTTTGGGGTGCCAGGTGTAAATGATAATGGGAGCCCTCTTGATGACTTTTGATATAGAAAGGGTTTAGTTTTAGGTAATACATATTTTAAGGAAAAGTGGATAAATAAGTATACAATATATGATGTAGGGGAAATGACAGTAGTTTGTTGGATTATGTATTGGTAGATAAAAGACCTGTTGAATAAACTTCAGATGTACATGTTTATTAGAGGGGCACAGATATTATCAGGACACTTTCTAGTTGTAGCTACAGAGTAAAAAGGTGATGGGATTTAAGGAGAATTAGAAGCTTCAGGGGTAAGAGGAGAGGTGAAGGTTTATAAACTAAATGAGGAGGCAGTAGGGTAAGATATATTCAGTATTGGAGGATAGATGGGCTAATGAGAGCATAGGAAATGGGGCTCCGAAGAGGTATGGGGTAGGTTTTAAAAATGTAGTGATAGAGTGTTTCAGCCAGAAGAAGTTTGTGGTTACAAGAAAGTGGGTGCGGGAGGAAAAGAGGAGCGATTGGTGGGAATGATGATGTAAAAAAGAGTAGTAAGTGAGAAAAAGTTAGCACTATGAGAAGTTCTTACAAAGTAGAAGATGATGCAAAGGAGGGAAGAGTAAAATGGAGAAAAAAGAGGAGGTTAAGAGTGTGGGTGAAAGCAATGTATAAAAAGAGGCAAAATGAGAGAGTGGGTGAAAGATGTTATCAACAAATTTTGTTGAAATAAGAAAAAGATTTGGAGTGAGATTAATCAAGTTAAAGGAACCTAGAGAACAAATAGATTTGTCAGTTAAAATATAGGAGAGGAGAGTTATTAAAAAAAATAAATATGGGAGGGGGGGGAGTTACAGGTATTGGGAAGATGGAGGTATATTTTGAGGAATTGTTAAATGTTGTTGAGATAGGGAAGGTGTGTTTCGTTGTACAGGGCAAGGAGGAAATAACATCTTGTAGGAGTGAGGAAGGTAGCCATTTGTGAGTGTGGGAGAAGTTCGTGAGGCAGTAGGTAAAAATGAAAGGGGTAAGGCAGCGGGATTGATGGGATAAAGATAGAAATGTTAAGCAGGTGGGATGTGTGTTTGGAGTGGTTGGTGCAATTATTTAATAAATGTATGGAAGAGAGTAAGGTAACTAGGGATTGGCAGAGAGCATGCATAGTTCCTTAGTTTAAAAGGCAAAGGGGAGACAAAAGAGAGTGCAAAAATTATATTGGGATAAGTAAGTTTGAGTATACCTGGTAAAGTGTATGGTAAGAGTTATTATTGAAAAGAATTAAGTGTTTTTAGTCGGGAATAGGATAGCTGATGAACAAGAAGGCCTTTAGGAAAGGTTAAGGGGTGTGTTGGACCAGGTGTTTACAGTGAAACATATAAGTGAACAGTATTTAGATAAGGCTAAAGAGGTCTTGTGGCATTTAGACATTTGGGAAAAGGCGTATGACAGGGTGGGATAGGGGGGGCAATATGGCTGATGTTGAGGTGTATGGTTGTAAGAGGTAGGTTTACTGAAAGCAGGGAAGAGTTTTTTTACAAGGATAGTGAGGGCTCAATTTAGAGTATGTAGGAAAGAGGGAAATTATTTCCAGTTAAAAGTACGCCCTTAGACATGGATGGGTGCTGTCACCGTGGTTGTTTAATATATATATAGATGGGGTTGTAAGAGAAGTAAATGCGAGGGTCTTGGCAAGAGTCGTGAGTTAAAAAGATAAAGAATCACACATAAAGGGGAGTTGTCACAGTTGCTCTTTGCTGATTGACACTGTGCTACTTGGGAGTTTTGAAGAGAAGTTTGCAGAGATTGGTGGATGAATTTGGTAGGGTTGCAAATAGAAGAAAATTAAAAGTGATACAGGAAGAGTGAGGTTACGTTCGGATAAACCAAAAAGATTAGGTGATGTAAAGATTGGATATCAGATTGGAGGGAGAGAGCATGGGTGAGGTGAATGTATTCAGATATTTGGGAATGGAGTGTCAGCGGATGGGTCTATGAAAGGTGAGGTGAATCATAGAATTGATGAGGGGAAAAGGGTGAGTGGTGCACTGTAGGAGTCTGTGGAGGACAAGAACTTTGTCCTTGGAGGCAAAGAGGGGAATGTATGAGAGTTATAGTTTTACCAACGCTATTATTTGGGGGTGAAGCATGGGTGATGAATGTTGCAAGCGAGGAGAAGCTGGAGGCAGTTGGAATGTCATGTCTGGGGCAATGTGTGGTGTGAATATAATGCAGTGAATTCGGTAGTTGGAAGTTAGGAGTACGGTGAGGGGGGTATTGCCAAAAACTGTTGTCCAGAGGGCTGAGGAAAGGGTGTTGAGGGGGTTCGGACATGTAGAGAGAATGGAGCGATACAGAGTGAACTTCAGAGTGTATCGTCTGTAGTGGAAGGAAGGCGGGTGTATGGGTCCGGCCTAGGAAAGGTTGGAGGGGCGGGGGTAAAGGGGTTTTGTAGTGCGAGGGTGCTGGACTTCCGCAGGGCATACGTGTGCGTGTTTGATAGGACGTGAATGGAGACAAATGGTTTTTTAATAACTTGGACGTTGCGTTGGAGTGTAAGCAAAGTTTTAACATTTAGGACGGGGTTCAGGGGAAACGGGCAAGCCGGACTTGAGTCACTGGAGATGGGGATGTACAGTGCCGCACTCTGAAGGAGGGGTGTTAATGTTGCAGTTTAAAAAACTGTAGTGTAAAGCACTCCTTTGGCAAGACTGTGATGGAGTGAATGATTGTGAAAGTTTTTCTTTTTGGGCCTATAAGCCTTGGTGAGACCTCGGCGGTACCGTGTGTGATAATAAATAATTTATGTATATATATATATATATATATAAATATATTATATATATATATATATATATTATATTTAATATATATATTATATATATATATATATATATTATCATGTGCATCTACATGGAATCTACCTGGGAGGGTGCTCTGGGCATCAATTACCCCCTCCGCAGATAGGTCCATGACCAGTCAATTCGTGGATCAGGGGCCTGATCAACCAGGGCTGTTACCGCTGACAGCACGCAAGCCTTTCGTACGAATCAAAGCTTGGCCAGCTAGTATGATCATGTGAGTGGACATATACATGTGAATATAACATGGTACACTATATTAAACTTTTTTGTGTGTTGCCTATTTATAAGTGTGGAATTAGAATGTATGCCACATATGCATGGTTATAGTCATGCTTAGGTAGACATGTACCGACATTTTTGCATATTTAGGTGTTTGTAGTTCTGTATTTGTTATTCTTTTTCTTGTTGATATAGTAAATTTATGAATAATTATATATTTATTATTATATATATATATTATATATAATATTATATTTTTTAAATATTTTACTATATATATATAATATATTTATATATTATATATATATATAATATATATATTATATAATGACAGTGGCGGTTCTGGTATTACGCCTTCTAAGTAAGTTTATTCAGTTATACACAATTTCACTTACATAGATTATATACATGGCAGCATATGTGTAACGAACCTGGGATTAACACAAAAAAAAATCAGACAGTGTGAATTATTGCAGCTGCATTTAAGAATTCTCTCACTCACGAAATTCAAAAACGCTACAAAATTGATTAATTTTAATAGTTTTCCATCATTCAGTTTCCCTTTGTATTGGTTTAAAATTCCTTTCAAACTGTAGTGACATTCTGCTCTTTTTCGATCTTTCGTTTGATTAAAAATATTCAAAGTTGCCAAATTATTATTTCAGCATTGTAAAATAAATTATTTTGCCTCACACAAAACAAAATCTGAATGAGTATTATCCTGGTCTTAAGATACATCAGCTGATAAAGCAGATGACGCGTTCAGAAAAGGTAAGGCCGCCGCGTCTGAGGCCTAAATACACCAAAAATTCGATAATATATGAAAAAATGAGTGGTTAATCTCTACGAAATAGAGCAAAGATTGGCAACATTGTTGACGTGTGCGACTCGTCTCTGTACGATAATTATCTATAAATCTATCGTTATATAACAACTACGTCATCAGCATGACGCAGCCCAGCTCACCATAAACAATACACGTGCTAGCGGCGACTCGCTTCATCATAAAACAGTATCACAGGTATTTTTTTCCTTTTCTTTGGTGTATTTTTGAGCTAGATCTTCCTAAATAGTAACTGGCAACATTCGGTAGCTGTGAGAAGAGCTGCTCTCACCATCTCAAAGTCCAGTGCGACTGGAAGTCTGAAGAGAGAGGGATGTGTCACTTTGTCTGACAGCGACTACCCTTGGGACGTTACTTTTTGCCTTTCATTGTATACATTTTTGGTAAACAATGCCTGCAAAGAAGAAACAGTTTGCCAAGAACATTAGCAGCAAGAGGAAAAGGCACATAGAAGCAATGATAAGGTCTATACAAGCAAAGAGAGCAGCAGCTGCTGTGGTTGGTGACGCCGCCACGATGCTAGTACCACCACGTGGTGACGCCGCCACGATGCTAGTACCACCACGTGGTGACGCCGCCACGATGCTAGTACCACCACGTGGTGACGCTGCCACGATGCTAGTACCACCACGTGGTGACGCCGCCACGATGCTAGTACCACCACGTGGTGACGCCGCCACGATGCTAGTACCACCACGTGGTGACGCCGCCACGATGCTAGTACCACCACGTGGTGACGCCGCCACAATGCTAGTACCACCACGTGGTGACGCCGCCACGATGCTAGTACCACCACGTAGTGACGCCGCCACAATGCTAGTACCACCACCCTCCTCTCAACACCTGTCCTTGTTCACTGCTACTGAACTATTGGATATTTCACGTTCAGAAACAACTTGAATTAATGGAGAAGAACATGAAGGAACAACGGAAGCAAAGAGGAATGAAGAGGAAAAGGGAGGTGGACACGTCCTACGAGCCTGGAGGACATTAGATAATCATGTGTCCACCTACATCCAGTCATAGGTACGTAATTATTAGTGTTTTTTTGGTATATTTTTATATTGGTATGTGTATAAATATCATATATGGGTGCAATTACATGTATCTGTACATAATCACTGGGAATAAGATTTTGAGAATTCATTTCTTTCTTTTCAGATTGATTGGGATGGATTGTTATGATTGGCCAGCCACCAGAGAACTTCAGGATAAAGGGATCTTCATGGAACTTCAGGAATAATGTCTATATAACCAGTTCTACTCTCAATAAACGTATAAAGGCACTATGAGTATTTTTACCCACTGTACAGTAATGTTCAATGTATTTGTTGATTTTTTTCAAAAGTGCATTTATTTGTATTTTTCTGAGGTAAAACCATTATTTATGAACCGATCATTCTGAATTTTACAAAAGTTATTCAGGGGACCCTGTTTGACTTTGTAATGGAGTTGTCTTGGGTAATAATACCTTCAGTTTTGCATAAATTGATATAAAGTGCAAAAAAAAAAAATTTAAAGTCAAGACAATAATATTTTTTGGGGGTACCATAAAACATGTTATTGCATTATTTATATCCATTAGAAAGTCAATTTGGCATTACTTTATCATTTGTGATTATCAACAATGATTTTGAGATTGTCAATATTGACTTGCGTTGCTATAAGTGTTGCCATGTCCAATTTTTCACATTTTTATTTTTTATAACTTTATTTATTGGACGATCTTGATGCAACTTTCACCACATGAGGCTCAACATGCCTAAAGTCTCTGGTAAAAAAATAAACGAAATCGAGCAAAGGAAAAAAAAAATTTAGGCTGCCTGTCACCGTAAAGCACCCTTCTGGCAAGACAGTGATGGAGTGAATGATGGTGAAAGTTTTTCTTTTTCGGCCAGCCCTGCCTTGGTGGGAATCAGCTGGTGTGTTAATAAAAAAAAATTTATGGTTGTATTCTCATTTTCTTGGTGTCATTTTATAGAATGGAAGATATGTTACAGAAAATGAGATAATTTTGATTGGTTTTACAATGAAAAGTACCTTGAAATTGAGCTCAAAGTAGCAGAAATGTTTGATTTTTGCCAACGTTCAAAAGTAAACAAATCATGCCACGTGTCGAATACACATCAATTGGTGAGTCTAATATTCTTTCACATGTGTGCTGATATTATTTATATCATTTTTACACTAATGCAGTAGTCTGCATAACAGTAAATCTTCAATTCTTTGTCAAAATAAAAGTTTGAAGTGGAAAGCAAAAGAAATGTAAGAGGGGCCTGGGGACGTGACTAACGATCATAGAAAATGTTATTTTAGTGCCAGGAATGTCTGTCTTGTTTATTCTGGACCCTATTTTGAAATTGGCATCTTTTTAAATTTGTGTGAAATTGGCAAAATTGCCAATTTCACACATACAGTACTTCCTTCAGCTCTCCTTTATTACGAGAAAGACATGATTTCCTTGAGTGAATTTGGGTACCTAGCTTCATGCTTAAAGTATCTAATGAGAATTTTTGTTAAATTACTGAACACCATCAATATATCATAAACTAAGTACAGTGGTACCTCGAGTTACGAACTTAATTCGTTCCAGAAGGCTGTTCGAGTGCTGATACCAAACGAATTTGTTCCCATAAGGAATAATGTAAATTAGATTAGCCCGTTTCAGACCCCCAATAATATACTTACAAAAGCACTTACAAAAATACACCTACATAATTGTTCAAGTTTGGAGCTGTTCGAAAGTAACCTCTTCAAGGGGGGCTCCTTGGCGTGGTGAAGAGGCTCTTGGTCTGAGGAATTAGCCCTGTAGGTCTTCTTCCTCAGACCAAACCTAATTACCCCCCATTCTCCCCTCCCCTATCCCATCCTCCCCTTTTTCCATTCCTCCTCCTCCCCACCCCTCCCTTTTGCCCTTCCTGTTTTTGGCCTTTGGGATTTCTCCCACAGGTGCGCTAGTTCCTAGGTAGGGGAAAGGACACCGGGGTCCATCCCATTCCATTGAGGTTCTTGGCGGTGGCGTAGTTTGCCGTGGAATCTGGATTGCCTGGGGATGTCCCGATCCCTCTCTGGTATCCCGGAGTAGCTTTGGGTATCTTTCAGGCGACGGGTGTATCTCTGGAAGCCACCTTTCGGATTCTGGGGGTGGTGGCCGAAGGAGGTATGCTTTGTGGCAGATATCCGGCTGCCCTCTCTTTTGTCCACCGAGGTACCTCGGCAGATGTGA
>NC_069399.1:130948076-131018959 GCF_026875155.1 Cherax quadricarinatus | reverse complement strand
CCTCACCCCAAGCGGTAAGCGTGCGATGAACCCCAATCCCGGTAAATCCAGGTATTTCACCAACAGTCCCCACGTCAATATGGCTTCGTAAGGACGTTTTACCTAGACCTTACAGTGATACGTATGTTCGCCTTTCAATAACCACTCAGTTATTGCCAATTTTTACCTGAGAACATTACAATGAGGATAAATTACCAAGCCCACTCCTAGCTTGAGCAATCTACCCCTTCCTAAAACTTTTTAATGACAGGCATTTCCGTTTGGGTAAATGTGTCCCCCCGACTTTATCCAAGCATTCCCCGGATGGTTTGAACACACTTTTTCTCCTGCATTATGATTGGCTCTACTTCCATCAAATTGTATCACTCTATGTTGAGACTCGCACCTGGAGGCGCTCTGTCACCTCCTTACAGTTTCTCTCCAAATGCGTCGACCTGCCATGGGCCCCACACTGGTTTAAATTCAGCACTAAAACCCACAAACACTTTCCTAACCTCATCTCCGATCACCTTTGTACCTCTATGGTGTACCCTGAGTATACAGTAAGGGGCCTCCTCTTTGATATTATCCAACTACATTACCTCTCTAGCAACGTACCGGCGAACTTCTAAAACCCTTGCTCATCTTAGCTGACGTCACCCCCTTCGCCTACATCCACCCTATTTTATGAACTTGATTATGGTGCAGATCTATTCAGCGACTCTGCTACCTCTACCTAACCCCATTATCAAAGGTATTAGCCTGGTCTTCCTCCCCCTGCGAGAGCCCACAGAAGCGAACTCAATCCTACCTCGCGTGATGCCTGCTGCGCTCTATGACACTTCATGTCTCCCAATCCTCCTTATGAATGCTGATATATGACATCTTATTGTTGCGCCCTGTTACTCGCCTTTCTCTTCGCCTTTCATTCGCTCTGTCTCTCTCAACCCCATTTCTATACTGTAGCATCATCCTACCCCCCTGGAGTTCCAGGTTCGAGTGTCTCCCTCCCTTCTCGAAAGCCCAACTGTCTACGGTCGTCGTCTCTTTTTCTACCACTTTCACTCCATTCTCACAGTGTGTACACAGATCTCAGCTTCTAGGGTGTTCGCACAGTGTTTCCGGACAGTGTCGTACAAGGCATTTACATCTTCGCTAGTATTTTTACTGCTGAATTATATGCCATCCTTACAGCACTTATCCGTATTGCATCTATGCCTGTGTCATCATTTGTGGTTGTCTCAGACTCCTTAGTGCTTTACAGGCCTATACAAAAATTTGATACACCTCACCGGTAGTCCTCCGTATCCAACTTGGCTACGCCGCACTTTACCAAGCATAAAGATATTGTTTTTTGTTGGGTCCCTGGTCATGTTGACGTACAGGGCAATGAACAGGCAGACACTGCTGCGCCGTCAGCAGTACATGACCTACCAGTTTTTTATAGAGGTATTTATTTACGGACTATTTTGCGGCAATATCTTCCCACCTTCAACACCCGTTGGCAACAACGTTGGTCTACTATGCTCGGCAACAAACTTCAGTCTATTAAACCGAGTATAGGTTACTGGCCGTCTTCTTATCACCAGTTCGAGGTTGGGAGACTACTCTCTCCCGTCTTCGCATTGGCATACTCGTCTTACTCATGGATATCAATGAGAGGCTCTTGCTCCTCTCTGTGTGAGAATTGCCAAGCTCCATTATCAGTCAGCCACATTCTGTTGGACTTGCCCACTTTATCAACGAGCACGCAAAAAAAAAATCTCTCTGTCGTCGTCTTTCGCTCCGCTCCTATCTTTACCTTCCCTTCCGCTGATGGACCCACCTTTCATCCACATATATGACTTTTTGAAAGCCGACTACTCCCACCAACATATCCAACCTTCACCCCTACTTCAATCTCGCTACCCGTAGACACCCACACCCGGAAAATGCTGTTAAAACGATACATTACATCCCCAACCCAGTCGCAACCTAATTCCCTGCATCCTTCCATCTCACCCTTATAGCCTTCTTAGGAATTCCTTTAAGGATATACTAACCGTAACAATCTACAACACCTATTTTGACTTTGACGCCCGCACGCAGACCCAACACAGTTTCACATCATGGCTAATCTCTGGAAAAGTTGCAACGGGTAGGGTCCTGCTACCCACCCGGGAACTTTCTGGGGGCTAGGTTAAGAGGACACAGGTTTAGAAAAAAACGTTAAAAGGTACAAGTACTGAGCAAGGCCCCTGAGTAATTACAGCGGCATAGGGGTCAAGCCCCTTCCATCAGCCAACCTCAAGTTGTCACAATAAATGTCCTAAGGCTAATTCTAGTAAAAGTTTGGTATAGAGTGGCTTTTTCACGTAAGTTGATGAGTATATGTTTTTAGCAGGGCACTAACCAAGTTAGGGTGAATTGATTGGGGTATACAAATGTTTGTCAGTAATCTTTGCCAATTAAAAGGAGTAATCATAGCTGCCAAGGAGACCTCATGCATCATGGGGAATTTTTAGCGGGAGACTGCAAGGCTCAACTGGCAACGGCCCAAGTCACCTACCAGCCCAAGCCCCTGGACCATAACCGGATTTATCTGAATTTACCTCATACCAGTTTGCCCCTTGCGAACATTTGTACTACCTCCCCGTTAATGTGTCATTGACATCCCCTCCCTGATCAGAAACAGTTGTATCACCATACCCAATTAAAATGGGCCAAACCCTCGCAAGCCTCACACCCTGGTCCCTCTGCGTGACATACGCTGCTCCACCAATCTATAAAAGGGGTCCTGTATGCATGCAACAATAATTGTGACATAGGACACCCCTGCCTAATTCCCTACCCATTACAATCTTCTCACCCAATCGACCATTAATCTGTACCCTCGCCATTGCACCTCCATACAACGCCTCAACCCAACCCACTATTTCTTCCCAAACCCCTGACCCCTGAGGATGGCTTTCAATGCTTTCTGATCCACTCTATCGTATGCCCCTTGCCAATCGAGTGCCACCAAACCTCCCTCCCTCCCCCCCCTTTTGCCTCCACGAAATCCTAAGTAACCCATGCCCCTCACCATGGACCTCCCTGGCAAACCAAACTGAGTTTTTAATACTACCCGCCCCACCACTCACACTTGACCCGATTTCCCAAAATCTTCGCAAACAATTTATAATCTGTGCTTTTTTTTTTTTTTTAAAAAACCCCCTTTTTTGGTTTTTTAAAAGGTTTTTTTTTTTTTTTTCCTTTTTTTTAAAAAAAAGGGGCCCCCCCTTTTTTTTTAAAACCGGGGGAAAAACCCCCCCTTTAAAAACCCCCTTTTTTCCGGGGGGGGTTTTTGGGAAAACCCTTTTTTTAAAATTTTAAAAAAATTTTTTTTTGGGGGGGGGGGGTTTTTTGGGGGAAAAAAAAAGGGGGGGGGGTTTTTGGGGGAAAAAATTTTGGGGGGGAAAGGGGGGGGAAAAAGGTTAGAAAAAAAAAGGGGGGGGCCGGGGGGGAAGGGGAAAAAAAAGGGGGGGTTTTTTCCCCTTTTTGGGGGGAAAAAAAATAAAGGGGGGGCCAAAAAATTTTTTTTTAAAAAAAAATTTTTTTTTTTAAAGGGGGGGGTTTTTTTTGGGAAAAAAAAGGGGGTTTGGGGGGGGGGGGTTTAAAAGGGTTTGGGAAAACCCGGGAATTAAAAAAAGGGAAATTTTTAAGGAGAAAAAGGGGGGGGGGGGGGGGTTTTTTGGGGGAAAGGGGGGGGGGGAAAAAAAAAAAGGGGGGGGGTTTTTTTTTGGGGCCCAAAAGGGGGGGGGAAATTTTTGTTTTTTTTTTTTTTAAAAAAATTTTTTAAAAATTGGGAAAAGGGGGGGGGGGGGGGGGGGGGGTTAAAAAGGGGGGGGGGAAAAAAAATTTTTTTTTGGGGGTTTTGGGGGGGAAAATTTTTTGGGGGAAAAGGCGGGAAAAAAAAAAAAGGGGGGGGGGGGTTTTTTTTAATTTAACCCCGGGGGGGAAAGGAACTTTTTAAAAAAAAAAAAATTTTTTTTTTGGGGGGGTTTTTTGGGGGGTTTCTTTTAAAAAAATTTTTTTAAATTTTTTAATTTTAAAAGGGGAAACCCTTTAAATTTGTTTGGAAAATTTTGGGGGCCTTTTCGAAAGGGGGGGGGGAAAAAAAAGGGGGGGTTTTTGGGGGGGTTTTGGGGGGGGGGGGAAAAAAAAATTTTTTTTTTTTTAAAGGGGAAAAGGGTGTTTTTTTTCCCCCCTTTTTTGGGGTTTTTAAAAGGGGAAAAAAAAAAAAAATTTGGGGGGGGGTTTGGGGGGTTTTTTTTTTTTTTTTTTTGGGGTTTTTTTGGGGAAGGGGGGGAAAACAAAAAAATTTTGGGGGGGGGTTTTGAAAAAATTTGGGGAAAAAAAGGGAAAAAAATTAGTTTGGAAAGGGGGGGGGGGGGGGGGTTTTTTTTAAAAGCCGGGCATTAATTTTCCTTTTTTTTTTGGGGTTTTGGGTTTTTTGGGGGGGTTTGGGGGGTTTGGGGGGGGGGGAAGGGGGGGGGGAAAAAAGGGGGGGGGGGGTTTCCGGGGGGGAAAAATTTAAAATTTTGGGGAAACCCAAAGGGGGGGGGAAAAAAAAAAAAATTTGGGGGGGGGGGGGAAAAAGGGGGGGGTTTAAAAGGGGAAAAAAATTTTTTTTTCCGGGGGAAAAAGGGGAAAAAAAAAGGGGGTTTTTTTTTTTTGGGGGGGAAAAAAAACCCCAAAAACCCGGGGAAATTTTTTTTTTTTTTAAAAAGGTTTTAAAATTTTGGGGGGGGGGGGGGGGGGGGAAAAACCGGGGGTTGGGGGAAGGGGGGGGGGTTGGGGCCCTTTTTAAGGGGAATTTTTAAAGGGGGGGGAAAAATTTTAAATTTTTTTTTGGGGGAAAAATTTTTGGGGTAAAAAAAAAAAAAAAAAAAGGGGGGGGGGGGGGGTTTTTGGGGGTTTAAAAAAAAAAAAACAAAAAATTAAAAAATTGGGGGGGGGGGGGGGGGAAAAGGGGGGGAAAAAAAAAACCCAAAAGGGGGGGTTTGGGGGAAGGGGGGGGAAAAAGGGGGGGGGGGGGGGCCGGGGGGTTTTTTTTTTTTGGGTTTTTTTGGGGGGGAAAGGGGGGAAAAAAAGGGGGGTTTTTTAAAAATTTTTGGGGGGTTTTGGGAAGGGGGGGGGGGAAAAAAAAAAGGGGGGGGGGGGGGGGGGGGGGTTTTTCCCCCCTTTCCGGGGAAATTTAAAAAATTTTTCCAAAAGGTTTGGGGGGGGGGGGTTTTTTAAAAAAAAAAAAGGGGATTGGGGGGGGGGGTGGGGGGGTTAGGGTAAAAAAAAAAAGGGGGGGGGGGGGGGGGGGGGGGGGGGGGAAAAAAAGGGGGAAAGGGGGGGGGGAAAGGGAAAAAAAGGGGGTTTTTTTTTAAAAAGGGGAAAAAGGGGGGTTTTGGGGGGGGGGGTTTTAAGGGGGGGGGGGTTTTTTTTTTTTTTAAAAAAAAAAATTTTTTTGGGGTTTTTTTGGGGGGGCCAGGGGGGGTTTTTTTTTTTTAAAAAATTTTTGGCCTGGATTTGTTTTGTGTAGAATGGGGCTTGTGAGAGAGAAAATTTATGCTTGCATTGTGGGGACATCGAAACGGGCCCTTTTATGAGGTTTTTTTTTGTCCCTCTTTGGAGGGGGTTTAGGTTATGGGGTGGGGAGAGTTTTCAGATTTTTGGGGGGGCAATTGGCCATTCCTAAGGGCCTTAATTTTTGGATGTAAAACTGGGGTTTCCGGGTGAGGGGGGTTTTGGAAACCTTTTAAAGTATGTTTTTTGAAAGATTAAATTTTAAAAATATCTTGGGGGAGGGGGAGGGGGTTTGGGGGGGGAGTTTTTAGGATTAAAAAATGTTAGCAGTGGGGATTTTTTAGAAGTATGTGTAGGAATAGGCCCCCGTCTATGGGGGGGGGAGGTGGGTAGTTAGCTTTTCGGGGGTTTTCCGGAAAAAATTTACTGTGGGGGGCCCCCCCTCCTCATGAACCCAGGGGGCGGGCCAAAAGGGTTGGGTTTTTACCGGGGGAGGCAATTGGGGGGTGGGTTTTTTTAGGTTCTTTTTTGTGTGGATGGTGGGAGGGGGTTTTTTTTAGAGTGGAAGGGGGGAAAATGAAAGAATTTGGGAAACTAGGTTTGTTTACTGATACAGGAAAAACCTTAAAAAACCCCGATGGGTAAAACCTTGGAATTTAAAAAAAAAAAAAAAAAATTTGATAATGTGTTTTAAAAAAAACGGGGAGTGGCTATGTGGTTTTAAAAAGTTTTTTTTGTTTAATTTTGATAAGGGGTTTAACCCACAGATTGGGCTTTTGAATTTTTTAACCCTTGGGCTATTGTTTAATATTTAATGTGTTTAACCACACGAAAGTGGCTATGATGTTAAATGTCCCATTGTTTAATATTTATAATGTGTTGAACCACACGAAAAAGTGGCTATATGTTAAAATAAACGATTGTTTAATTTTGGGTAATGTGTTTTAACCCCACGAGAGTGGGTATGGAAAGTTAACTTGGGTTTTTTGTTTAAATTTTTTTAATTGTTTAACCCCACGAAAATGGCTATGAGGGTTTAAAATGTTATTGTTTAATATTGTAATTTTGTTGAACCACCCCGAGAGTGGTATGTTTTTAACTTTTCGATTGTTTAAATTTTTATTTAAAGTGTTTTAAACCCCAAAGAGAGTGGCTATGGGTGTTAAAATTGTTTTTTTTTAATTTTGATAATGTGTTTTTAAACCCCACGAGAGTGGCTATGTGTTAACCTGTTTATTGTTTAAATTTTTATAATGTGTTTAACCCACACGAGGGGTGGCTATGATTTAAAATTGTTTTATTTTTTTAATTTTGGTTTAAAATTTTAACCAAAACGAAAGTGGGTATGATGTAACTTGTTTATTTTTAATTTTGAAAAATGTGTTTAACCAAAACGAAGTGGCTATGATAACTTTTTTTTAAAGTTTAATTTTTTGATATTGGTTTTTTTTACCCCCATGGGGGAGTAGCTATAAAAATTAACTTGTTTTAAATTTTTTAAAATTGACAATGTGTATAATAACGTGAATTGGCAATTGGGAATTTTTAATGTTACATATTTTATCGTGTTTACCCCCGTGAGAATGGCTAGGGTTTAACTTGGGAGAAAGGGGGGGTGGGGTTTTGTGGAAGTGTTGGATGTTAATGTTTTTCATCAGTGGGATTATGAAGATCTTTGTGATTATGTAACACTGTGTTTTGGGTTTTGTAGGTTGAGTTAGGTTATCTACGGTAATTTTTTATGTATGTTCCCCTCAGTGGACCGTTTTGGTTCGGTGTTGAATGTTCTTTTATTACATGTCCATTTCCCTGGGGATGTTTAAATTGCATTTGTAATAGAAAATTTTTAAAAAAAATAAATAAAAAAAAAAGTTCAAGTTACAAAAAACGTTTTGGGGTGTTATTGTATGTATAATGTTGTCTTTTATTTTTCGGGTTTTCCTGGCCCAAATTTTTTTTTTTTGGGGATGTTTATTGCACTGGGTTTTTTGAGGGTTTTGGTTTTTTTACTGTTTTAAACTAATGTAATGATAATTATATTTTTGTATGCTGTATTATTTAAATTTTTTTTTGTACTTTGTGAAAGGGGTTTTTTTGTACAAGCTGTGGGGGGGTTTTTTGTATGCAAGGGCCCTAAATTGTGGGTTTTGGGTTTTTTTAAGGGCATTTTCTGTGTGGGAAGTTTTAATGTGGTATGTGTCAATTTCCTTTTTTTATTTTGGGGTTTTTTTGCCTTTGATTTAAGTTTTTGTAATATAAAAACTTTACCCTTTGGGATGCTGTATTATATTTTGTTTACTTTGGGAAAATGGCCCTTTTTGTACTGTTTTTGGTGGGGTTTTTGTTTTTCCCGAAGCATGAATTTTGGGGTTTTTTAATTTGTTAATGTAATTTCTTTTGGGGAGGGGAGCCCTCTTGCTCTTTTCATTCCGTTAGGTGATGGAATATCCTTTAGTAAAAAAAATGAACAAAACATTCAGGATATGTAATGGGGTTGATGGTAGGCCATTGTATTTGTAAATGGCTAATTCATGTGTTATTTTAATTATTTATATGTTGTGCTGTATTTAAATAAAATATAAAAAAAAAAATGCTCTCAATACAGAAATTCCTTTACCTCCTATCATATTTATCACCCTATTTAACCACCCCTTGACACTCCTCATTCCATCACAAAAATATACTACATGAAAAGCCGACTCCTCCCCACCACATATCCCACACTCCCCCCCGTCAACGACTCGTCTATCCCGTAGAACCACACCCGACGGTAAAATGCCGTGCAGAAAACGATACATTACATCCCGAACACGAGGTTGCAACCTCATCCTACGCAACCTATTCCATATACTTCCCCATGCATACATGGGGAAAATTCCCTCTACAGGCACTACAACCCTCCCGGCTAACAATCTACACAACCTACCTATTTTAACCTTTGCTGGCTCTCGATCCCACGCCAGAGCCCTCAACACAGTTTCACACTCATGCAACTCAACTCCTGTATACATCCGTTGCAATCTGTTATGGATCCTGGCCAAACCCCCCCCCCCACCCACACTTTCCCTCATCACCTCCCTTTTAATGAAGACACATTTGACCCTCCGCTTTAAGTCCAACAATCCCAGCCCCCCCTTACTTACAGGTAACATTACCACATCCCTTTTAATCCAATCACAACTCGAACCCCACAAGAATTTAAAAACCTTCCTAAGTATGTTCGTTATTGCTGGCCCAGTTAATGGGAACACGGCTGCCACGTGCCATACTTTGCTATACAGTAAGATATTAATAACAATGGCACGCTGCACAAGGGTCAAATGATATGGTCGCAATGCACCCAAGCGTCCCTGAATCCTTTCCACCATCCTAATCGAGTTTTCCATGCGTGCCACAGTTAGATCGTCTGCATAAATCAGACCGCAAATTTTTAACGAATTCACCTGCCTCCTCACAACTGCACTACCCCAATCACCCCTACCGGCCCAAGCTCCTAACCCCATAACCATGGATTTATCTGAATTTACCAGTTGCCCCTGCGAACATTTGTACTCCGTTCACGGCGCGCATAACGGAGATAAAACACCTCAATTACTGGGAGCGCTTGAGGTTTCTAAACCTGTATTCCCTGGAACGCAGGAGGGAGAGATACATGATTATATACACCTGGAAAATCCTAGAGGGACTAGTACCGAACTTGCACACGAAAATCACTCACTACGAAAGCAAAAGACTTGGCAGACGATGCACCATCCCCCCAATGAAAAGCAGGGGTGTCACTAGCACGTTAAGAGACCATACAATAAGTGTCAGGGGCCCGAGACTGTTCAACTGCCTCCCAGCACACATAAGGGGGATTACCAACAGACCCCTGGCAGTCTTCAAGCTGGCACTGGACAAGCACCTAAAGTCAGTTCCTGATCAGCCGGGCTGTGGCTCGTACGTTGGTTTGAGTGCAGCCACGCCAGCAACTGCCTGGTTGATCAGGCGCTGATTCCACCAGGAGGCTGTCACAGACGGGCCGCAGGCGGGCGTTGACCCCCGAAACTCTCTACAGGCTAGACTCAGGTAAACCCGTTCTAATGAGTCATTGACATCCCCCCCTGATCAGAACAGTTGTATCATCCAATACCCATTAAAACTGGCCAAACCTCGCAACCTCACTACCCTGGTCCCTCTACGGACCATACGCTGGCTCACCATCTATAAATACGGGGTCCTGTTACGCATGCAAACAATAATTGTGACATTGGGACACCCTGCCTATTCCCCTACCCATTACAATCTTTCTCACCCAATTTCGACCATTAATCTGTAACCCTGCATTGCACCTCCATTACAACGCCTCAACCCAACCCACTATTTATTCCCCAAACCCCTGTACCCTGAGGAATGGCTTTCAATGCTTTCCGATCCACTCTATCGTATGCCCCTTGCATCGAAGTGCCACCAACCTCCCTTCCTCCCCCCCCTTTTGCCTCCACGAAAATCCTAAGTACCCATGCCCCTCACATGGGACCTCCCTGGCAAACCAAACTGAGTTTTTATACTACCCGCCCCACCACACCTTGACCCGATTTCCCAAGATCTTCGCAAAACAATTTATAATCTGTGCTTAACAAACGAGATCGCCCGGTAATCCCCGAAAGGTATGCTGCCCCTTTACCTTCCGGTACCAATACTACGACAGCCGTTGCCTGCTTCAACCCAGCTCAACCTTTCTCCTTCATGCAATTTAAATAACCTAACCAAAAAAATGCCTCATTAATTCCCAATGCTGCTGATAAAACTCTGCCGGAGCCATCAAGTCCCAGGTGCTTTGCCCTTTCGCAATTCTCAATTTTAAAGCCCTCATATTTCTCCCTCAGTTATTTCCCCACCCAGTGCTTACCTATCACTGTTACGCAACTGGACCATACCACACTCCCAACAACATGTTCTAAAACCCCATCCTCTACCCTTCTCGTTGCCAGTATTCTCATCCACTTGTCAGCAAACACCCCCATTCCTTCCATAGCTTGTATTGACCTGCCCGCCCCTGTTACCTTCTATCGACTCATTGAACCTCCAACCATGGTATAGTCATGCCTGCTGTCTTTGTTTCTGCCTTCGCAATACACACGATGAAGGTCTATCGCCCCATAACACCCTCTTCCCATCCCCCGCTGTACCACACGCTTGGAACCTCTCATCCTGTACTAAGCAGTCTCCCTTTAATTGCATAATATCCATCCATGGGATAAATTGCCCGGCTACCGCCCCCCTCGCATAGCAACCCGAAATCTATTCCAAATAGTTAGCAAGCCCATTTTTAAAGAATGATTATCGTTTCCCTTCCTTTACGTAATTATTGCTTAATCCGTTCTTTAGCACACCATCCCACAACATCACCAAATTCATCTACCCCATTTATCTCCTGCCACTTAACCCCTTCCCACAGTGGTTGGCAAATCCCTCTATCCCCTCATCATACCTAAACACACTTGTATTTAATTTACAATTAACCCCTAGGATATACCTGCTAGTGACTCCCACGCCACCTCTTGCTACTACCGCCCGATGATCCCGAATAAGCTACTTCTATTGTACGGAAAAATAAAAAATGTCAACCCAAACCCCTTGAGATATATACAGCCTATCCAACCTAAGCAGCGTAACCCCGTCTTACAAAGTGTTTACCTACCACCACCCCTCCTCTCCAAACCGCATCCCGCAACTGAATTCCCTCAAAAGATTCTCGCAAGGCCGCCGACACGTGCCCCGCCCCTTTTGGTTCCACGTCAGCCTCCTAATAAACGCAGGTTTCCATGTCCCCCACCAAACGACGGCCACTGTAGGTAAACCCACGTAAGAAGGAAACTAGTTTTCACATACAAAATACCTTTTTACCCTCACATCATTTTCTGTTGGTGCATACACACTTACAAAAGAATACCCTGCCCATCCCACCACCCATCCATACACAATATTCTTCCCCCCCTCCCCTCACTTCTTAGCAACACAAACGGGCTTGCCTCTTTGATCATACATCCCCACACCACTTTTCAGACGTGCAGATGGAGAGTCATAACCTGAAAACCCTCCTCCACCTGAGCACTCTTCCCACCTTGAAAAATTGTGTTTCTTGCAGGTACCTACAATCCACCCTATATTTATACGAAACATTCGAAACCATTCCTTCTTCACGCTATTACACAATCCATTTACGTTCACAGTCTACACTAAAGGCCTCTTTTATAGTTTCCAACCCTTCTCCTCTCTTCATTCATACTGGGCCTTCCTCCAGAGCCAGCACAAGGCTTCACACCATCAACCCCCCCCCCCTTTTTGCGATGGCTCTTCGTATCATGGACCGTTTCAGACAGATGCTCTTCCTTCCTCCCAGACCTCTGCGCGGCGTCAGGACATCATCTGAGTCTGACCGCCGCCGCTTTCTCTTCCTCGTGATGCACTCTCCATCCAGGATTATCTTCTTGAAGGTACCCTCACGATGTACCTCAACCTCCACCACGCCTCGTTCCACAGCACACAGGCGACAAACTCATCTTCTAGTTGGCCCGTCAACCCCTGCTATGGTTTTTATTATTACATCCCTCTTACAGTGCAACGCCGTGCCTCAACCAGCCTCAGAAACAACATCCTCTGCAGGTGGCGTCAATGTCTTTAACACTTCCTCTGAAGCTCTTCCTCTAGAGCCTGCACCTCCTCCTGCACTTTCACTTCTGTACTTTTCCCTTGTTCTTTAGTAACAGATCCTTTTACATCACAAGCTTACCTCACACATGCCAGTGTCCTTTTGCATCCTCCACCTCTTCATCCTACAAGCGCCCAAGCCCTTGCTTTCGCGTGGGGCTCTCCAACAGCTATCACACTGGTACTGGTGCTTTACCAGTTTGTGCTGGCGCCCCTCCTCAGCTTCACGGCCACTCTGCCGCCATATGGTTCGTACGCCCCACATATACTGCACTACGTCTCTGTCCCGGTATATGATACCATACTTGCGTCCTGAAGTCCTCCAAACGACGTAAGGGGGGGGAAAAACGGTATGGATGTTCAGAGTCATCTTCAGGGAAAAGGTACCCTCGGACGGCCCATGTAATCACCTGCCGTCCACTTGCCCTTTTGTGGCAGAGGTACGGTTCCATATTGCCTCGAAACACTCCTGATGTCAGCCTCATCTGCCTCAAATGGCACATTAAGTTCTTAAACCCACGTAAAGTGGCGGAGATACGTCAATCAATCGCACCTTCACAGAGGAGTAGCTTCAAGACTCACGTCTTGGAATCTCGTCCCAAAGACTCATACCAAAAACCCCGGGAGGGGGGACGGTGGAATTCAGTTTGACGAAGATTCTGTAAGGCACCATTCAGGGCTACACCGTAACTCATCGTCCTGGATTCCTTAGGTATCCCTAGTGATTGTTGGGAGTAATTACCCCCTCTGCGCTGAAGAGTGGTGAAAATCGCCCCACGAAAGCAGCTCAATACCAATGGTATTTACGCGCCTCCTCACACTCAGCGACATGTTGATACAAGGTAGCTCGCCTGGACTGAAAAACAGCCAGAGGGGTGCAGAGCACAACCGCACTCGACCGTGGTCAGGGCAGCGAATCATGACGGTTGGAATTACAGTGCTTGCATTCTGAAGGAGAGGTCGGGATTGTTGCAGTCAGAGGGTATTGAGACAGCCAGCACACATCTCAGAAGACTTCAGTTGATGTGAATGTTTTTCTTTGGGTCACCTTCCTGAAAGGAGACAACTGTTGAGCTAAAAAATAAATTAATAATTATAAGGGAAATTGAAAAGAAGTGAATGAATATAGGTACACCTACCATCCGATTTACGACGAGCTTGGTTTCCGACCAACCCGGTCGTAAGTCCAAAATGGACGTAGTAAGTCGAACTTTTACTACTGAATTCAACATCACATTTTTTAAATGACTTTTTTTTATTGGTTTTTATTTTGGTTATTCCTTTTTTACTTTACTTTTTTATGCTGTTAGTACTGTACTTTCAACGATATCTGTAAGGTTTAGGATAACACTGTTAAACACAAACAGTTGTTTATTTCCCAGAAAATTTGCATAAAATACATGGTTGTAAGTTGAGTGGTTGTATGTCGAGCAGGTCGGTAAGTCGGATGTAGGTGTATTTGGGACAGTAGACATTTTTGACTAATGCATCTGTGAACCATAGAATAAACCAGCGAGGAGAGGGAAAGGGGCGTGTGTGTAGAGGATCAGAGAGAAGGATTGTACCAGTGTATAGTAGTAGTAGCACTCTGAATAGGTGTGAGGGCATGGCCTTTTTGAATGCTACAGTGTGAAGTGTCATATTTGAGAACATGACAATCTTCAGTTGCTGCAGGATTTTTTTTTATATGGTGCACCCATTACTGCACAAAACCCATTCCCTCATATCTTGGCCCAATCTATCCTTCACAGCTTATCTGAGTCAGCTGAGCTCATGGCATAGAACTACAGGACCAACCCATGCTCTTGAAGCAGTAGAAGACGGGGTCTAACTCATCATTAAAGGGAATACGATTTCTGAAGCTGATATTTGGGCGGTACCAATGTGGGATAGTGTTTAATATTAAACATGCTATTTTTATCTAAGGAAATTAACCAATCCAAGAAATTTGCTACCTACAGTATTTCTAGAAATTTATCTTGCTAACAAAAATTTTACAGTTGATTACTCTCCACCTTGCCCTTATGGTATGATAGCTGGTTAACATTTTTTGTGGCTTTTGGCCAGTACTGGGAGTTTAAATTCTATGTTAAACATCATTTCTGTTGGTGTTCTGCCGGTGGAGGAATGAGCAGTTTTCGTATGGCTATGAAAAAAAAACCCTACATAGCCGTGGTATTTAGAAATCCTTTTGTAAATTTGTGTAAACTTTCCTTTCAATGTCCTTACTGTCCTTTCTGCCAGACCATTTGATGATGGTTGGTATGGGGCTAGAGTAACATGTTCAATACAAATTCTTAGTGAAATAATGCTTCCAGGCACTCTCTGGCTTACTGATTTCAGCTTTAGGTGAATTCATGTACCATAACTACTGAATGAAATGAGATTTTCTTTATCACCCAAGGCAGTTTGTCAGCATTTGTGGTACTTCTGATAGGGATGTGTGCCCAAAGTTATCAGTATTGGTGAGTTTAAGCCAATATTAATGCATCAGTGTTGAACCAGTATCGTTGGGTATCGGCTGAATTTTGATGGGTTTCCATTATTAGCCGTAACTGTAGTACTTGGTATTACAAATAAAATGGTTATTTTCCATCTCTGAGAAATGAATGGCTTATCCTCTTTAATGATTGTATAGGTGATTAGATAAACTTGAAACATGGTCAACAACATCTCTTGCATGCGAATGCCTGAAATGGTGGATAATAAGGTGTTTAACCCATCATACTCCATTGTATGTGTACATCACGTGGGTCTTTCAGAGATCTTTACCCTCCTCTCTGTGAGTGATGAAAGGGGCGTGTTTTTGACAAAGACCCCAATGCATCAGTCAGTCCAAGTCAGACTTATCAAAGATGTGAGTGACTGTCGCAAAAACAGGTATTTCTCAGAAATGAGACCTAGGAGCAGTATCTGTTGCAATTTGTTAGCAGGTACCAGAAAAAATTTTCAGTATCAGCAAGGGCAGCACTACACAAGAATTACTGTAATTTGACTGTTGTTGAAGAGAGAGATTGCACTGTACATGAAATACAGTGGTTGCCTTTACTTCGATACATTATTAGTATTATTATAATCAAAAACGAGCGCTAAGCCACAAGGACTATACAGAACTGCAGGGCAGGAGAAGCGAGGGATCAGGTGCAAAAGGAGATGCATGAGTAATAGGTTACGGTAACTGCGGGGGCAGTGGATGGTGAATGGGTAAAGCGGCAGCAAGAGACTGAACTAGAAGGGCTGAGGGATGAGGTGCGAAAAGTATCATCAGAGTTTGTGGAGTAAATCAGTCGTTGTCAAGAAGTCAATGATGAGAGTCAGGATTAAAGGGAGGGTCTAATCAGATGAAGGGAAGGTAATAAAGAGAGGTAGCTAGAACGAAGGACGACGTTGGAGGTAAATTCTGTGTGCTCGTTGATAGAGAGGGCAGTCTAAAGAATGTGGCTAATCGATACTGGAAACTGACACTGCTCACAGAGAGGAGCAGGGTGCCTCTCCATGAGATACCCAGGAGTAAGGACGAGTGTGACCAATGTGAAGGCGGACGAGAGAGAGTGGCTCCCAACTCGGCACTGATGACAAGAAGACGCAAGTAAACCTATGCTCGGTTTATAGAATGAAGTTTGTTACCGAGCAGGTGACCAACGATTGTTGCCAAACGGGTGCGAAGGTGGGTAGTTATTTGCAGCAAAATATGTCCAGAAATGGAACACCTCGATAGGAAAATTGGTTAGGTCATGTACGGCTGACGCGCAAGCAGTGTCTGCCTGTTTCCATTGCCCTGTACGTCGACATGACCAGGGACCCAACAAAAAAACAATATCTTTATGTTTGGTAGAGATACAGCGTAGCTCAAAGTGGATAAGGAGAATAGGGGATGGATGTATCAAATTTTTCGTTATAGCCTTGTAGAGCACTAGGAGTCTGAGACTACTTACAAATGATGACAACAGGCATAGATGCGATACGAATAAGTGCTGCAAGAATGGCATACAGTTACAGCAGTAAAAATGCTAGCTGAAGATAGTAAATGTCCCCGCACGAACGCTGTCCAGAACACTGCTGTGAATCCTACGCCGTCTGATGACATAAGAGCATCTGTGTAACAGCAGTGGCATGAGAATAGGAGTGGAAGTGATCAAGAAAAAGGGAGCGGGAAGCCACCGTATGGCAGTTGAGCTTTCGAGCAGGGAGTGAGAGAAAGAACAGACCTAACAGCTGGAACTTCCCAGGGGGGTTAGGGAAAAAGTGAGATTTGCTACATGAAAATATACAAAGGTGGTAACTGAAGGAGACAAGAGTCGAATGTAGGCGAAGAGAAAAGGGACGGATGCAAACAGGGGCGGCGAACGAATAAAGAATGTCTACTAATATCGGTGACCTTTCTATAAATGGAAGGATTGTGTAGCATCGTAGAGAGCGTACATAGTAGCGAGGCAATGGGCATCACGGTGATCAGACTGGATGGGAACATTCGCTTCTGTATAGAGGCTCTCAACAGGGGAAGAAGCGGGGAAAGCACCAAGCACAGCGTAATCCTTGGTGATGGATAGAGTTAAGCACTAGAGAGAGTAGCAGGAGAGGCCGCGGGAATAATTCTCGTCACCATATCGTTGTTTCGATATTGCGTAGGGCATAATCACCCCCCCCCCCCACCCTGAATGTAGGCGAAGCAGAGTTCGACGATCAGCTCCCAGAAAGAAGAGCAAAAGGTTTTAGATGTGTTTAGCACGGCTGTGACAAAGTTGCCTGCGAGAGGTTATGTGAGGTTTCCAGATAAACCGACGGTCAAAGAGAAGGCTAGAAACCTGGACTGTATCACGTTCGGTGGTACGGGAGCCATAGGATACAAAGGATATCGGAGATAACGAGCGTCTAGTTGAAAGTAATTATGGTGAGTTTTGGTACTTGAAAATTTAAACCCATGTGTGGTGGCCCAAGTGGGAAACACGGTCGACCGCATGCTGCGAGAGAAAACTGCAATAAGATGGACAGTCAGCGCCCTGCACAGGAAATAGCAAAGTCATCAAATATGAGTGATGACCAAATATTTGGGTGGAGAACAGAGGCAAATCATTTATTGCAAAGGAGAAAATTGTTGTGCTTTAGAACACATCCCTGAGGGACACCTTCAGCTTGGGACGCAGTCCGGGGAAAGAACATTATTGACTTGAACACGGAAATGTCTGTCAGTTAAAATGTTCTTAAGGGAAGGATGGTAGATTGCCTCGGAGGCCTAAGGAATGGGCTGGGCCAAAATATATCCTCATGTTGTGTTCTATGCCTTCTCAAGGTCAAAAAATATGGCAATAACTGGTGATTATTCGCAAAGGCATTACGGAACCATACGTTATCCAAGCGTTTGTAAGGGGTCTTTTGTATAGAACGGACCCTTAAGAAAGCCATATTGACTAGTGGTTGCGAAGAGACTGTTGTGTGTCTCTAACATATCACATTAAACGTCGAATTTACGAGGACGTTCCATCCTTTGCAGACTGCACTAGTAAGAGCGATGGGGCGATTGTGGGACGGCATCATGCCTGTAGCACCCGGTTTGCGGAGAAAGGGAGAAAACAATGGCAGATTGCCACAGCTGGGGAAGGAAGAACTCCTTGTGCCCAAATAGATTGAAGAGGTGTAAGAGGAACTACAGGGCTTCTCACGCGAACAATGTAAATGTTGTAACATACGAATATGAATGTCGTCAGGCCCCAGCTGCAGATGTTCATCAGCAAGCTGAGAGCGTTGCCTCCAGTCTTGAAGTTTGTAAAAGGCACCATTATTACTGTTTTCTTCTCTGAGAGAAGAAAAGTCCAAGGGTACTAAACTCTCTGGCAGACTTTTGAGGAAAGAAACGAGGGGCATAGATGGAGGCCCTCGGGAAATACGTACCAAGATGTTTGCCATGTTCAACGGCACGTCGAGAGGGTTTTGCTACATCAATACCAGCGACGTAAGAACAGGAGCCGGGTCAGGAGAGTATATACACTCAATTTCCTCACTTTTTTCAGGACTGCACTCATAGAAGAGCAGAGAGTGATGTGGAAACTTAGGTCTCGCCAACAAGTGCGTTTAGCTTCACGGATGAACACGGCGAGCCGATAGCACACATTCTCGCTTAAAATCAAGAAGTCGCCCAGCTGTTCTATTGTACCGGTACTGCACCATGCAGGCAGTTTCCAAACATACTGCACGAGCACAAGCAGGAGACCACAAGGCACGCATTCTGAGAATGCCTGCCTGAGGTTTGGGGTTTAGAATGAGATAGCTGCGTATAAACTGACGTCGAGAATGATGTAGGAGCTCTCAATGGCAGGATGAAGAAGGAACTCACTCCAAAAGCAGTGAGGGTGAGTAAGATCCAATTTGCCCGATCAAATTGCCAGCGAGGGCTATGTGAAGGTGGTGAATAGGAAGGGAGAAGTAGAATGATCGGGAAAATGAGAGCTGTCATGTAAGTCTGGTAGAACAGACCAGGTGAACTCTAGTGCAGTGGGGAGGAAGAGCAGTACTGATAGATCGATGCGAGAGAGATGAGTACGAGGATCAAAAGGGTGGGAGTAGTACCTGTATTTTAAAACATGGAGGGGGTGAGAGGTGAGAAAAGCCTCCAACTGGATGCCATGTGAGTCACAATGAGACCCCCCCAGAGGAAATGGTGGGCATTAAAATCACCAAGTAAAAGAATAGGTGGTGGTAAGGATGAAACAAGAAAGGCAAAGTCTGGGATAGAAAATGCTCGAGAAGGAGAGAGATATAAAGAACATATTGTAAACCACTTATTCAAGTGGATACAGGCTGCAGTGTAATGCAGCGAGGTATGGACAAATAGTCCACAGTACGGAATATCATTGTGTAGAAGAAGGGCACTTTCATTAAAGGTCCCATCTGAGAAAGGATCCGAAGAATACAATAAATTATAGCCTGAGATAGGTTGGAAAACAGCCGAGTGTAATTTTGGTTCTTGTAAGCAAGCACCAACAGGGGAAAACCTGGAAAGCAACATCTGAAGCTCACCCCAATTACCCCTGAGGCCGCGGATATTCCACTGTAAATAGGCCATGATTGGTGATGAAGAAAATATCAGGAATCTGTAGGTAAAGGCACCTACGGACTAGAGGGGTTAGAAAAGTCAACGTGTGGTGGCATTGGAAAACGTTCAAGTAGCGAAGGAACGGAGCATTGCGAAGAATGGGGTTGTGAAGATGGAGGAGAGGGAAGAGAAGGAACAGGAAGTGAATCAGTGTCCATTGAAGGGTTAGTCTCTGCAATATATTCTGAAATGGCTTCAAGTGTTTCTGAATTCAAAAATGTATGGGAGACCATATTGGAGATAGAAGGAGGAGGGTGAGTAAAGATTGGGACAGTAATGGACTGTACCAAAGTAGAGGGGGAGGGAAGAGTGTAAGGGACTCGAGATGAAGTGTGGGGGGGGACAGAAGAAGCAGAAACCTGGGAGGTGGCAGAAGAGGGAGAAACTTGGGAGGGGATGGGGGTGGAAGGCATAGTACGAGGAGGAGGGTGAATCTCCACACTTGTAATAGAGCTAGAGAGAGGGGAAGAACTAGGTACAGAGACTGGAAAGGTAAAATGTGGAGGTGGAAGAAGGGAAGGAAGGGGCAAAGAAGATTTGACCAATGTAGATTTTTTGGACTTCTGAGTAGAGGGGCGATTGGTATTAGGGGTTGTACGAGGTCTTGTCGATACTGGGGCTTGTGAGGAAGGACGCGAAGATGTGAGAACAGACTGAGTTGTATTCGGGACGTCAGAGCCAAGGACAGCAAAAGGATTAGATGCCATAGTGGCTATGGGAGGGGTAACAACAGAGGAGGCTGCAGAAGATGGGACCCCAGAAGTGGGGGGATGTTTGGAAACACGAGAATAAGAAACACGGGGTAGTCTCCCTTGGAGGCGGAGATGAGTAACTGCCATAGCATAAGGGAGACCTTCTGCCTCTTTGAGGCAATGGATTTCACGTTCATTTAAGTAGACCTGGCAACGGCGGGAGTACGAAGGGTGAGCTTCATTACAATTAAGGCAAGATGGAGGTTGACTGCAAGATGTATTAGAATGGTCGTCGGCATCACAGACTGGGCATTCGGCCATAGATCTGCAATATTTCGCTGGGTGACCAAAACGCCAGCAATTTCTACATTGTTGTGGTGTAGGTATCACCTTTCAAACTTGTAACCAATGTCCCGCGACATATACAGAGGACGGGAGTTCTCGGCTGTCAAAAGTTAAACGAGCCACATTGCAAGGGTAACGTCGCCGCCCCCGGGCAGGAAGGACATAAGTGTCTACTTTGAGGATTGGGAGATCCTGGAGTTCCAGCTGTTCAAAAATGTCATTGCCACATGACTGGAAATTCTGTTGGACTATGGTATGGGGCAGAATGACCGTACCACTACAAGAATTGAGAGAAAGATGTTTTTCAATAGTGATAGGAGTAGTATCGATATTCGAAAGGAGAGAAAGATCATGAGCTTGGGTAGCATTCTGGACAGTGATGATGCGCATACCGCTCTTGAGAGCATGAAATGAAATATCTCTACCAACATGACGCAGGAGCGCTTTGCCAATACTATGGTCAGAAAGGTAGGCAGAAGAAGAAGTCGGTCTTAAAGTAAAGAATTATAGTCCATTTGTGTGTCTGAAACTGAGCGTGGAGAGGGAGTGCTTGACGTGTCGGTCTTTTCCGAGTAGAATGGGAAAGTAACGAAGGAGCATCATCAGGAGATTGACGTTGGCGTTTAGGAGTAGGACAAGAGTTGGTCCGGCGTGAAATGGGCGGGCGATTCGAAAATTGCCATACCGTAGAGGGAGAAGCCGGAAGCATAGTCAAAGGAGAGCGGAGTTCAGACAAATCGAAGGAGTCAGTCGAAGCCCCGGTACCTGAAGCGGATGAGGAAACAGCACCAGCAAGAGGTACAGGGGCATCAGGAGTGTCCGAAGAGTGGTCTAAACACAAGGCAGGGTCAGAATGGGGTGCGGTATCAAGAAGGGGCCCGGGGGGTAGTGGGTTCATGGACTAGGGCTGCCATGGTTAGGTTACTCCTTTGCTTTTTGTTTTTAAGAAAAAAAAAAAGAAAGAAGAAAAGAAAATAAAAATAAAAAAAAAGAATAAAAAAAGGGGGTAGCGGGGAGGAATAGTTCCCAGGAGGAATGAAAGGGGCCCGGAAAATCTCCCTCTGCGCCCAAAGGCCTCAACACCGCTAGTACGCAGATGCAGCATGGAACCCGGTATACCCTCCCCTTTCATGCCAGTAAACCACAACCCGGGGGATAGCAACCTACATCTGCCGAGGTACCTCGGTGGACAAAAGAGGGGGCCCCCGGAAAACTCCCCAAAAAAGCATCCTCCTTGGCCACCCCCCCCCAGAACCAAAGGGGGCTTCCAGGATACACCCGGCCTGAAAGATACCCAAAGCTATCCGGGGTACCAGAGAGGGATCGGGACCCCCCAGGCAATCCAAATTCCACGGGAAACTACGCCACCGCCAAGAACCCAATGGAATGGGATGGACCCCGGGGCCTTTCCCCCCACTAGGGAAATACGCACCTGTGGAGAAATCCCCCAAAAGGGCCAAAAAAAGAAGGCAAAAGGGAGGGGTGGGGAGGAGGGGAATGGAAAAAAGGGGAGGAGGGGTGGGGAGGGGGAAGGGGGGTAATTGTTTTGGGCGAGGAAAAAGACCTACGGCTAATTCCCAGACCAAGAACCCTCAACCCCGCCAAGGAGCCCCCCTTTAAAGGGTTACTTTCGAACAGCTCCAAACTTTAACAATTATGTAGGTGTATTTGTAAGGCTTTTTTAAGTATATTATGGGGGGCAAACGGCTAACAAATTTTCAATATTCCTATGGGAAAAAATTCGTTTGGGACAGCACCGAACAGCCCTTTTGGAACGAATTAATTCGAACTCGAGGGGACCACGTAATTAGTTTTTATATTGATGGGTTCATAATTTAAAAAAAAACCATTAGAACTTTTAAACAGAAGCTAGGTACCCAAAATTTACCAAGGAAACATGTCTTTCCGAATAAAGGAGAGCGAAGGGAAAAATTTTTATTGGAAATTGGGAATTTTGCCAATTTCACACAAATTTAAAAAGAGCAATTTTAAATAGGGTCCAGAAAAAACAAGAAGACATTCCTGGCACTAAAATAACATTTTTTATAACGTTTTGTCACTCCCCGGCCCCTCTTACATTTTTTTTGCTTTCCACTTCAAACTTTTATTTTGACAAAGAATTGAAGATTTACTGTTATGCAACTACTGCATTAGTGTAAAAAATGATAAAAAATAAAATATCAGCACACATGTGAAAGAATTTTAAGACCCCACCAATTGATGTGTATTCGACACTGGCATGATTTTTTTTACTTTTGAACGTTGGCAAAAACAAACTTTTCTGCTACTTTGAGCTCAATTTCAAGGGTACTTTTTCATTGTAAAACCAATAAAAATTATCTCATTTTCTGTAACATATCTTCCATTCTATAAAATGACACCAAAAAAATGAGAATACAACCATAAATTTTTTTTTATTAACACACCAGCTGATTCCCACCAAGGCAGGGCTGGCCGAAAAAGAAAAACTTCACCATCATTCACTCCATCACTGTCTTGCCAGAAGGGGGGCTTACGGTGACAGGCAGCCTAAATTTTTTTTTTTCCTTTGCTCGTTTTCGTTTTTTTTTACCAGAGACTTTAGGCATGTTGAGCCTCATGTGGTGAAAGTTGCATCAAGATCGTCCAATAAATAAAATTATAAAAAATAAAAATGTGAAAAAATTGGACATGGCAACACTTTTAGCACGCAAGTCATATTGACAATCTCAAAATCATTGTTGAATAATCACAAATGATAAAGTAATGCCAAATTGACTTTCTAATGGATATAAATAAATGCCAATAACATGTTTTATGGTACCCCCAAAAAATATTATTGTCTTGACTTTAAATTTTTTTTTTTTTGCACTTTATATCAATTATGCAAAACTGAAAGGGATTATTACCCAAACAACTCCATTACAAAGTCAAACAGGGTCCCCTGAATAACTTTTGTAAAATTCAGAATGATCGGTTCATAAATAAAAGGTTTTAACCTCAGAAAAATACAAATAAAATGCACTTTTGAAAAAAATCAACAAATACATTGAACATTACTGTACAGGGGTAAAAATACTCATAATGTGCCTTTATACGTTTATTGAGAGTAAACTGGTTATATAGACATTATTCCTGAAGTTCCATGAAGATCCCTTTTCCTGAAGTTTCTCTGGGGGCTGGCCAATCAACAATCCACCCAATCAATCTGAAAAGAAAGAAAGAATCTCAAAATCTTATTCCCAGTGATTTTGTACTGATACATGTAATTGCACCCATATATGATATTTATACACATACCAATATAAAAATATAACCAAAAAAACACTAATAATTACGTACCTATGACTGGATGTAGGGGGACACATGATTATCTAATGTCCTCCAGGCTCGTAGGACGTGTCCACCTCCCTTTTCCTCTTCATTCCTCTTTGCTTCCGTTGTTCCTTCATGTTTTTCTCCATTAATTTAAGTTGTTTCTGAACGTGAAATACCAATAGTTCAGTAGCAGTGAACAAGGACAGGTTTTTGAGAGGAGGGTGGTGGTACTAGCATTGGGGCGGCGCCCACTACGTGGTGGTACTAGCATCGTGGCGGCGTCACCACGTGGTGGTACTAGCATTGTGGCGGCGTCAACCACGGGGTGGTACTAGCATCGTGGCGGCGTCACCACGTGGTGGTACTAGCATCGTGGCGGCTCCACCACGGGGTGGTACTAGCACGTGGCGGCGTCACCACGGGGTGGTACTAGCATCGTGGCAGCGTCACCACGTGGTGGAAACTAGCATCGTGGCGGCGTCCACCACGTGGTGGTACTAGCATCGTGGCGGCGTCACCACGTGGTGGTACTAGCATCGGGCGGCGTCACCAACCACAGCAGCTGCCTGCTCTCTTTGCTTGTATAGACCTTATCATTGCTTCTTTTGTGCCTTTTCCTCTTGCGCTAATGTTCTTGGGCAAACTGTTTCTTCTTTGCAGGCATTGTTTACCAAAAATGTATACAATGAAAGGCAAAAAGTAACGTCCCAAGGGTAGTCAGCTGTCAGACAAAGTGAAAAACACCCCCTCTCTCTTCAGACTTCCAGTCGGCACTAACTTGATAAAGGTGTGGCAGCTCCTTCCACAGCTAACCTGATGTTGCCCAGTTTACTATTTAGAAGATTAGCTAAAAAATACACCAAAAAAAAGGAAAAAAATACCTGTGATACTGTTTTATGAAGCGAGTCGCGCTGGAGCACGTGTTATTGTTATGGTCAGCTGGGCCGCGTCATGCTGATGACGTAGTTGCCATTGTTATAATTACAATAGCTTTATATGTAATTATCGTACAGAGACGAGGCGCACACCAAAATGTTGCCAGATCTTTGCTCTATTTTTTGGTAAGATTAACTCATTTTTCATATTTTTCGATTTTTTGGTGTATTTAGGCTCAGACTCGGCGGCCTGCGCCCTTACACTACAGTTTTTAAGCTGCAACATTAACACCCCTCCATATGAAAATACACTGCAAAGTCGTTGTTTTAAACCAAAAACATGGTCAAAGTTTTTTTTTTTCTCATTATGCACTGTGTGCTGCAGGATTTTTTTTATACTGTGCACACTGACCATGCAGACCCATTCTTTCATATGTAGGCCTACCAGCTTTCTCTCGCTATATTTGAAGGCACTAGAATTTATGCATACTAGTACAGCACCAACCCTGGCACGCAAGCCGTACTAGTACGACACTGACTCTGAAAGAGTTAATGATACCCAAGTGTTACACGTGTGCTTAATTTATCAACTTGTCGGTTCTCTGAACCATTTGTCTACATTACTAGAATGCTGTTGGCATTCTCTGTATTTAATAGAAGTTATAGTAAAGACCTCTCGGGCTGCATCATGCTAGTAGATGTGATCCATTCTTTTGATGTACATGGGAGAAAATATGTTCCATAATAATGGTACATAAGTCATAAAGTTATGTTAAGCCTGAGGCATTGTGTACGATAATATGTTGATGGCTAGTTTTGCAGTTATTTACCACTGTAATACACCTGACTGACATGTTGTGAGCACTAGATTTTTTGCCTAAAATGAGCTAAAACACACTAAATTTATGTGAAATAGTGCTAAAAACATGCCATTACATAGGCAATTATTCTGGATTTGCTAAATCCTAATCCTGAGTTTAACCCCGTGACTGTCGCAACCCCTAACCCTGAGGTGTCTCCTGGTGTTGCAAAACTTCAAAAAAAAAATTATTTTTTCTTATGAAGTGATAGAGAATCTTTTCCCGATTGTAATGGCACAAAAAAAACGAAATTTGATGGAAAACTGACGGAATTACTTTCTTGCGAAGTTAGTGTGGAGAAATTTTCTCCAGGAGGGGGGTATCAGCCCCCTTCAGCCCTTTCAGCCCCTTCAGCCCCTTTCAGCCCTGAGGGGCCAAGCCCTCTCAGAAGGGGCGAGCGTCTTGTTTACTGCTAGAGTAATTGATCACAGATGCTACGCCAATCACGTAGTCAAGTACACCTGCAGCTACCATATACAGCGGTGTTGCAAAGGAAAGATTTATAAGAGACAGTAACATTCTAATACTTTACATGCACGAGGACAATTTAAGGAAAATCCTGCTCCCACATTATTATCATAGTAAAGATGTGTACATTGTTGTCTATCTTAAGACACAGCAGAAACAAACATTCTGCTTTGCTTCATCGAGGAGGTGACAAGATGCAAGGTACTAGTCTGCGTTTTTTTGTGTACCAGGCAGTACGGCATGGAGCGCTGTGGCGTCCTGGCAGACCACCTTGACTCTAGTGAGAGTGACAGTTTAAGGGGGGGAGGTGGGGCGGGGGGTGCCGGCGTGCTTTGGTTTGGGGGGGGGGAGGGTGTGGACATTGCCAGGATAACGACAAAGAGCACTGACTGTGCGTTAGTGTGAGACAAAGTGTCCTCACAAACAATAAACATAAGAGAAGTGTGATCAGCCTCTCTTGTGATACATTGTGAACAATAACCGACAAATCTTGTGGAACATAGTGTACCAGTTGGCGTTTTCCTATACACTGAATACGTGGACATCCAAGGGACACTTCAGCTTCTATCAAATCACCGCGCTACCTGTCGAAGGTGTTGAGAACACCATAGCTCACTCAAACAGAGCAAGTATGTTCCGAATTTCTGTAGATGCGGGGGATTGCGCAATTCTTGACGTCCACAGGGAGTTTGTAATCCCAACCTATAATCGCGAGTAAGGTGTGGAACTTTTGAGTCCAAACCAGTAGGTTTTTCGTAACCATCATCGAATGAAATATGCTGACATAAACACCCCCTAGGGGCTAATTTATACTAACCAAAATGTACCTCTTGGATAGGCCCAATGTTGTGATGATATTTCGACACTTCTAGACGCTCGGTCCTGCTGGGGTGGCGTGTAGAACAATGTATTTTGCTGTCAATCATCAGCTAAGTGTTCATTATATATAGTTTAATAATTTAAACACAGCAGGTAAAGCCAAATTAGTCAACAGAATTTGGTGTCCGGGCTCGAACGTCGGAAAGCTGACCACACTGTGGTCCAAATATGTTGTACTACAGTGTACAAATAACCTAGAGCCAAGGCCTTCGAAAAAAAACTGTAAAACTAGTGTTTTACAATACTAAATCAGTAATAAATGAGTCCCTCCAACTCAATCCACCAGAGAATGGGCACAAAAGAAAACGGCGCTCACAACCCCAGCATTCACCCAAAAAGAAACACGCGCTCACCCAGCGGAACACCCAAAGAAAACAGAGCTGGGTGACTCCCCCACATCCTGCCCCCCGACGCTCCATATCTCGCGAAATGAGATGCTTTAAGACAACAACCCAAGTGATTGTCGTTCTGTTTGTCTGTAGTGTATCTATCCCATAGTGTTTATAATGGTTTATAGACAGAATTAAGATACAAGATTTTTGTTAAAGTTTGTTCTTATAGATCTATCCTGTTATACTTTAAAAGGAATCTTGTGTATAAAGTTAGTAACTTTCAAATAATATTAACAGTGAAATTATTATATGATGTAAGTAATATCATCGTGTGATTATACAGATATACAGTCGACATTTTATAATGTATATGACATGAAGTGCTTATAATAATCGTTACTTTACGATTAATCATCCGTAGTCCAGGCTGACACAGCAAACAAACTCAAGCCATAAACACCAGCCACATGTACCCTGTACCCTTTCATGGTCATTGACTCCTGAGGTCCAGTAGTGTCTGACTCGATTATTGCTGACTTAAGCATAACAAAAACTCAGCTGTTTATAGCAGTACATGTCTTTTCAAAACACTCTAAAAGTGTGGTAGCTAGAATTCTTCAGTATACCATTAAAAATGGCTTGTTTGAAAAGTTTCTCAGTTTCCAGTTCTTATACAGACTAATTTTACAATTAGCAATCAATCAGATCTGTATAGGATTCTAACTCAAATATCAAACATAGTTTTTGATCGAGATCTAGAGGTCCAAATTTGAATATTTACGCGTCGCAACAGTATGGATATAATTAATTCAGACTATACACATAATGAAATAAATTTCTTGAATCAGATCCATCTGACAGATGAAATAAAATGTATTTTGGATACATTTGTTGATCAACAATCTTAAGGTGGACAGTAGTACAGCTATCTGCCGCAAAACTCTGTCACAGAGACATACTATAACTAGTGAGCAAACACTGTTACACCTGTAACAACAACAAGTGTCCCATTACCAAGCTTACCTACATTGTCATTACCTATTTTCCAAGGTCATAATTATGAAGAATTCATTAGTGGTTTTCAATCCATAGTAAATTCACGAACTGACATAGATGAGATTGCTAAGTTCAATTATCTTAAATGTCTTGTGAAGGGAGAACCCAATGAACTGATTACGTCATTTGTCCGGTGGTCAAAGGCAATTATCAAATAAGCCTTACGTGTCTTAGCAGACAATTACTTTGATGATGACAAGGCTAGAGTTAGACATGCAGTCTTAATATCAAGCATTGTTTTTCAGATTTACAGGCATTTAGAACCACATTAGACAATAGTCTCAGATCTCTAGTGCTAAATATGACCTTAGGCAATGTGATTGGTTTATCAGTGGTATTGTACAAGATAAGTTGTCACCACAAACTATTGAATGATTAAATATTATGTTCAATAAACGCTATTTCCGAAAACACACTTGTGATGAAATTAGCAATGTTTACAAGACAATAGTTTTTTCAAGCATGCAAGCAACGAGACAAGAGAAAAATCCACAAATCAGTGATAATAAACTTCAACTCAGTATAAAAAAGAGATAACTACTCCCACTAAACCACATAATGGGAAAATCCCAGTATAGGCATTTATCAAGCTGTGGAATACAACAGACATAACAAACTGTCACACATAAACGTCACTCCATAAATGGATGTACTTTTCTGTGATGAACACATTGGCACAGTATTGTATTTCATACACATCAATGGAGGCACGGGGGGGGGGGGGGGGCGGGGTGGGGTGGGCGGGGCGTGGAAGGGGACGGTAAACAGCCAGTGTTCAATCAGCTGGAAACGATGCATCAAGTGTATTAGGTGAACACAAGGGACGTAAATGCCTCACTGAAGAAGTGTATTTAAATGCAAGGGTATCAATCAATACAGCAATATGCCCAAATACTTTGCGCTGACAACCAGAAGACTTCCACCGAAACAGAAGTCAACAAGCACGCATTAAATGTGAGAGAGATAAGTTTTTAAAGCACTGCTCTCCGATAGCATCGAGTTCATTATCCTAATAAATTACACAAACCAAGTGCAACACATTTGATCAAGGCTCACAAGGCTCCTTCATAAGAAGAACAGTGTTGCCAGAAACTGAATAAACAACCCTATGCCAATAATACAGTTTAGATATAGCTGGTTATTCCACAATTTCTGGTAAACAGACATATCACCTAGCGCAGAATCACTGTTGGTCTAGAAACAGGAAAAAGACAGTAAGAAGCTATATGGTAGTACAGACGATTTGCCTAGCGTCTGAGCAGCATCCAGGGATTAAAAGAAACAGTGCAGCACTAAAAGGCAGCTAAGGTCAATTGCCTGTCCTGACAATACAATACGGACACAATTAGTCGCAATGATTTAACACTCATCTTGGAAGTGATTATTATCACTGTTTTTGCTGCAAAATATAGTAAGTCAAACATATGTTCACTTTCTGAAAACACAGGGGCCCCCCAGAGGCCCCCCCCACATGATATGAGGTCCCATCCCCTCCAAGTGGGAAAGAAGCTGATATTGATTCAGTGGAAAATGTACTAGTTACGAGAATACCCGCTGATCCATAGTCTACCATACAGTGGGCAGCAAAAATTATCATTACACCTGGAAGAAATGAATGAACCAGTTGATAAGTTGTGGGATTTTAGATGCGATAGGTATTGAGGTCTAAATAAACAAGCCCACAAGAGTACTCAGACTTATAACCAATATTCTGACAACTGTCCAAATAGGAAGATGGACAGTATTGGGTTAGGTTACTGAGTTGTGATAGAAATCACAGCGTAGCCTTATCTCTGGCTTTTAATTGAACATGAGAATCGTCATAGTACTTCTGTCAATCGGAGCATCGTGTCTAAAAACGGATAAAGTATATCGAGACTATACACCACCCATATGTTGGTGTCCCATGACGCACACGCCAAACTGAGTTGTTGTTGTTTAACAGTGGCCCCTAGGGTAGGCGCAGTGATTATCCTGCTGCTCAGGCTCCCACAGGACTCTAGTAACCTACTACAGATTTCCCATGGAAATTAAATCCACCACATAGCTACCTAGCAATATTATCGGCATGGCTTACAGACAGATGAAAGTCAACAAATACATGAGACTCAGGAAGAATCCAGAGCACTGACTGTCTATGATAATATCATACAAGAACAGTTGGACAATAAATCATTAGAGGAAATATCGAATATAGTTGAAGACAAACGCTCATATCTCCCGACCATGCGATTTCAGAAATAGACACTCTGAAACCACTCCACTACGTGTTGTATAATAATGCAGCGCACGTGCGCACATAAAGATGTAGCAAGTCTTAATGACTGAGTCTGATGACGAACCCTAACTAATGAGAAGCTTGAGACGTGGCTATGAATTTCCGCACAACCCTGTGCCTACACGGCTGATATTCCAAGGCTTTCTTAAGAGTAGGACTACAAGAAATAGATAGACGATTATACTCGATTCCTTGTGGCCTGAAAATCCACATGATCCTCCAAAGTCCTGTCTGAAAACTTATCGCTTCAACACAGTATTATTTGGTGCAACTCCTCTCCATTCATACTAGAAAGCTACTCTAAATACACATTTGAAAAAATCTGAAAGTCCCTTCAAAGAATCTTAAAGAAAAGTTCAATGTGGACAATCCTTCAAGTACTGTGAATAAAGGAGGAGGATTTTTGAAATCCTTATTACAGAGAAGCAACAAGGAAAGAAGAAGTGCAAACATGCCTCTAAGGATGTTGGAATACAAATTCAAACAATTAAGGACTTATCAAAGAAGATTTCCCTGAAACTGAAATTCCTGATGCAACAATATGCTGGGACTTAATTGAACACACAGGAAGATACTATTCAGTCTCAAAAGGATAAACAATAAATCATGCAATTACACTCTCTAAACGTAGTTTATACTGTCAGAGGTAATACTATGGTTTTGGATCCTCTAGACTCGCTCCACCAATTACATAAAAGGTAAAATGCTTATGCAAGATGCATGGAAACCCCAAAAATTGATGGGATGAGAACTTGGCCCTCGTAAGAAATGAGTCAAGCATGGGGATGAAAATATCCGGGAGTTTAACAACTTCATCCAATTAAATTCCCAGACAAACAGGTCAAAGGAAAACTAAAGTACACTTACATTGTTCTGTGTGTATGCGTCAACCAAAGGTTTATGCGTCTTGTAGCTTACATAGTTAATGCTGAAGGAAGCTACACCTAATTACTTCAAAGCAGGGAACACCCGTGAAGGCAAACAGTACCACATTGGAAACTGACAGCACTCTATGTACGGTACAAAATTAGCTGTCTATACTCAACAAAGTACTTGATCAATTTCACTATTGAAAAACCGAGATCTGAGTGATAATAGCAGTCTCCAGTGGTAAGAAATAATAAGAGTAAGTTGTCTATGTACACGAACAGAGTAGCAGAAATAAAAGAGATGCAGAGAGAAATCTCTTCTCTCACGTCTCTAACCCAAGAGAAATCCAGCTGACATTTGTCACGTGGTGTCACCACTCAAAAATTTCTGTGGATAATAAATTATGGCTCCACGACCGAACGGCTCTCTGATGAAAATAACTGGGCTCAGCCAAAAAGCTCACTTTATGCCAAAGAAACAGTCTGCTTGAAACACAGCAGAAATAAGTTGTGTAAATACTGCAGACTCAACAAGAAATAGTCATTGATGTAGTGTGTGTTGGACGCATCTTTGGGTAACTCTTAAGAGTCTACAGCCTTGTCTCTAAATTCATTAAAGGAATAAAACCTGATTATGAATGTCTTGAACCCATTAAATACTGGGTGAAACTAATACAGAAAGACTTTTTCTTTACAGAATATAAATTTCTAGAAACACAAGATAAATCCCCAAAGAAACCTGTTATGATTAATTCTTTAGGACTTTATCTCGACTCAGAAAAGATTATAAGATGTCGAGGAAGAATTCATAAGTCTTCACTACCTAAAAAACCATACATCCAATATTAATCCCCAAGAATCATTGGCTAACAAAACTGATTGTGCAAAACGCCCACAGTAACGTGTTACATGGTGGTGTAGCTGACACACTTTGTCATATACGACAGTCCTACTGGATACCTCAAGGTCGACAAAGTGTGAAAAAAAAATAAAGGACTGTATTACTTGTCGTCACTACGATATGCGAGTATGTCAGTATCCAGGTCCACCTCCATATCCCTCTGAAAGAGTTTGTCATATCACTCCATTTGAGGTGACAGGTGTAGATTACACTGGACCAATAATTTTAACCAAAACAGTTGAAAAAGTTCCCATCAAGGTGTACATCTGTTTGTTCACTTGTGCTACAACTAGAGCAGTACATCTAGAAGTAGCCACTGACATGTCTGCTGAAACCTTTATCAAATTATTCAGAAGGTTTGTAGCCAGAAGGGCATGTCCCAGACTGATGATTTCAGATAATGCAACGAACTTTGTTGTTTACCTGGAGTTTACCTGGAGAGAGTTTCGGGGGTCAACGCCCCCGCGGCCCGGTCTGTGACCAGGCCTCCTGGTGGATCAGCGCCTGATCAACCAGGCTGTTGCTGCTGGCTGCACGCAAACCAACGTACGAGCCACAGCCCGGCTGATCAGGAACTGACTTTAGGTGCTTGTCCAGTGCCAGCTTGAAGACTGCCAGGGGTCTGTTGGTAATCCCCCTTATGTGTGCTGGGAGGCAGTTGAACAGTCTCGGGCCCCTGACACTTATTGTATGGTCTCTTAACGTGCTAGTGACAATCCCTGCTTTCATTGGGGGGATGGTGCATCGTCGCCAAGTCTTTTGCTTTCGTGTGAGTGATTTTCGGGGTTTCAAGTTCGGTACTAGTCCCTCTAGGATTTTCCAGGTGTATATAAATCTTATCTCTCCTCCTGCGTTTTCCCGGGAATACAGGTTTAGAAACCTCAAGCGTCCCCAGTAATTGAGGTGTTTTTATCTCCGTTATGCGCGCCGTGAAAGTTCTCTGTAAATTTTCTAGGTCGGCAATTTCACCTGCCTTGAAAGGTGCTGTTAGAGTGCAGCAATATTCCAGCCTAGATAGAACAAGTGACCTGAAGAGTGTCATCATGGGCTTGGCCTCCCTAGTTTTGAAGGTTCTCATTATCCATCCTGTCATTTTTCTAGCAGATGTGATTGATACAATGTTATGGTCCTTGAAGGTGAGATCCTCCGACATAATCACTCCCAGGTCTTTGACGTTGGTGTTTCGCTCTATTTTGTGGCCAGAATTTTTTTGTACTCTGATGAAGTTTTAATTTCCTCATGTTTACCATATCTGAGTAATTGAAATTTCTCATCGTTGAACTTCATATTGTTTTCTGCAGCCCACTGAAAGATTTGGTTGATGTCCGCCCTGGAGCCTTGCAGTGTCTGCAATGGAAGACACTGTCATGCATATTCGGGTGTCATCTGCAAAGGAAGACACGGTGCTGTGGCTGACATCCTTGTCTATGTCGGATATGAGGATGAGGAACAAGATGGGAGCTAGTAGTGTGCCTTGTGGAACAGAGCTTTTCACCGTAGCTGCCTCGGACTTTACTCGTTGACGACTACCTCTTTGTTCTGTTAGTGAGGAAATTATAGATCCATCGACCGACTTTTCCTGTTATTCCTTTAGCGCACATTTTGTGCGCTATTACGCCATGGTCACACTTGTCGAAGGCTTTTGCAAAGTCTGTATATATTACATCTGCATTCTTTTTGTCTTCTAGTGCATTTAGGACCTTGTCGTAGTGATCCAGTAGTTGAGACAGACAGGAGCGACCTGTTCTAAACCCATGTTGCCCTGGGTTGTGTAACTGATGGGTTTCTAGATGGGTGGTGATCTTGCTTCTTAGGACCCTTTCAAAGATTTTTATGATATGGGATGTTAGTGCTATTGGTCTGTAGTTCTTTGCTGTTGCTTTACTGCCCCCTTTGTGGAGTTGGTGCTGCTTATATAAGCAAGACCTTTGATCAACCAGAAGTACAACAGATGCTGAATCAATGCAGTTGTTGTTGGAGATACATTCCTCCTAAATCTCCATGGCACGGCGGATTTTATGAAAGAATGATCGGCATTGTAAAACGTTGTTTAAGGAAGACTCTTCATCATCAAAGAATAGACTTAGAAGAATTCCGTACAGTTGTGACTGAAATAGAAAATAGAGTCAACAACAGACCTCTAACTTATGTTACCGATGATCTGGACAATTTAGAAGTGTTAAGTCCATCTCATTTACTCCATGGCAGAAGGCTCGAACCTGTTCCTCCCATGAATGATAAAGAAATCATAGAGGATCCTACTTATTTCGAACCTGAGCAACTCAGACGTAAATTCAAACACCTTAATAAAGTGATTGAATGTTGGGAGAAAATTTGGCGAGAAGACTATCTCACCTCATTGAGAGAACACTTCTATGGAGCTGGTGTTCCTGAAAATCATAAGTCCTTAAGACCTGGTGACATAGTGATTATCGACAATGATGGTCCGAGGTCTCAATAGCCACTTGGAAAAATTGTGACCACATATCCTGATGCAAATGGAATCATCAGGACAGTTGATGTTTTAAGCAAAGGTGTAGTGAATAAGTAGACAATAAATAAACTAGTGCTGTTAGAATTACACAGTGTTGAAAACAAAATTAGTGATTCTCCAGAAACCGCACAGACTAAAGCTGTTCAGAAAAGACAAGCAGCAGTGGTGACGAGTGAGAAAATCAAATTAATGTTAAGTGATGAATAGTTCACCTGCAGCGAACCTCCGCCGCCCCCCAGTGTGGAGAAATTTTCTCCAGGAGGGGGGTATCAGCCCCCTTCAGCCCTTTCAGCCCCTTCAGCCCCTTTCAGCCCTGAGGGGCCAAGCCCTCTCAGAAGGGGCGAGCATCTTGTTTACTGCTAGAGTGAGTAATTGATCACAGATGCTATGCCACGTAGTCAAGTGACCTCTGCTCCTTGCAGCGGTGTTGCAAAGTGTATTTTATAAGAGACAGTACATTCTTACTTTAGCAGGACAATTAAGGAAAATCCTGCTCCCACTTTATTACCATAGTAAAGATAGTGTACATTGTTGTCTATGCTTAAGACAGCAAGAAACAAACATTCTGCTTTGCTTCATCGAGGAGGTGACAAGGATGCAAGGTACTAGGTCAGCATTTTTTTTGTGTACCAGGGCAGTGACAGCATGGAGCGCTGTGGCATCTGGCAGACCACCTTTGACTCTAGTGAGAGTGACACTGATGCCAGGATAACTAGCAAAGAACACTGATCTGTGCGTTAGTGTGAACAAAGTGTCTCAAACACAATAAACATAAGAGAAGTGAGATCAGCTTCTCTTGTGATACATTGTGAACAATAAAGACAAATCTTGTGGAACATAGTGTACCAGTGTGCGTTTCCTAGACAATGGAAGACGTGGACATCCAAGGACTCTTCAGCTTCTATCAAGTCACCGATACCTGTCGAAGGTGTTGAGAACACCATAGCTCACGTTACAAAGAGCAAGGTATGTTACGAATTTCTTGTAGATTGGGGGATTGTGCAATTCTTGAGTCACAAGGAGTTTGTAATCAACCTATAATTGGCAGTAAGGTGTGGACTTTTGAGTCCAAACAAGTAGGTATTTCGTCAGCCATCATCGAATGAAATATGCTGACATAACACCCCCTAGGGGTAATTTATACTTACAATTGTATCTCTTGACAGCCCAATGTTGTGATGGTTTCGACAGCTTCTAGACCTCGTCTGCAGGGGCGGCTGTGTAGACGATTTGCTGTCATTTATCAGCTAAGTGTTCATTATATATAGTTATAATTTAAACACAGCAGGTAAGGCCAAAATCTTCAACAGTTAGCGACCTCGGCAATATTTACAAATCAGCGATTTTGCCGACTTTGAGCCCTATTTTCAACTAATTCCATTGTCCCAGTCGACCAAACTCATAGCTATTTCTTTTGAACTTCGTTTTTTCTATCGATTGAATACCAGAAACTGCCCATTTACTGATTTCAATTACCCAATAATGTGGTCAGAAATCTGCAATTTGGCCAATTTCACGAAAATTAAAAATATGACAATTTCAAAATAAGGTCCAGAATGAATAATGCAGACAGTCCTGGCTGTAAAATAACATTTTCTTTGTTCATCAGTCATGTCTCCAGGCCCCTCTGATATTACTCTTGCCTTCTATTTTGAATTTTTATTCAAACAAAAAATAGAAGATTTACTGTTATGCAGACTACTGCAATACTGTAATAATTGTATAAATAACATCAACCCATTCATGACGGCATATTAGAATGGCTAGTTGAACATATGGACAATGACATCATTTGTTTACTTTTGAACATCGGCAAAAATCAAACATTTCCCCTACTTTGAGCTCCATTTCTAGGTTCTTTTTATAGTAAAACCAATAAATATCACCTCTATTTCTATAGTACGTTTTCCATTCTATCAAATGAGACCAAGAAAACGAGAATACAAACATAAATGCTATACGAAAATAGACCACAAAGTCGGCATATTAATTAAAAAAAAAGTCTTTTTTTTTTTCATTATGCACTGCATGCTCCAGGATTTTTTTTGTATGGTGCACACTGACCACACAGGCCCATTCTCTCACATGTGGGCCTACCTGCTTTCTCCTGCTTGATTTGAAGTCTCTAGAATTTATGAGTATACAGTGGACCCTCGACCAACGATGGCATCGTATAACGTTAAATCCAACTGGCGATACATTTTAATGCAAAAAATTTTGCCTCGACTAGCGCTAAAAAACTCGACCAACGCAATTCGTTCCGTTCGAGACGTGTCCATGTGTGGCCTGCGCAGTGTTTACAAGCCAGCCACCGCAGTCGCATCCAGACATTCAATCGGAACATTTCATATTATCACAGCATTTTTAGTGATTGCACCTGTAAAATAAGTCACTATGGGCCCCAAGAAAGCTTGTAGTGCCAACCCTGTTATAAAAAGGGTGAGAATTAGTATGGAAATTAAGAAAGATTTTGAAGGGTTTAGGGCTAACCCTGAGATGTGTAATCCATTGTGCCTACTTATAAGATTAAGAAAATGTGTGCAAAGTGGGTTGAACTGCAAACCTTTATGGATGAAAATCACCCTAACACAGCTATTGCAAGCCGTGCTGGTGACTTACAATGACAATGTTGTGGCCCATTTTAGACAAATCGTAAAGGAACGGGAGGTACAGAGCTCTGTGGACAGTTATGTTGTGTGACGGAGGTCCAGTGACTCTCAAGCTGGTCCTAGTGGCTTTAAAAGAAGAAGGGAAGTAACCCTGGAAAAGGACTTGACACCTCAAGTCCTAATGGAAGGGGATTCCCCTTCTAAACACTAACACCATCCACACACTCCCCTCCTCCCATCCCATCAATCATCACCAGATCTTCAATAAAGGTAAGTGTCATGTAATTGTACATGTCTTCTTCAGTTTGTGTGTATTAAAATTAATATTTCATGTAATTTTTTTTTCAATACTTTGGGGTGTCAGCAATGGATTAATTTGATTTCCATTATTTCTTATGGGGAAAAGTAACTCGACTAACGATAATTTCGACTAACGATGAGCTCTCAGGAATGGATTAATATCGTTGGTCGAGGGTCCACTGTATATACGTCAAACACTGTACCTCGTAAGACGTATATATACGACCGAAACAGTCAAAGGGTTAGAAGGTTTTTATATACAAAACTGTCAGGAAAATGTTCCTTGCAGAGTTGACCTAAGTGGTCAACTGTTCGTAATGAAGTGTTCATGTAGCTGGATTACTAACACACTCAATTCTCACACTAAAGCCCGTGGTTCGATCCTCGGTACATTATGTGTTTTGTTAAGACACCTTCTGTCTATATTCGCTTATCCATCGGTAAAATAGGTGCATACTTGGGTGTTACTCGACTGGTGTGGGTCACATCCTGGGAACAAAAATTGACGTAATTTGCGGGAAATGCTCTGCATAACGAAGGGCTTTCTGTATAGCAGTATGTCATTGATGTCAGCTGGGCCTGTATGCCTTGTACATTTACTTATAGAAACGACAATTATTATTTCTTCTTCTTTCAACAAACTGGCTGCATCCCACCAAGGCAAGGTGGCCCAAAAAGAAAAACAAAAGTTTCTCTTTTTAACTTCAGTAGTGTATACAGGAGAAGGGATTACTAGCCTCTTGCTCCTGGCATCATAGTCACCTCTTACAACATGCATGGCTTACGGAGGAAGAATTCTGTTCCACATGTCCTTGGAGATAAGAGGAAATAAACATGAGCAAGAACTAGCAAGAAAATAGAAGAAAACCCAAAGAGCTATGTATATACAATGGACCCTCGGGTAATGGCATTAATCCTTTCCAGATAGCTTGCCTTTAACCGATTTTCGTGTTAGCCGAATTAATTTTCCCCATAAATCGTGGAAATCCAATTAATTTGTACCAGACACCCGAAAGTATGAAACAAAATAATTTTTTTACATGAAATATACATTTCCCTACACAGAAAACATTGAAACATGCACAGTAAACAATACTGAAATGACACTTACCTTTATTGAGGACTTATTGATGAGTGATGAGATGGGAGGAGGGCAGAGGTAACAAGTCTTTTTCTGAGGTTACCTCCCTTCTTTGTTTTTTAATGCCACTAGGACCAGCTTGAGTCACTGGACCCTTGTCGCACCAAAAATCTGTCCATGGAGCTCTGTTTCTGGCGTCTCTTTAAGATTTCCCCAAAATGGGACAGAGTAGTGTCATTGTACATATCGCCAATACGGCCTGCAACAGCTGTGTCAGGGTAATGTTCATCCATAAATGCTTGCACCTTTGTCCACATTGTACAAATGTCCTTACTCTTTGATGAAGGCAACTTCCTCCATCTCTCTTCCTCCTCCTCTGAAGGAAATTCCTGAGCTGTGGTCTGTTGCTGTTGCACCTGAAGCTCTTGCAGCTCTGTAGTAGTTAGCTCTTCATTGTCGTCCTCCACCAACTCTTCCACACCGTCACCACTAACCTCCAACCCCATGGACTTCCCCAATGCCACAGTAGATTTCACAACTGGCATAGGCTCCTCAGGGTTAGCCCCAAAACCTTCAAAATCTCACTCTTGTTTACATTCTGGCCACAGTTTTCTCCAAACAGAGTTCAAAGTCCTGGAAGTCACTCCCTCCCAAGCCTATACGGTTTATGCAACTGAGGATATTGAAGTGATCTTTCCAGAACTCTCTTAGGGTCAATTCATTGTCTGAGGTCACTTCAAAGTACTTTTGAAACACTTGCTTAGGTATACAGATTTTTGAAGTTTGAAATGAGCTGGCAGAGAGGAGTGGTATTAGGGGGCAAGAACTTCACTGTGATGAAGGATGAGCAGGAGCATTGTCCATTACCAGGAGGCACTTTAGTTCCAATTTATTTTCCAGGAGGTATTTCTTCACACTGGGGCCAAACACTTCATTGAACCAATCAAGGAAAATGTCCCTCGTGACCCATGCCTTACTGTTAGCCTTCCACTTCACACACAAATTAGCCTTGGCGACACTGTTTTTCTTGAACACACTGGGACTTTCAGTGATACACCAGTAAAGGCTTTACTTTGCATTACCCACTAGCATTACTAGAAAACATGAGAGTTAGCCTGTCTTTCATAGGTCTGTGTCCTGGCAGTGCCGTTTCCTCCTGCATGATGTAGGTCCTCTTTGGCATTTTCTTCTAAAAGAGGCCTGTTTCATCACAATTAAACACTGGTTGGGGTCTGACCTCTATGTACCCCTTGAATTTCTGAACATATTTTTCAGCCTTTTTTTGTCGGAACTGGCATCCTCGCCATTCCTGCCACACTGTGTATGCCATTACTCTTCTTAAATCTCTCAAACCAGCCTTTGCTGGCCTTAAAATCACAAACATCAGCACTCATTGCAGGCATTTTCTTTACGTGATCGCCTTGCCTTTTCACAAATTGTCAACTGCATAACATTGTCTCCTGGTAACTGTTTTTGGGTAATCCACACCAACAATAACCTCTCTACTCCTTCAAGGATTTTGCGATCTCTTTTTTTGTCAGCATATTTACCCCTTTTGTAACAACAGCTTTTTTGATTTCCTTTCCCTTCGCCATGATTGAAGTGATGGTTGAATGGTGTTTGCCATACATCATGGCAAGCTCTGAAACACGCACTCCACTTACCAAATGGTTGGCACTTTGGCTTTCTTTGGGCCCATGGTGACTTAGCAGTTGGAAGCACAAAAAAGAATGGAATATTGCAAAATGTGCCGTATGAATGTGTGTGATGATGGTCACTCGCTGATGAACAATGGCACACTGAGAAGGAATTGTGTGGCAGACTAGCTTTGTGTGTGCGCTGATGCTGGGATGCCGCTTGGATGCGTACCAGACGGTCGCCGCCAAATAAAGAGGCCGATCACGAATCGTGAGACTATATTTTGACGAAAAAAGTTGCTGAAAGTTGGATTTCACGAAAGTCGAGGCCGCCGGAACGTGGGGTTCACTGTACCAGTATGTATCATTATTTGAACCCTTTTTAACATACCACTACTTTACTTTTGCTTTTAATATTTTTTTTTCTATTCAACTAGTCAACCATCTCTGACTGAGGCAGGGTGACCCAAAAAGAAAGAAAATCCCAAAAAGAAAATACTTTCATCATCATTCAACACTTCACCTCACTCACACATAATCACTATCTTTGCAGAGGCGCTCAGTTACGATAGTTTAGAAGTCCCTCCAAACTGTCAATATCCCAAACCCCTCTGTTAAAGTCCAGGCATTGTACTTCCCATTTCCAGGACTCGAGTCTGGCTAACCTGTTTCCCTAAATCACTTCTCTCAGTATTACCCTGCTCATACTCCAACAGCTCGTCGGGTCCCAAAAACCCATTGTCTCCATTTGCTCCTATCTAACCCCAACTCACAAAACGCTTGCTGGAAGTCCAAGCCCCTCGTCCACAAAACCTCCTTTAGGGCCATTCCTCCAACCTCTTTGAGGAAAACCCCCTACCCCCATTCCTTCCCCTACAGATTTATCCACTCTCCAAGTCATTTTACTTTGTTTCCATTCTCTCTAAATGACCAAACCATCTCAACAACCCCTCTTCAGCCCTCTGACTAAACGCTTTAAGTGACCCACACCACCTAATTTCCACACACTGAATTCTCTGCATAAAAATTTACATCACACATTCCCCTTAGACAGGACGTTTCCACTGCCTCCAACCGCCTCCTCGCTGCAGTATTTACAGCCCAAGCTCCCAAACCCATATAAGAGTGTAGGTAATACTAAAACTTTCATACATTCCCTTCTTTGCATCCATAGATAACATTTTTTGCCTCTACAATACCTCAAGCACCACTTACCTTTTTTTTCCTTCATCAATTCTATGATTAACCTCATCCTTCATAAATCCATCCACTGACACGTTAACTCCCAAATATCTGAAAACATTCACTTCTTCAATACATCTCCTCCCCAATTTGATATCCAATTTTCTCTATCTAAATCATTTAATACCCTCATCACCTTACTCTTTTCTATGTTCACTTTCAACTTTCTGCCTTTACACACACTCCCAAATTTGTCCAGTAACCTTTGCAATTTTTCTTTAGAATCTCCCATAAGCATAGTATCACCAGCAAAAAGTAACTGTGTCACTTCCCATTTTGTATTTAATTCCCCATAATTTAATCCCACCCTTCCCCAACCACCCTAGCATTTACTTCGTTTACAACCCATCTATAAATATATTAAACAACCATGGTGACATTACACATCTCTGTCGAAGACCTGCTTTTACTGGGAACTAATCTCCCTCTCTTTTTTTTTTCTTTTTTTTTTTTACACAGGGTTTGACAAGGTTAAGGATCCCTAGCTTTATTGACAAGCTATTTACAGGTTATGGATTCCTAACTTTATTGGCAAGCTAAGAGCTGTTACCTACATCAGCTCATTTGAAAGCATTTTTATTGTTATGAGACATACAAGTAGGGAACAGGATGACGTTGGAGCCATCTGTGGGCCAGCATTTTCATTTGATCAACTGACTTTATCTCGTTGACATCATTATGCTGTACGAATGTGTTCCTGACTCGAGTCATCCTGGGTATATAGGATCTCAGATGGAGTGAAGTTCTGGAGAAGGGTACAGCCAGAGTGAAGTTGCTGCTTTCTGCCCGTCTTGTGGCATAAAAGCTTGTTTCACGCTGTCCTCGAAGTGGATCCAAGTGTGGTACTATGACAATATTGGCCTTGTACGTAACAGTAAGGCCACCCACATCCCTCCTATGTTGAAGGCTCTGCTGAAATGACAGATCTATCCAGGATGGGTCCAGGCGAGAGATGAGACGTCTTGCTCTGTTCTCTACTCTGTCAAGCAGTCGCAGATGAGAGGGGGGGCAGGCAAACCAAGAAAGTGGAGCATACTCAAGGTACGAGCGTACTTGTGCCTCGTACAGAATCTTGCAACCCCTACTGTCAGGTAGACGCAAGATACGGCAAAGTTCTGAAAGCTTCCTGGCTGCCTTGTTTGCAAGATTTACAACATGGTTCTTCATGGTTAGTTTGGAGTCAGTTTTCACCCCAAGGATATCAACTTCTTCTCCAGGTGCCAATGCCCTCCCATTCATCCTTACTACTGCACCAGCATTACCATCATGGTGCCTAGAGACGATCATCATTTGTGTTTTCTCAGGTGCGAATGTTACTTGCCACCTATTATCCCAAGCTGATATAGCTCTCAGCTGGTGATTGATGTAGCTTAGAGCAGTTGGCATTTCTTCTCTTGGATAAGTGAATGTCAGTGTACAGTCGTCTGCATATGCATGTGATTCTGGGATGAGATGAAGAAGGTCGTTGAAGTAGACATTCCATAACAATGGTCTCAGCACGCTTCCTTGTGGAACACTTGCGCCAATAGGATGTCTTGCTGATTCCGTTCCATTGAGAACTACACTTAGAGATCTACCATGAAGGTAATCACTGAGGAGACATAACGTAGAGCCTGCAATTCCCAGTGCTTGAAGTTTGGCTAAGAGGCCCTGGTGCCACACCCGGTCGAAAGCACCAGCAATGTCCAGTGCTACCACACAGCTGACTTTGGATTCATCCAGTGACTGATGCCACTTAGTGGAGAGGTTTAACAACAGATCAGCAGCAGAGTAACCTTTCCTGAAGCCATATTGACGATCACAAAGTAGTGAGTGATAGTCAAAAAACTCTGTCATTTGTCTTGAGATTATTGTCTCAAGGATCTTACCAGTGATTGACAGGAGTGACACTGGTCTGTAGTTGCTGATTTCTGCTTTGCTCTTCTTTTTGTGAGCAGGGACTACATTTGCCTCTTTCCATAGAGAGGGCCATTTACACTGTACTAGGCAGTGCTGAAAGATACGAGTTAGAGGTGCTGCTAGCTGGTCTGCACATCTTCTCAGCAATCTTGGGCTCAACTTGTCTGGGCCCACAGCCTTTTCTTTGGTCAAGCGATATAAGAAGGAAATGCACCTCCCCCTGCCTTATTCTCACCACTGACAGTTTTGACACAGTTCTTGCAGCTAGCCAAGGAGGGTCCATTGCTGGATCAGGAACTTGCATTTTGGTAGCAAAGTGTTCAGCAAAGAGGTCCGCCTTCTCTTGACTACTAGTAGAGGTGGTCCCATTCTGTCGATTTAGAGGTGGAATGAGTTCATCAGGCAGATAACCTTGTCTGTCCTTGACCAGGGACCACCAGGTTTTGGAGCCTACCCTACCTGATGCTAGCTTTCTTTTAGTGTCCTCCTCCCATTTAGCAATGGCCCACTTTTGAACATCACCCATATGTCTACAGGCTTGCCTGTGCAAGTTCCTGTGGTGGCCTGGTGGTTAACGCTCTCGCTTCACACGGTGAGGGCCTGGGTTCGATTCCCAGCCAGAGTAGAAACATTGGACGTGTTTCTTTCCACCTGTTGTCTATGTTCCCCATCAGTAAAATGGGTACCTGGGTGTTAGTCGACTGGTGTGGGTCGCATCCAGGGACACTGACCTAAGGAGGCCTGGTCACAGACCGGGCCGCGGGGGCGTTGACCCCCGGAACTCTCTCCAGATAAACTCCAGATAGGTGGTAGGATGTCTCTTATACCTTCGCCATGCTTTGTACTTAGGAGTAGCAGCTTCTCTACAACGAAAGCCAAACCAAGGCTGATCTGTAGGCTTCATCACATATTGCCGGTGAGGAATGTGTTCTTGTTGTAGATTAAGGATGTGTCCAGTGAAGGCTTTCACTTGGTTGTCAACATCCCCTTGGAGAAGAGCATTCCAATCGGTAGTGGCGAGCTCAGAGCAAAGGGCTGGCCAATTACCTCTTTCCCATAACCAGGTTGTGCGTGTGGACTCCTCACCTCATTCTGTTGGGATCTTAAGTGTCGTTAAAACAGCCTTGTGGTCAGACGATCCAACATCTCTCTCTCTCTCTCTCTCTCTCTCTCTCTCTCTCTCTCTCTCTCTCTCTCTGTTCTGTCTGTCTGTCTGTCTCTCTCTCTCTCTCTCTCTCTCTCTCTCTCTCTCTCTCTCTCTCTCCTCTCTCTCTCTCTCTCTCTCTCTCTTTCTCTCTCTCTGTCTCTGTCTCTCTCTCTTTTTTTTTTTACACAGGGTTTGACAGGTTAAAGGATCCCTAGCTTTATTGACAAGCTATTTACAGGTTAAGGATTCCTAACTTTATTGGCAAGCTAAGAGCTGTTACCTACATCAGCTTATTTGAAAGCATTTTTATTGTTATGAGACATACAAGTAGGGAACAGGATGAAGTTGGAGCCATCTGTGGGCCAGCATTTTCATTTGATCAACTGACTTTATCTCGTTGACATCATTATGCTGTACGAATGTGTTCCTGACTCGAGTCATCCTGGGTATATAGGATCTCAGATGGAGTGAAGTTCTGGAGAAGGGTACAGCCAGAGTTGCTGCTTTCTGCCCATCTTGTGGCATAAGAGCTTGTTTCACGCTGTCCTCGAAGTGGATCCAAGTGTGGTATTTTGACAATATTGGCCTTGTAGATAACAGTAAGGCCACCCACATCCCTCCTATGTTGAAGGCTCTGCTGAAATGACAGATCTATCCAGGATGGGTCCAGGCGAGAGATGAGACGTCTTGCTCTGTTCCCTACTCTGTCAAGCAGTCGCAGATGAGAGGGGGGCAGGCAAACCAAGAAAGTGGAGCATACTCAAGGTGTGAGCGTACTTGTGCCTCGTACAGGATCTTGCAACCCCTACTGTCAAGCAGATGGGAGATACGGCGAAGTGCTGTAAGCTTCCTGGCTGCCTTGTTTGCAAGATTTACAACATGGTTCTTCATGGTTAGTTTGGAGTCAAATTTCACCCCAAGGATATTAACTTCTTCTCCAGGTGCCAACACCCTCCCATTCATCCTTACTACTGCACCAGCATTACCATCATGGTGCCTAGAGACGATCATCATTTGCGTTTTCTCAGGTGCAAATGTTACTTGCCATCTATTTCCCCAAGCTGATATAGCTCTCAGCTGGTGATTGATGTAGCTTAGAGCAGCTGGCATTTCTTCTCTTGGATAAGTGAATGTCAGTGTACAGTCGTCTGCATATGCATGTGATTCTGGGATGAGATGAAGAAGGTCGTTGAAGTAGACATTCCATAACAATGGACCCAGCACGCTTCATTGTGGAACACTTGCCCCAATAGGATGTCTTGCTGATTCCGTTCCATTGAGAACTGTCTCTCTCTCTCTCTCTCTCTGTCTCTCTCTCTCTCTCTCTCTCTGTCTCTCTCTCTCTCTCTCTCTCTCTCTCTGTCTCTCTCTGTCTCTCTCTGTCCCTCTCTGTCTCTCTCTCTCTGTCTCTCTCTCTCTGTCTGTCTGTCTGTCTGTCTGTCTGTCTGTCTCTCTCTCTCTCTCTCTCTCTCTCTCTCTCTCTCTCTCTCTCTCTCTCTCTCTCTCTCTCTCTCTCTCTGTCTCTCTCTCTCTCTGTCTCTCTCTCTCTCTGTCTCTCTCTCTCTCTGTCTCTCTCTCTCTCTGTCTCTCTCTCTGTCTCTCTCTCTCTCTGTCTCTCTCTCTCTCTGTCTCTCTCTCTGTCTGTCTCTCTGTCTCTCTCTGTCTCTCTCTCTCTCTCTCTGTCTCTCTCTCTGTCTCTCTCTCTGTCTCTCTGTGTCTCTCTCTCTGTCTCTCTCTCTCTGTCTCTCTCTCTCTCTGTCTCTCTCTCTGTCTCTCTCTCTGTCTCTCTCTCGATATAATGCATCAGTTACTGGATTTATCGGATACCAATAGCATCGCGAACCGGGGGTCCACTGTACAGTGGAACCTCAAATATCGAACTTTCTTCAGTCCAGAAGGCTGTTCGAGTGCCTTCACCGAATGAATTTATTCCCATCAGGAATAATGTAAATTAGATTAGTCCATTTCAGACCCTCAAAAATACACTTACAAATGCACTTACAAAAATACACTTACATAATTGGTTGTGTTGGGAGCAGTTCGATTTTTGAGGTTCCACTGTACTATATTTTCATACATTCCCTTCTTTGTCTCCATAGATAATGTTTTTTGTCTCCACATATACCTCAATGCACCACTCACCTTTTTTCCCTCATCAATTCTATGATTAACCTCATCCTTCATAAATCCATCTGCCGACACGTCAACTCCCAAGTATCTCAAAAAATAATAATAATTATAATAGACGACTTCAAAAGGCCATCACTAGAGAGCAGTGTTTACCACAACAAAGAGGGAGCAGCCACCTCCACCTGTTACATAATGACATATTTTATGCATTCTGGAGTATATATCAGGTTTCTATGTTATTTATATTGTTTATTATTTCATATTAGATGAACTGTGATAGATAAATAAGCCGTAGAGTTGATAGCGAAATATTCAAGGAGTATTTTTGACCTGTCTTCAGACAAACTCTCTTCGGCCGCCTCCGCTGCCACATATATGACACATTTTATTCCTTCTAGAGTATATATCAGGTTTCTATGTTATTTATATTGTTTGTTATGTCATATTAGATGAACTTTGATAGATAAATAATCTGTAGAGTTGATATTAGCGAAATTATCGAAGTACAGAATTCCACTGGAACAGATTAATTGTATTTCAATTAATTTAAATGAAGAAAATTGACTCTGCAGACGAGTAAATCCAGTTGCGAGCAAGGTCGTTGAACGGATTAAACTCGCAAGTAGAGGTCCCTCCGTATATTAGTGATCTTGATGAGGGAATTACTAGTGAAATGAACAAATTCGCTGATGACACAAAGATACATAGGATAATTGATTCAAACGTAGATATCAGGGAACTTCAGGAGTATTTAGACAAACTCAGTACCTGGTCAGAAAAGTGGCAGATGCAGTTCAATGTAGATAAATACAAGGTTCTGAAGCTCGGGAGTGTCCATAACCTTAGCACTTATAAGTTAAATAATGTAGAACTTAGCCATACAGATTGCAAAAAGGGCTTGGGGGTTATGATAAGCAGTAACCTTAACCAAGACAGCAATGCCAAAGTGTACGTAATAAGACACAGATTACTGGGATTTATACCTAGAAGCGTAAGCAACAGAAGTTCAGCGGTTATATTACAGCTTTATACATCATTAGTAAGGCCTCACCTAGATTATGCAGCTCAGTTATTGTCTCCATATTACAGAATGGACATAAATTCGTTAGAAAACATTCAGCGTAGAATGACTAAATTAATACATAGCATTAGAAATCTTCCTTATGAAGAAAGATTGAAGACCCTTAAATGTAAATATTTCTTATTTAAAAATTACATACATTGTTTAAGTGTGATGGTGTTGGTGGCAGAAGCCTCCACCGCCACCAACACTGCTTCTCTCAGTGGCGGCCCTTAAACCCAACAATAACACTTAAACCATTTACTCCTCTCATGCATTATGACATATTTTATTCATTCTAGAGTATATATCATGTTTCTGTGTTATTAATATTGTTTATAATGTCATATTAGATGAATTTTGATAGATAAATAAGCCGTAGAGATGATATTACAGATGAATCTCCCACCAGCGTGGCTGTGGCGAACTCTAGCTCAAGTCCCCTCAAAACTTGTCATGACTCAAGAAATTGTAATGACATGATTATAAACAAAGCACAGTAAAGGTGGGGATTGAATTAATTCAATCCTCACCTTTACTGTGGTTTGCCATTACGATTTCGTGAGTCACTCCCAAATATCTGAATACATTCACGTCTTCCATACTACCTACAGTCTGATATCCAGCCCCCCCCCCTTTTTTTTTTTCTTCCAACAAGTCGGCTGTCTCCCACCAAGGCAGGGTGACCCAAAAAGAAAATCCCCAAAAAGAAAATACTTTCATCATCATTCAACACTTTCACTTCACTAACACATAATCACTGTTTTTGCAGAGGTGCTCAGAATACAACAGCTTAGAAGCATATACGTATAAAGATACACAACATATCCCTCCAAACTGCCAATATCCCGAACCCCTCCTTTAAAGTGCAGGCATTGTACTTCCCATTTCCAGGACTCGAGTCCGGCTATATAAAAATAACCGGTTTCACTGAATCCCTTCACTAAATATTACCCTGCTCACACTCCAACAGCTCGTCAGGTCCCAAATACCATTCGTCTCCATTGAGTCCTATCGAACAAGCTCATGTATGCTTGCTGGAAGTTCAAGCCCCTCACCCACAAAACCTCCTTTACCCCCTCCCTCCAACCTTTTTGAGGACGTCCCCTACCCTGCCTTCCTTTTCCCTCAATCATATCCCCTCTAATTCTTTGCCTTTCTAGAGAGTGCAGATTCAGGGCCCTCAGTCTATCCTCATAAGGAAGATTTCTGATACATGGGATCATCTTTGTCATCCTCCTTTGTACATTTTCCAGAGCATTTACATCCATTCTGTAATATGGTGACCAAAATTGTGCAGTATAATCTAAATAAGGCCTAACCAAAGATATATAGAGTTGAAGAACAACCTGCAGACTTCTATTATTTTTACTTCTTGCTATGAAGCCAAGGATTCTGTTAGCTTTATTGCAAACACTTATGCCCCACTCCACAAAGGGGGCAGTAAAGCAACAGCAAAGAACTACAGACCAATAGCACTAACATCCCATATCATAAAAATCTTTGAAAGGGTCCTAAGAAGCAAGATCACCACCCATCTAGAAACCCATCAGTTACACAACCCAGGGCAACATGGGTTTAGAACAGGTCGCTCCTGTCTGTCTCAACTACTGGATCACTACGACAAGGTCCTAAATGCACTAGAAGACAAAAAGAATGCAGATGTAATATATACAGACTTTGCAAAAGCCTTCGACAAGTGTGACCATGGCGTAATAGCGCACAAAATGCACGCTAAAGGAATAACAGGAAAAGTCGGTCGATGGATCTATAATTTCCTCACTAACAGAACACAGAGAGTAGTCGTCAACAGAGTAAAGTCCGAGGCAGCTACGGTGAAAAGCTCTGTTCCACAAGGCACAGTACTAGCTCCCATCTTGTTCCTCATCCTCATATCCGACATAGACAAGGATGTCAGCCACAGCACCGTGTCTTCCTTTGCAGATGAAAAACCCCAATCTGCATGACAGTGTCTTCCATTGCAGACACTGCAAGGCTCCAGGCGGACATCAACCAAATCTTTCAGTGGGCTGCAGAAAACAATATGAAGTTCAACGATGAGAAATTTCAATTACTCTTCATCAGAGTACAAAACAAATTCTGGCCACAAAATAGAGCGAAACACCAACGTCAAAGACCTGGGAGTGATTATGTCGGAGGATCTCACCTTCAAGGACCATAACATTGTATCAATCGCATCTGCTAGAAAAATGACAGGATGGATAATGAGAACCTTCAAAACTAGGGAGGCCAAGCCCATGATGACACTCTTCAGGTCACTTGTTCTATCTAGGCTGGAATATTGCTGCACTCTAACAGCACCTTTCAAGGCAGGTGAAATTGCCGACCTAGAAAATGTACAGAGAACTTTCACGGCGCGCATAACGGAGATAAAACACCTCAATTACTGGGAGCGGCCTGAGGTTTCTAAACCTGTATTCCCTGGAACGCAGGAGGGAAGATACATGATTATAACACCTGGAAAATCCTAGAGGGACTAGTACCGAACTTGCACACGAAAATCACTCACTACGAAAGCAAAAGACTTGCAGACGATGCACCATCCCCCCAATGAAAAGCAGGGGTGTCACTAGCACGTTAAGAGACCATACAATAAGTGTCAGGGGCCCGAGACTGTTCAACTGCCTCCCAGCACACATAAGGGGGATTACCAACAGACCCCTGGCAGTCTTCAAGCTGGCACTGGACAAGCACCTAAAGTCAGTTCCTGATCAGCCGGGCTGTGGCTCGTACGTTGGTTTGCGTGCAGCCAGCAGCAACAGCCTGGTTGATCAGGCGCTGATCCACCAGGAGGCCTGGTCACAGACCGGGCCGCGGGGGCATTGACCCCCGAAACTCTCTCCAGGTAAACTATTGTCTTGGTTTCATGTTACTCCTAACCAGAACTCCTAAATTCTTTACGCAGTCCATAATATTAAGATGTACATTATTTAGTTTATATGTGGCATGGTTATTTTTCTGTCCAACATTTAGAACTTTGGATTTGTCTATATTAAACTGCATCTGCCACTTCTCTGACCATTGCATCAGTCTATTCAAATCATCCTGGAGTGCTCTAATGTCCTCATTAAAATGAATTGGATGGCCTATTTTGGTGTCATCAGCAAATTTGCTTGTGTTACTTATTTCCTCATCTATATCGTTTATGTAAATTGTGAACAACAAGGGGCCCAACACTGACCCCTGTGGAACACCACTTGTAACCTGCCCCAATTCTGATTTCTTCCCATTTATGCAAACACTTTGCCTTTTCCAAATCCATAATTGCAACAAAAGCCTCTTCACCCTTACCTAAATACTATTCATCTATATGTTTTACTGTAAACACTTGTTCTACACACCCCCTACCCTTCCTGAAGCCTCCTTGGTCATCTGCGATCCTGCTCTTCATCTTACTCCTAATTCTTTGAATAATAACTCTACCATATACTACTTTACCAGTTATACTCAACAGACATATTCCCCTATAATTTTTACACATTTTCCCTCTTTACCTTTATACAAAGAAACTGTGTATGCTCTCTGTCAGTCCCTAGGTGCCTTACCCTCTTCCATACATTTATTAAATTAAAGCACCCACTTGCGTTTATCATTTCTGTCTTTAGCCTGTCAATCCCAGCTGTTCTAACCCCTTTTATTCTACCCACAACCTCATGCTCCTCGCCCACACTCACAACTGGCTCTTCCTCACTCCTACAAGATATTCTCTCTCCCTGCCCATTGCATGAAATAACAGCTTCCCTGTCTTCATCAACACTGAAGTTGCTCAAAACATTTCTTCCATCTTCCCGGTGCTACTAACTCTGTCTAATAACTCTCCTCTCCTGTTTTTAACTGTCAAATTCACCTCTATTAATGGGTTATTTACTGACATAGAGTTAGTGGATGTTTAAATAATTTTTTTAAATTGCTTCAACTTGCAGTTAATCATTTTTTACTTTTAAAATAAGCTGCATACACAGATGAAGTAGCAGTGGGTTGTGGATTGCAGCTATATTCCTAAGCTTTTGTGATAATATTTGGGTTGATGACTGTCATTTTGATTTTAAACCACCACTTTCTGAGAGATGTGGGGATGGTATTCTTACTCTGAGACTTCTTCAAAAATTATTTAAATTCTCAGCAAAAAAAATGTTATATTTGCAGTAGATAAGGAAAATAAAAAACTGTCATTTATTGTTGTTAATGTTGAACATATTTTAAAGGTAACTTCTTCATACAGTGGCTAAATCATAAGCCTACATTTACAAGCTTACTGGCAGATCTACACTTACTATCCTTTGTGCCAGATTTATTTCAATAAATCAACACAGATTTTTTAATCAGTTCCTCTTGTCTGCATTTGATGGTGAAATTGAATTCTTGTAGATTTTTTCTTAACTAATAGTTACCCACAAAAGAAATTTGAGTATATTTTTGTAAACTACACAACGTTTTAGCCTCAATAACTGTACTCGGGAGTATGTTCCACTTCATCCACAACTCTATTACCAAACCAGTGCTTTCCTATATCCTTTCTGAATCCGAATTTTTCCAACTTGAAACCATTGCTGCGAGTCCTGTCATGGTGGAAATTTTCAGCACGCTATTTACATCCCCTTTATTTATTCCTGTTTTCCATTTATACACCTTGATCATATCCCCCTAATTCTACACCTTTCGAGAGAGTGCAGATTCAAGGCCCTTAGTCTATCCTCATAGGGGAAAATTTCTGACACATGGGATCATCTTTGTCATCCTCCTTTGTACGTTTTCCAGAGCATTTATATCCATTCTGTAATACGGTGACCAGAACTGAGCAAACATAGTCTAAATGAGGCCTAACCAAGGATATATAGAGTTGAACAACCTAAGGACTTCTATTATTTATACTTCTGGATATGAAGCCAAGAATTCTGTTAGCTTTATTGCGAACTCTAATGCACTGTTGTCTTGGTTTTAGATTACTACTAACCAGAACTCCTAAATCCTTTTTGCAATTAGTAGTATTAAGGTCTACATTATTTAGTTTATATGTGGCGTGGTTATTTAACTGTCCAACATTTAGAACTTTGCATTTGTCAATATTAAACTGCATCTGCCACTTCTCAGACCATTGCATCAGTCTATTCAAATCATCCTGGAATGCTCTAATGTCCTCATTAGAATGAATTGGACGGCCTATTTTGGTGTCATCAGGAAATTTGCTTATGGCGCTATTTATTCCCTCATCTATGTCGTTTATGTAAATTGTGAACAACAACGGGCCCAACACTGACCCCTGAGGAAAAACCGCTTGTGACGTGCCCCCATTCTGATTTCTCCCCATTTATGCAAACACTCTGCTGTCTATTTGTCAGCCATGCCTCTACCCAGGAAAAAATTTCTCCTATTCCGTGTGTCCTAAGTTTCCTCAATAGCCTCTGGTGTGGAACTCTATCGAAAGCCTTACTGAAGTCCATATACACAATATCATATTCATTACCATAATCTACCTCCTCAAACACCTTAGTGAAAAAAGTTAGTTAATTCGTAAGACAGGAACGCCCCTTTGTAAAACCGTGTTGAGATTCATTAATCAATCTGTGCCTGTCAAGATGGCTACGAATTGCTTCTGCAATTATTGATTCCATAAATTTTCCCACTATGGAGGTAAGGCTTATTGGTCTATAGTTCGAAGCCAAGGACCTGTCACCTGCCTTGTAAATAGGTATTACATTTGCCATTTTTCACTTATGAGGCACTATGCCAGTTTGTAGTGACATGTTAAAAAGATTAGCCAAAGGTATTACCTGGAGTTTACCTGGAGAGAGTTTCGGGGGTCAACGCCCCCGCGGCCCGGTCTGTCACCAGGCCTCCTGGTGGATCAGCGCCTGATCAACCAGGCTGTTGCTGCTGGCTGCACGCAAACCAACGTACGAGCCACAGCCCGGCTGATCAGGAACTGACTTTAGGTGCTTGTCCAGTGCCAGCTTGAAGACTGCCAGGGGTCTGTTGGTAATCCCCCTTATGTGTGCTGGGAGGCAGTTGAACAGTCTCGGGCCCCTGACACTTATTGTATGGTCTCTTAACGTGCTAGTGACACCCCTGCTTTTCATTGGGGGGGTGGTTGCATCGTCTGCCAAGTCTTTTGCTTTCGTAGTGAGTGATTTTTCGTGTACAAGTTCGGTACTAGTCCCTCTAGGATTTTCCAGGTGTATATAATCATGTATCTCTCCCTCCTGCGTTCCAGGGAATACAGGTTTAGAAACCTCAAGCGCTCCAGTAATTGAGGTGTTTTTATCTCCGTTATGCGCGCCGTGAAAGTTCTCTGTACATTTTCTAGGGCGGCAATTTCACCTGCCTTGAAAGGTGATGTTAGAGTGCAGCAATATTCCAGCCTAGATAGAACAAGTGACCGGAAGAGTGTCATCAGGGGCTTGGCCTCCCTAGTTTTGAAGGTTCTCATTATCCATCCTGTCATTTTTCTAGCAGATGCGATTGATACAATGTTATGGTCCTTGAAAGTGAGATCCTCCGACATAATCACTCCCAGGTCTTTGACGTTGGTGTTTCGCTCTATTTTGTGGCCAGAATTTGTTTTGTACTCTGATGAAGATTTAATTTCCTCATGTTTACCATATCTGAGTAATTGAAATTTCTCATCGTTGAACTTCATATGTTTTCTGCAGCCCACTGAAAGATTTGGTTGATGTCCGCCTGGAGCCTTGCAGTGTCTGCAATGGAAGACACTGTCATGCAGATTCGGGTGTCATCTGCAAAGGAAGACACGGTGCTGTGGCTGACATCCTTGTCTATGTCGGATATGAGGATGAGGAACAAGATGGGAGCTAGTACTGTGCCTTGTGGAACAGAGCTTTTCACCGTAGCTGCCTCGGACTTTACTCTGTTGACGACTACTCTCTGTGTTCTGTTAGTGAGGAAATTATAGATCCATCGACCGACTTTTCCTGTTATTCCTTTAGCGCGCATTTTGTGCGCTATTACGCCATGGTCACACTTGTCGAAGGCTTTTGCAAAGTCTGTATATATTACATCTGCATTCTTTTTGTCTTCTAGTGCATTTAGGACCTTGTCGTAGTGATCCAGTAGTTGAGACAGACAGGAGCGACCTGTTTTAAACCCATGTTGCCCTGGGTTGTGTAACTGATGGGTTTCTAGATGGGTGGTGATCTTGCTTCTTAGGACCCTTTCAAAGATTTTTATGATATGGGATGTTAGTGCTATTGGTCTGTAGTTCTTTGCTGTTGCTTTACTGCCCCCTTTGTGGAGTGGGGCTATGTCTGTTGTTTTTAGTAACTGAGGGACGACCCCCGTGTCCATGCTCCCTCTCCATAGGATGGAAAAGGCTCGTGATAGGGGCTTCTTGCAGTTCTTGATGAACACAGAGTTCCATGAGTCTGGCCCTGGGGCAGAGTGCATGGGCATGTCATTTATCGCCTGTTCGAAGTCATTTGGCGTCAGGATAACATCGGATAGGCTTGTGTTAATCAAATTTTGTGGCTCTCTCATAAAAAATTCATTTTGGTCTTCGACTCTCAGTCTGGTTAGCGGCTTGCTAAAAACTGAGTCATATTGGGACTTGAGTAGCTCACTCATTTCCTTGCTGTCATCTGTGTAGGACCCATCTTGTTTAAGTAGGGGCCCAATACTGGACGTTGTTCTCGATTTTGATTTGGCATAGGAGAAGAAATACTTTGGGTTTCTTTCGATTTCATTTATGGCTTTTAGTTCTTCCCGCGATTCCTGACTCCTAAAGGATTCTTTTAGCTTAAGTTCGATGCTTGCTATTTCTCTGACCAGTGTCTCCCTGCGCATTTCAGATATATTGACCTCTTTTAGCCGCTCTGTTATTCTTTTCCGTCGCCTGTAAAGGGAGCGCCTGTCTCTTTCTATTTTACATCTACTCCTCCTTTTTCTTAGAGGAATAAGCCTTGTGCATACATCGAGTGCCACCGAGTTAATCTGTTCTAGGCATAAGTTTGGGTCTGTGTTGCTTAGTATATCTTCCCAGCTTATATCGGTTAGGATTTGGTTTACTTGGTCCCACTTTATGTTTTTGTTATTGAATTTGAATTTGGTGAATGCTCCCTCGTGACTAGTCTCATTTTGTCGGTCTGGGGCTCCACGCATACATGTCTGAACCTCAATTATGTTGTGATCTGAGTATATTGTTTTTGATATGGTGACATTTCTTATCAGATCATCATTGTTAGTGAAGATGAGGTCTAGTGTATTCTCCAGTCTTGTAGGCTCTATTATTTGCTGGTTTAGATTGAATTTTGTGCAGAGATTTAAAAGCTCGTGTGAGTGTGAGTTTTCATCAGAGCTGCCTCCTGGTGTTATTACTGCAACAATATTATTTGCTATATTCCTCCATTTTAGGTGCCTGGGGATTTGTTAGGTTTTAGTTTCTCTATTTGCCTGAGGACCATGTCATTAGTTACGGCAATCGTGCATAGTTTATTATCATCCTGTTCTACATAATCTATTATTTCAGGAATATATCTTGTATTTTCCTGGGTGAAAACTGAGAGGAAGTAGGTATTTAGAATTTCACACATATTCTTATCACTGACCAGAGTTACTCTTAAGTGGGCCAATTTTGTCCCTAATCTTACTTCTCTATACCTGAAAGAATCCTTTTGGGTTAGTCTTTGAATCCCTTGCGACCTTAGCTTTATAATCCCTTTTTGCTTTTCTTATTCCTTTTTTTATTTCTCTCTAAGTGAATATATTGATTTCTTAACTGCCCATCCCCTCTTTTGATATGCCTACATATGCCTCTCTTTTGACCAATGAGATGTTTTAATCTATTGTTCATCCATTTGGGATCATTTTTGTTAGATGTGATTTCCCTACTTGGAACAAAAGTTGTCTGGGCAGCTAGTACTATGCTCTGAAAAACGTCATATTGGCAACCAAGATCACCTACCTGACCCATAGTCAGGACATCCCAATTTAGCCCACCCAAGTAATTTTTCAGTCCCATGAAGTCGGCCAAGCGAAAATCTGGGACAGAGATTTGATTGCAGTTATCTGGGTAATTCCATGATATATTGAAACTAAGTGATTTGTGATCACTTTCCCCAAGCTCACCATTAACCTTAAGATTATTAATTAGTGAATCTTTGTTGGCAAGAACCAAGTCAAGCAGATTGTTTCCTCTAGTTGGTTCTAACACAAATTGTTCTAAAAAGCAATCCTGAACCGTATCAAGAAAATCACTAGACACAAGATTTCCTGTCATATTGTTCCAATCAATTTGTCTAAAGTTAATGTCTCCCATTATCACAACATTTTTATATCTAGATGCCTTATGAATTTCGTCCCATAACAGCTTACTGCCCTCCCTATCAAGGTTTGGGGGCCAATAAATCACACCCACAATTAATTTGTCATGTCCCTTGTTTCTAATCTTATGCCTAACAATTTAAATTTTCTGTGACATACATCGCCACACCACCACCCTTCCTGTTGACCCTATCAGTGTGGAATAGTTTATAACCCTGTATGTTGCATTCAGAAGGCATTTCTCTATCTTTCAGGTTGAACCAGGTGTCTGTTATACCAATAATATCTATATTACCTACACTTGCAAGTAATCTTAGCTCATCTATCTTATTTCTTAGACTCCTACTATTTGTATAGTAAACCTTAAGGGAGCTAGTCACTCGTTGCCCTCTATTATCTCTTTGTTTGTTGATCAGTTGATTTGCCATTACTAGCAACTTTATTTTGAATATTGTCTTTTAAACATATCCCTCCTAGGTAGTAGGTTGGTAGACAGCAACCGCCCAGGGAGGTACTACCGTCCTGCCAAGTGAGTGTAAAACGAAAGCCTGTAATTGTTTTACATGATGGTAGGATTGCTGGTGTCCATTTTTTCTCATAAACATGCAAGGTTTCAGGTATGTCTAGGTACTTCTACTTACACTTAGGTCACGCTACACATACATGTACAAGCATATATATATATATACATACCCCTCTGGGGTTTCTTCTATTTTCTTACTAGTTCTTGTTTATTTCCTCTTATCTCCTTGGGGAAGTGGGACAGAATTCTTCCTCCGTAAGCTATGCGTGTTGTAAGAGGCGACTAAAATGCCAGGACCAAGGGGCAAGTAACCCTTTCTCCTGTATAAATTACTAAATTTAAAAAGAGAAACTTTTTCTTTTTGGGCCACCCTGCCTTGGTGGGATACGGCCAGTTTGTTGAAAAAAAAAACGTATCCCTGAGGTATCCCGGTAATAACTGCTGTTTTTAACCCTAATGATGCAGCCTGATTGTTTCCCACAAATACCCATACCTCTATAATCTATCAGTTTAAATTCTTAGACAAGTCATCAATTACCCTCTCAATTGAATTGGCTAATGCAACCACTCCATCCCCAGAGAGATGAACCCCCATCCCTTGCATACATATCACATTTGCCAAAGAATAGGTCCCAGTTATCAATGAATGGGATTGCAAGTTCCTTGCAGTACCTGTCTAGCCAGCAATTTATACCAATTGCCCTAGACATCCATTCATTGCCCACTCCTTTTCTAGGCAAGATGCTACATATGACTGGGATCCCTCCCTTAGACCTAACTACTTCTATGGCTGACCTGTACTTATCCAGCAGCTCCTTTCTCCTGCCCTTCCCAATGTCATTACCCCCAGCACTAAGACAGATAATGGGCTTGTTCCCATTACCTGCCATAATATTATCCAACCTGCTGACTATGTCAACAACACCAGCTCCAGGAAGACACACTATCTGCCTGACCTTTCTGTCTTTGTTACAAAATGCACGGTCCATATATCTTACCTGAGAATCGCCTACTATTAAAATGTTGTTACCTTGATTAGCAGGGGAATCAGTGGTACCTTCAACCTCACTAACCACTGAAGTACACTCGTCTTGGAGAACAGAGAATCGATTTCCAACCTTCACATCTTCTCTAATAACTCTCCTCATCTTCCTTCTTTCTGAACTGTGAACCACTTGCCCCTTAAAAAGGCTGCCACTATCACTGCTGGTGACCATTCCTACCTTAACAGCTAAATCCTTCTCACACTCGCTCCCAAACTCATCTATGCAAAGCTTCAGCTTCTTATTTTCCTCCTGAAGAAGTAGAATCTCCTTCTTCAACACTTGAACCTGAGATTCTAAAACACTACAACAAGCCATGGTGCTTGGTACCAGCCCACGCTAACTCCCTAGAGCTTAGGCAGGTAGGACCGCAGGTGACCACTGACCTCAGCGTACTGTGACAATACATAATCTAACAAACTACTTTCATTACGTGCTATATCATACCTTCTATACTTATTTATCCTCTTTTTCATAAAATGTATATTATTATCAAATAATATGAATTTGGTAGGGTATGCAAAAGAAGAAAATTAAAAGTGAATACAGGAAAGAGTAAGGTTATGAGGATAACAAAAAGATAAGGTGATGAAAGATTGGATATCAGTTTGGATGGAGAGAGTATGGAGGAGGTGAATGTATTTAGATATTAGGGAGTGGACGTGTCAGCAGATGGGTCTATGAAAGATGAGGTGAATCATAGAATTGATGAGGGGAAAAGGGTGAGTGGTGCACTTAGGAGTCTGAGGAGACAAAGAACTTTGTCCTTGGAGGCAAAGAGGGGAATGTATGAGAGTATAGTTTTACCAATGCTCTTATATGGGTGTGAAGCATGGGTGATGAATGTTGCAGCGAGGAGAAGGCTGGAGGCAGTGGAGATGTCATGTCTGAGGGCAATGTGTGGTGTGAATATAATGCAGAGAATTCGTAGTTTGGAAGTTAGGAGGAGGTGCGGGATTACCAAAACTGTTGTCCAGAGGGCTGAGGAAGGGTTCTTGAGGTGGTTCGGACATGTAGAGAGAATGGAGCGAAACAGAATGACTTCAAGAGTGTATCAGTCTGTAGTGGAAGGAAGGCGGGGTAGGGGTCGGCCTAGGAAAGGTTGGAGGGAGGGGGTAAAGGAGGTTTTGTGTGCAAGAGGCTTGGACTTCCAGCAGGCATGCGTAAGCGTGTTTGATAGGAGCGAATAGAGACAAATGGTTTTTAATACTTGACGTGCTGTTGGAGTGTGAGCAAAGTAACATTTATGAAGGGATTCAGGGAAACTGGCAGGCCGGACTTGAGTTCTGGAGATAGGAAGTACAGTGCCTGCACTCTGAAGGAGGGGTGTTAATGTCGCAGTTTAAAAAGTGTAGTGTAAAGCACCCTTCTGGCAAGACAGTGATGGAGTGAATGATGATGAAAGTTTTTCTTTTTCAGGCCACCCTGCCTTGGTGGGAATCGGCCAGTGTTTACCTAGAGTTTACCTGGAGAGAGTTCTGGGGGTCAACACCCCCACGGCCCGGTCTGTGTTAATAATAAAAAAATATTATCAAACCTCTTTCTACACATGGCCTGATAAAGGGTTAATTAACCCATTTTCATTTACCACTGGCACCCCAAATTTGCCTAGTACTTCCTCCACAACATTTTTACCCACTTTAGCATTGAAATCCCCAACCACAAGTACTCTCTCACTTGGTTCAAAACTCCCCACACACTCACTCAACAATTCCCGAGACGTCTCTCTCTCCTCTACACTTCTCTCTTCTCCTGGTGCACATACACTTACTGTAACTCACTTTTCACATCCAACCTTTATTTTACTCCACATAATCCTTGAATTAATACTTTTATACTCCCTCTTTTCCTGCCAACCTAATTGCTATTCCTTCTTTAGGTCTAACTCCATTTGACAGGTCTAACTCCATTTGACACCCCTGACCTAATCCCACTTATTCCTCCCCACTGAAACTCACCCACCCCCTTCAGCTTTGTTTCACTTAAAGCCAGGACATCCAGCTTCTCATTCATAACATTCACAATCATCTCTTTCTTGCCATTCACACAACATCCACGCACATTCATCTTCTTTTTGGTAATTTTTCAACAAGTCGGCCGTCTCCCACCGAGGCAGGGTGACCCAAAAAGAAAGAAAATCCCCAAAAAGAAAATACTTTCATCATCATTCAATACTTTCACCTCACTCACACATAATCACTGTTTTTGCAGAGGTGCCCAGAATGCAACAGTTTAGAAGTCTATATGTATAAAAATACACAATATATCCCTCCAAACTGAAAATATCTCAACCCCCTCCTTTAGAGTGCAGGCATTGTACCTCAGATTTCCAGGACTCAAGTCCTGTTATATAAATTAACCAGTTTCCCTGAATCCCTTCACTAAATATTACCCTGCTCACACTCCAACAGCTCATCAGGTCCCAAATACCATTTGTCTCCATTCACTCCTATCTAACACGCTCACGCACGCTTGCTGGAAGTTCAAACCCCTCGCCCACAACACCTCCTTTACCCCCCTCCCTCCAACTTTTTTGAGGACGACCCCTACCCCGCTTCCTTTCCCTACAGATTTATACACACTTCATGTCATTCTACTTTGATCCATTCTCTCTAAATGACCAAACCACCTCAACAAACCTTCTTCAGCCCTCTGACTAATACTTTTATTAACTCCACACCTTCTCCTAATTTGGACACTTAGAATTTTCTGCATAATATTTACACCACACATTGCCCTTAGACAGGACATCTCGACTGCCTCCAACCGCCTCCTCACTGCAGCATTTACAGCCCAAGCTTCACACCCATATAAGAGTGTTGGTACTACTATACTTTCATATATTCCCTTCTTTGCCTCCATAGATAAAATTTTTTGCCTCCACATATACCTCAATGCACCACTCACCTTTTTTTCCTTATCAATTCTATGATTAACCTCATCCTTCATAAGTCCATCTGCTGACATGTCAACTCCCAAATATCTGAAAACATTCACTTCTTCCATACTTCTCCCCAATGTGATATCAAATTTTTCTTTATCTAAATCATTTGATAATCTCATCACCTTACTCTTTTCTATGTTCACTTTCAACTTTCTACCTTTACACACACTCCTAAATTCGTCCACTAACCTTTGCAGTTTTTCTTTAGAATCTCCCATAAGCACAGTATCATCAGCAAGAAGTAACTGTGACACTTCCCATTTTGTATTTAATTCCCCATAATTTAATCCCACCCCTCTCCCGAACTCCCTAGCATTTACTTCTTATACAACCCCATCTATAAATATATTAAACAACCATGGTGACATTGTACATCCCTGTCTAAGACCTACTTTTACCGGGAAGTATTCTCCCTCTCTTCTACACACCCTAACCTGAGCCTCACTATCCTCATAAAAACTCTTTACAGCATTTAGTAACTTACCACCTATTCCATATACTTGCAACATCTGCCACATTGCTCCTCTATCCACTCTTTCATATGCCTTTTCTAAATCCATAAATGCAATAAAAATTTCCCTATCTTTATCTAAATACTGCTCACTTATATGCTTCAATGTAAACACTTGATCTACACATCCCCTACCCACTCTGAAGCCTCCTTGCTCATCCGCAATCCTACATTCTGTCTTACCTCTAATTTTTTCAATAATAACCCTAACGTGTACTTTTCCTGGAATACTCAATAAACTCATTCCTCTATAATTTTTACAATCACTTTTGTCCCCCTTCCCTTTATATAAAGGGACTATACATGCTCTCCGCCAATCCCTAGGTACCTTCCACTCTTTCATACATTTATTAAACAAAAGTACCAACCACTCCAACACTATATCCCCCCCCTGCTTTTAACATTTCTGTCATGATCCCATCAGTTCCAGCTGCTTTACCTCCTTTCATTCTTCGTAATGCTTCACGTACCTCCCTCACACTCACATTCTGCTCTTCTTCACTCCTAAAAGATGGTATACCTCCCTGACCAGTGCATGAAATTACCGCCTCCCATTCTTCGTCGACATTTAACAGTTCCTCAAAATATTCTCGCCATCTTCCCAAAACCTCCATCTCCCCATCTACTAACTCCCCTACTCTGTTTTTAACTGACCAATCCATTTGTTCCCTTGGCTTTCTTAACTTAACTCACTCGAAAAATTTTTCTTATTTTCATTAAAATTTCTTGACAGTACCTCTCCCACTCTATCATCCGCTCTCCTTTTGCACTGTCTCACCACTCTCTTCACCCTTCTTTTACTCTCCATATACTCTGCTGTTCTTATAACACTTCTGCTTTGTAAATACCTCTCATAAGCTACCTTTTTCTCTTTTATCACACCCTTTACTTCATCATTCCACCAATCACTCCTCATTCCTCCTGCATCCACCCTCCTATAACCACAAACTTCTGCCCCACATTATAACACTGCATTTTTAAAACTATTCCAACCCTCTTCAACCCCCCCTCCCCTACTACTCATACCTGCATCGGCCCACCTTTCTGCCAATAGTTGCTTATATTTCACCCGAACTTCTTCCTCCCTTAGTTTATACACTTTCACCTCTCTCTCACATGTTGTTGCCATTTTTCTTTTATCCCATCTACCTCTTACTCTAACTGTAGCTACAACTAGGTAATGATCCGATATATCAATTGCCCCTCTATAAACGTGTACATCCTGGAGCCTCCCCATCAACCTTTTATCCACCAATACATAATCTAACAAACTACAGTGGACCCCCGGTTAACGATATTTTTTTATTCCAGAAGTATGTTCAGGTGCCAGTACTGACCGAATTTGTTCCCATAAGGAATATTGTGATGTAGATTAGTCCATTTCAGACCCCCAAACATACACATACAAACGCACTTACATAAATACACTTACATAATTGGTCGCATTGGGAGGTGATCGTTAAGCAGGGGTCCACTGTACTTTCATTACGTATTACATTATACCTTGTATATTTATTTATCCTCGTTTTCATAAAATATGTATTACTTATTACCAAACCTCTTTCTACACATGGCTCAATTAAAGGCTCCCCATTTTCATTTACCCCTGGCACCCCAAATTTAACTATTACTCCCTCCACAACATTTATACCCATTTTAGCATTAAAATCCCCAACCACAAGTACTCTCGATTCAAAACTCCCCACGCATTCACTCAACATTTCGCAAAATCTCTCTCTCCTCTATACTTCTGTCTTCCCCAGGTGCATATACACTTACTATAACCCACTTCTCACATCCAACCTTTATTTTACTCGACATAATCCTTGAATTAATACACTTATAGTCCTTCTTTTCCTGCCATAGCTTATCCTTCAACATTACTGCTACTCCTTCTTTAGCTCTAACTCTATTAGAAACCCCTGACCTAATCCCACTTATTCCTCTCCATTGAAACTCACGCACCCCCTTCAGCTTTGTTTCACATCTAGCTTCTTCTCATTCATAACATTCACAATCATCTCTTTCTTGCCATTCACACAACATCCACGCACATTCATCTTCTTTTTGGTAATTTTTCAACAAGTCGGCCGTCTCCCACCGAGGCAGGGTGACCCAAAAAGAAAGAAAATCCCCAAAAAGAAAATACTTTCATCATCATTCAATACTTTCACCTCACTCACACATAATCACTGTTTTTGCAGAGGTGCCCAGAATGCAACAGTTTAGAAGTCTATATGTATAAAAATACACAATATATCCCTCCAAACTGAAAATATCTCAACCCCCTCCTTTAGAGTGCAGGCATTGTACCTCAGATTTCCAGGACTCAAGTCCTGTTATATAAATTAACCAGTTTCCCTGAATCCCTTCACTAAATATTACCCTGCTCACACTCCAACAGCTCATCAGGTCCCAAATACCATTTGTCTCCATTCACTCCTATCTAACACGCTCACGCACGCTTGCTGGAAGTTCAAACCCCTCGCCCACAACACCTCCTTTACCCCCTCCCTCCAACTTTTTTGAGGACGACCCCTACCCCGCCTTCCTTTCCCTACAGATTTATACACACTTCATGTCATTCTACTTTGATCCATTCTCTCTAAATGACCAAACCACCTCAACAAACCTTCTTCAGCCCTCTGACTAATACTTTTATTAACTCCACACCTTCTCCTAATTTGGACACTTAGAATTTTCTGCATAATATTTACACCACACATTGCCCTTAGACAGGACATCTCGACTGCCTCCAACCGCCTCCTCACTGCAGCATTTACAGCCCAAGCTTCACACCCATATAAGAGTGTTGGTACTACTATACTTTCATATATTCCCTTCTTTGCCTCCATAGATAAAATTTTTTGCCTCCACATATACCTCAATGCACCACTCACCTTTTTTTCCTTATCAATTCTATGATTAACCTCATCCTTCATAAGTCCATCTGCTGACATGTCAACTCCCAAATATCTGAAAACATTCACTTCTTCCATACTTCTCCCCAATGTGATATCAAATTTTTCTTTATCTAAATCATTTGATAATCTCATCACCTTACTCTTTTCTATGTTCACTTTCAACTTTCTACCTTTACACACACTCCTAAATTCGTCCACTAACCTTTGCAGTTTTTCTTTAGAATCTCCCATAAGCACAGTATCATCAGCAAGAAGTAACTGTGACACTTCCCATTTTGTATTTAATTCCCCATAATTTAATCCCACCCCTCTCCCGAACTCCCTAGCATTTACTTCTTATACAACCCCATCTATAAATATATTAAACAACCATGGTGACATTGTACATCCCTGTCTAAGACCTACTTTTACCGGGAAGTATTCTCCCTCTCTTCTACACACCCTAACCTGAGCCTCACTATCCTCATAAAAACTCTTTACAGCATTTAGTAACTTACCACCTATTCCATATACTTGCAACATCTGCCACATTGCTCCTCTATCCACTCTTTCATATGCCTTTTCTAAATCCATAAATGCAATAAAAAATTTCCCTATCTTTATCTAAATACTGCTCACTTATATGCTTCAATGTAAACACTTGATCTACACATCCCCTACCCACTCTGAAGCCTCCTTGCTCATCCGCAATCCTACATTCTGTCTTACCTCTAATTTTTTCAATAATAACCCTAACGTGTACTTTTCCTGGAATACTCAATAAACTCATTCCTCTATAATTTTTACAATCACTTTTGTCCCCCTTCCCTTTATATAAAGGGACTATACATGCTCTCCGCCAATCCCTAGGTACCTTCCACTCTTTCATACATTTATTAAACAAAAGTACCAACCACTCCAACACTATATCCCCCCCTGCTTTTAACATTTCTGTCATGATCCATCAGTTCCAGCTGCTTTACCTCCTTTCATTCTTCGTAATGCTTCACGTACCTCCCTCACACTCACATTCTGCTCTTCTTCACTCCTAAAAGATGGTATACCTCCCTGACCAGTGCATGAAATTACCGCCTCCCATTCTTCGTCGACTTTTAACAGTTCCTCAAAATATTCTCGCCATCTTCCCAAAACCTCCATCTCCCCATCTACTAACTCCCTACTCTGTTTTTTAACTGACCATCCATTTGTTCCCTTGGCTTTCTTAACTTAACTCACTCGAAAAATTTTTCTTATTTTCATTAAAAATTTCTTGACAGTACCTCTCCCACTCTATCATCCGCTCTCCTTTTGCACTGTCTCACCACTCTCTTCACCCTTCTTTTACTCTCCATATACTCTGCTGTTCTTATAACACTTCTGCTTTGTAAAACCTCTCATAAGCTACCTTTTTCTCTTTTATCACACCCTTTACTTCATCATTCCACAATCACTCCTCTTTCCCTCCTGCATCCACCCTCCTATAACCACAAACTTCTGCCCCACATTATAAACACTGCATTTTTAAAACTATTCCAACCCTCTTCAACCCCCCTCCCCTACTACTCATACCTGCATCGGCCCACCTTTCTTGCAATAGTTGCTTATATTTCACCCGAACTTCTTCCTCCCTTAGTTTATACACTTTCACCTCTCTCTCACATGTTGTTGCCATTTTTCTTTTATCCCATCTACCTCTTACTCTAACTGTAGCTACAACTAGGTAATGATCCGATATATCAATTGCCCCTCTATAAACGTGTACATCCTGGAGCCTCCCCATCAACCTTTTATCCACCAATACATAATCTAACAAACTACAGTGGACCCCCGGTTAACGATATTTTTTTATTCCAGAAGTATGTTCAGGTGCCAGTACTGACCGAATTTGTTCCCATAAGGAATATTGTGATGTAGATTAGTCCATTTCAGACCCCCAAACATACACATACAAACGCACTTACATAAATACACTTACATAATTGGTCGCATTGGGAGGTGATCGTTAAGCAGGGGTCCACTGTACTTTCATTACGTATTACATTATACCTTGTATATTTATTTATCCTCGTTTTCATAAAATATGTATTACTTATTACCAAACCTCTTTCTACACATGGCTCAATTAAAGGCTCCCCATTTTCATTTACCCCTGGCACCCCAAATTTAACTATTACTCCCTCCACAACATTTATACCCACTTTAGCATTAAAATCCCCAACCACAAGTACTCTCACACTTGATTCAAAACTCCCCACGCATTCACTCAACATTTCGCAAAATCTCTCTCTCCTCTATACTTCTGTCTTCCCCAGGTGCATATACACTTACTATAACCCACTTCTCACATCCAACCTTTATTTTACTCGACATAATCCTTGAATTAATACACTTATAGTCCTTCTTTTCCTGCCATAGCTTATCCTTCAACATTACTGCTACTCCTTCTTTAGCTCTAACTCTATTAGAAACCCCTGACCTAATCCCACTTATTCCTCTCCATTGAAACTCACGCACCCCCTTCAGCTTTGTTTCACATCTAGCTTCTTCTCATTCATAACATCCACAATCATCTCTTTCTTATCATTCACACAACATCCACGCACATTCAGACTTCCCACTTTGACAGTTTTCTTCTTATTATTCTTTTTGGTAATATGTACAGGAAAAGGGGTTACTAGCCCATTATTCCCGGCATTTTAGTTGACTTTTACAGCACGTGTGGCTTATGGAGGAAAGATTCTTATTCCACTTCCCCATGGATATAAAAGGAAAAGTACTAAGAACAAGAATTATTAAGATAAAATCAAAGAAAACTCAGAATAGTCTGTATAAATAAATGTGCACATGTATGTATAGTTGTAGGTAGTAGGTTGGTAGACAGCAACCACCCAGGGAGGTACTACCATCCTGCCAAGTGAGTGTAAAACGAAAGTCTGTAATTGTTTTACATGATGGTAGGATTGCTGGTGTCCATTTTTGTCTCATAAACATGCAAGGTTTCAGGTACGTCTTGCTACTTCTACTTACACTTAGGTCACACTACACGTACGTGTACAAGCATATATATACACACCCCTCTGGGTTTTCTTCTGTTTTCTTACTAGTTCTTGTTCTTTTTTATTTCCTCTTACCTCCATGGGGAAGTGGAACTGAATTCTTCCTCCGTAAGCCATGCGTGTTGTAAGAGGCGACTAAAATGCCATGAGCAAGGGGCTAGTAACCCCTTCTCCTGTATATATTACTAAATGTAAAAGGAGAAACTTTCATTTTTCCTTTCGGGCCACCCCACCTCGGTAGACAGCAACCGCCCAGGGAGGTACTACCGTCCTGCCAAGTGAGTGTAAAACGAAAGTCTGTAATTGTTTTACATGATGGTAGGATTGCTGGTGTCCATTTTTGTCTCATAAACATGCAAGGTTTCAGGTACGTCTTGCTACTTCTACTTACACTCAGGTCACACTACACATACATGTACAAGCGTATATATACACACCCCTCTGGGTTTTTTTTCTATTTTCTTTCTAGTTCTTGTTCTTGTTTATTTCCTCTTATCTCCATGGGGAAGTGGAACAGAATTCTTCCTTCGTAGGCCATGCGTGTTGTAAGAGGCGACTAAAATGCCGGGAACAAGGGGCTAGTAACCCCTTCTCCTGTATATATTACTAAATTTGAAAGGAGAAACTTTGGTTTTGTCTTTTGGGCCACCCCGCCTCGGTGGGATACGGCCGGTGTGTTGAAAGAAAGAAGAAAGAATATATCCTTTGTCTTATACAATTTTAATTCACTTATAATCAATAACCTACTGTTCAACTATGAAATAATTACTATCCTACTGTGCAACTATGATATACTCCGTAGTGTTAAGTAGACTGTAAACCAACAATGTTAAGTTGGCCCATAATGCCTAGGCATAATAGAGGCTCTCTTTGCATTGCAACCCACTATTGTAAATATAAAATCTCAATGTACTGTCTGCAAAGACATAAAATAAATAAAAAAAAAAATTCGGGCAGACTTTCCTTATTCTTACTCTGTATTGGCCCAGGTTATGGAGCAGTACATTTTAATATACATTATTGCATATTGATATAAAAATTAGGTAATTGAAGTGGTTATCATTAATTAGATTGATAATAGTGAGGTAGTACGAAACATATAACAATATTACAGTTAGTAAATTTAGTACATAATGGGAATGGTTTTATCTCAGCATGATACACTGCTTCTATAAAAGCTCCTGCGTTGGCAGAGTATATCAGGCAAACTTAGCATTAACTTAACATTAATTAGCCAATAACTATATTAAGAATTTTATGTTTACAGTCATTTGGGTGAGTGTAAATGTAAAAGAGGAAGAATTACAGATATCAAGAGTAAGTCTATTTTGTGTTTTTCACTTAGCTGATGATGGGGTGTGGTAGTGGGATAGTGTTTTTTAATGGTAGTTTTGAAAATGGTGGTTGATTCTGCGGTTCTAGAGTTTTTAGGCAGGGAGTTTCACATTTTAGGCTCTTTTATGTACATTGAGTTTTTGAAGAGATTTATCCAGACACAGGGAATGTCATAGAGATTTTTGTGTCTGGTATTGTGTCTATGAGTCCTGTTGCAACTATCAAGAAAGTGTTTTAGTTCAGGGTTAATATGAAAATTTATAGTTCTGTAGTGTGAATGTTCTGTACAGGGAGTTGGTTTAGGTATTTGAAGAGTGGGGGGATTGTTGTCTAGCATTGGATTGCATGATAATTCATACTACAGCCTTTTGTTGGGTTATTATTGGCTTTAGGTGGGTTGCTGCTGTTGATCCCCAGGCACAAATAACATAGGCGAGGTAGGGATAGATGAGTGAATAATATAGTGTGAGTAGGGCTAATTGTGGTACATAGTAATGTATCTTTGAGAGGGTCCCAACTATTTTGGATACTTTTTTTGTTGTGTTGGATAAGGGTGTTGAATTTCAGGTTGCTGTCAAGGTGCATACCCAGAAATTTGCCCTCATTATGTTTAGCAATATCAGTGTTCTCAGTCATAATGTTCAGTTGGGCATCACCTGTTCTGCTGTACTTAACAAACCAAAATTGCAATTACACTTTGTAACCTTTGCAAAGAAATAGTCTTTATTCTTTTTTTATTCTTTATAACATAATGTAAAAGGTTTTGTCACTATTAAGTGTAAGTTTATTGGCAGTCATCAAGGTCGATATTTTTACTAGCTCTTCATTAACAACAGTTGTGGTGTACAGTTGTACTATGTTTAGTGTTACAACAGCTGTACTGCGTGTTACAGTGCGTAACCAGCTGGCAGCAGAGTACCCGGCACTGACACCAACGGTGGTGACCATGGCACTGCAGTCTGTGCACTATGACGAGACGCGTGCCAGACAAGTCCTTAACAACATGGCCGAGTCGGACCGCAAGACACAGCAAGCTCTGGCAACCATCACATCAAAAATGTCAAGGTACTCCCTTAATTAAGTCAGCATTTTTTCATTACTGAAGCATTTTTTAACATTTATCATAGATTATATTTGTATTAAATGTTTTTTCAGTTTCTAATAAGAACATAATAAGGAAGGAGCACTTCTGTAGGCCTATTGGCCCAAGTTAAGCAGGTCCAAGTCACATCAACCCATACTCACTCATGTACTTGCCTAAGCTACTTTTAAAGCCACTCAAGATTTTATCTTCAATGACATTACTCGAGTTTGTTCCACACATCCACAACTCTATTGCCAATCCAATGCTTTCATAAATCCTTTCTTAAATCTAAATTTTTCCAGGTTGAACCTATTTCTGTGAGTCCTTTCTTGGTTAGATATTTTTACATCCTCTTTATATATTCCTGTTTTCAATTTATACTCATCAGTCATATCTCCCCTAACTCTACACCTTTCTAGAAAGTGCAAATTTTAATGCC
>NC_069399.1:130883495-130947576 GCF_026875155.1 Cherax quadricarinatus | reverse complement strand
CACAACTTATTTCATCTCTTTTAATGACCTATCTTAATAGTCTACTCTTACTGGCTTCCTTGACGACCCACTCTTAATTGCCTCGACATATTACACTAAACAAACTCTAATCATTAAAAATGAAAATTTTCAGAATTTTAAATGCCTAAAACAAAATCAAAATCAAAATATCTTAGAGCATTTTGGTTGAGAAACAAGGTTCTTTTTTAATCCCCTGTGTGAACTTTGAACCCTTGGCCAGCCCCTGGGGGCCCTTACGAATTGCTGGGTCTTGGCCCCGAGCCAACCCAGAGGGTCCTCGTAGGAGAGTGCGTTTTGGGCCCTGAGCCAGGTTCTTGCTGTGACCTGATGCGTTCTCTGGGTTAGGACCATGCCAGGCCTGGTAGTCTGACCTGTGAACAATGCTAAAGTTAGTGAACAAGTTGCATGTGAACTAAATAAGTCATTCATGAACAAAATAAATCATACATGAACTAAATAAATCATAAGTGAAATAGGTCATTAATGAACTATTGCAAAAAATACAGTAACTATTTCTACATATGCAAAATGCAAATGAAGAAACAATTATAGAAGTGGTTCATTAATGAACCAGAAATAACAGATTTAAATTAGATAAATTTAGATTTAGAAAGGACATACGCAAGTACTGGTTTTTAAACAAAGTTGTCGATGCATGGAACAGTCTTCCGAGTAGGGTAATCGAGGCTAGGACCCTGGGTAGCTTTAAAAAGAGATTGGACAAATATATGAGCAGGAGGGGCTAGGTTTGATTGGTGTCATGGGTACAGGAGTAAATTCTTGGGTAGCTTAGGGAAGGGGTTGTTTTGTTAAGGATCTGCCTTTAATATTACCTGGGAGTACAAAAATAAAGATAATACAGTAAAAGTTCCTGATTTTTTATTCTGCCAATTATGATGGTCTTAGGGAACACCTGTGTAATCTCGATTGGGGTAATCTAACTAATGATTTTATTGACGATCATATTTACGATAACAAAGAGATCTGCATTTATAAATTTTTTCTTAATAATGTACAACATGCTCAGAGCATGTATATTCCCCAAAGATAAATTAGGTCAAATAAGAATGATCACAGATGGATTAACAATAGACTATTAGGAGAGAAAAGAGGAATTTATAGGCGCATCAGAAAAGGAGAGGTTAACCTTATTGGCCAATAACTTCATTTTAAAAGAGAAGTAAAAAAGGGGATTGGAAAGGCTAAACTTTTTTTTTTTTTCAACAAGTCGGCCGTCTCCCACCGAGGCAGGGTGACCCAAAAAAGAAAGAAAATCCACAAAAAGAAAATACTTTCATCATCATTCAACACTTTCACCACACTCACACATTATCACTGTTTTTGCAGAGGTGCTCAGAATACAACAGTTTAGAAGTATATATGTATAAAGATACACAACATATCCCTCCAAACTGCCAATATCCCAAACCCCTCCTTTAAAGTGCAGGCATTGTACTTCCCATTTCCAGGACTCAAGTCCGACTATATGAAAATGACCGGTTTCCCTGAATTCCTTCACTAAATATTACCCTGCTCACACTCCAACAGATCGTCAGGTCCCAAGTACCATTCGTCTCCATTCACTCCTATCTAACAAGCTCACACACGCTTGCTGGAAGTCCAAGCCCCTCGCCCACAAAACCTCCTTTACCCCCTCTCCACCCTTTCGAGGATGACCCCTACCCCGCCTTCCTTCCCCTATAGATTTATATGCTTTCCATGTCATTCTACTTTGATCCATTCTCTCTAAATGACCAAACCACCTAAACAAGACTATGAAATTATAGTTGCTAATGAATCAAAGACTAATCCAAAAGGTTTTTTTTCAAGTGTATAGGACAAAAGTCAGGGAAAAAAATAGGACTGCTGAGAATTGGTGATGGATAGTTGACTGATAGTGAACAGGAAATGTGTTCTCTATTTAATGGTTACTTCTTGTCAATCTTTACACAAGAAGACTTAAATGGTAAAGTGGTAAACGGTAAAGTAAGCATGAAGAGTAGTGGTAAAGTAAGCAAAATCAGCATTAGTAAAGTAGCTCAGTACCCCAAGACAGAGTTGCGACACCTTCAATATTTCTAACACACATAAAAACACTCACTACAGCTTCATATAATCATATGTGGATGATACCAAAATAAGCTTAAAGACATGGAAAAATTGTATGAAGGTTTAAGCAAAGTTTTTCAGTGAGTGGTGGAGAATAACATGATGTTCAATAGTGACAAATTTCACCTGCTTAGATATTGAAAGAATGAACAACACCAAAGGTCACAATGCAGGAGAATAATCCAATAGAGAGATCAGCACGTAGTAATGATGGGGTGAATATGAGAGCTTTCAAAACAGGAAAAATAATGTTAATGATTATTATTCAAATGACTTGTGCTCCTTTACTTAGGGTACCATACAGTGTTGACTGCTCCATCCAGGGCAGGAGAGATATCAGATCTGGAACACAGAGATCATTCACTGCTGGCATAGAGCCAATGTGGAGGAGAGAGAGAGAGAGAGACATACATGATGTATATGTGGACGATACTTGAGAGTCTAGTTCCATCATATATCATAAATATTGCTGGAACAAGAGAGGTTTTCCAGAAGAAACTGAACAACTTCCACCAAGTGCCCGATTTGTCACTGGCACAATACTTGTGTAGTATATGTGGGCCAGTGGGAAACCAGCTGCAATGACCTGGTTGACCAGCCAAGCAACAGAAGAACCTGGTCCCAGGTCCTGTTAAAATTGTAGGAAGACTGGGAGGTGAAGGAGGTTACTACTGAATACAGTAACCTTTTGGGGTCATGGTGCACCAGCTGTGTTGCAGGTAGTGATGGAGGTTACTAATGAACACAGTGAGTGTAGTAATCTCGCTGGGCCAAGATGGACCAGCTGTGGGACAGGTGGTGGTGATGATTACTAATGAACACAATGAGCGAAGTGACCTTGTGGGGTCGAGGTGAACCTCAAACATTAACAAGGGGAAACATGTCCCACCATGCATAGCTTCATGTTTCAGGTTCATTACGTAATATTACAAATAATGCATATAAATTTTCCAAGTAAATACACCTACCATCCGACTTACGACCTGCTCGAAATGCGACCACTTGACTTATGACCATGTTTTGTATGGAAAATTTCTGGGAAAAACAACTGTGTTGTACACAGTGTTTATCCTAAACCTTACAGTATAAAATACAGTACTAACAGCATAAAAAGTACAGTAAAAAATGAAATACCAAAATAAAAAATAAAATAAAATCATTACAAAAATGTGATGTTGATATTTAGTAGTAAGGTTCGACTTATGTCCATTTTGACTCACGACCGGTTGGTCGGAACCAAGCTTGGCCGTAAGTTGGATGGTAGGTGTACATTACATAAATCATCTCTAAAGCTACACCCACATAGTACCTACAATTAATGCAACATAAATCTCCATACATAGTAAAAGTATTACTTGCGAATTCATTTACACTTGTTGTACATTAACACATAATTAAGTGGTGCACTACAGTACAGTACATGGGTAGGTAGTAATTTGAAAAGTGACAAATACAGCTACGTCTCAATTAGTGCAAAAAATGAATCCTATTAAGTGGTCACATTATTCAAATTATGTGAAATTTTTGCACATGATTTGAAGAGTTTGAGGGAAAAACTAGCATTAATTACTTTCACACTAAATCAAAATTCACACTAACTGAACTCACTAATCGAGACCTGGCTGTATATAGAGACCTGGTCACTCTTAGCACATTATTATGGATATGTATTGGTCCTGGGACCATCTTCACTGCAGGTTTACTGACTGGAGTGAACAAGGTCCCAGCACCGAAACATATGCATAATAAAGTGTCCAGTCTTTGCTCGCGTGTTTGACCACAACTTGTGGGTATGGTGGCGTATCAGCAATAAACGTACAGTAGAAGGCACTCTGAAGGGCCTTTATGTAGAGTGGTGTTGGGACCGCTGGGCTGCGCTCTCTGCTCACTGCGGAACCCCAAATCCTCCTGGTCAACACTGCTACCTCCTGACACTCTGAAAATACACAGATAAATGATCTCCCATCAAGATACCTCTCATACAAGTATGATGCACCTGATTATTTGCACCATACCTTATGTTGCATCAATTTATTGTGCTGTACTTCACTTTACACCAGATTATTGAACCATAACCTGTCACAGAATCCACACACAGGAGAGGAACTCCATGACCACAAATATGTATACATAGACATTAACCCTTTCAGGGTCCCCAGGCCCTCTCGCAGATTTGTTCTCAGGGTCGCCCAAATTTCAAAAAAAAAAAAAAAAAAAAAAAAAATTTCTTATGAAAAGATAGAGAATCTTTTCCCGATCATAATGACACCAAAAGTATGAAATTTCATGGAAAACTTAAGGAATTATGCTCTCGCGAAGTTAGCGGGCTCGACAATGTTTACATATTGGCGATTTTGCCCAATTTGAGCCCCATTTTCGGCCAATTCCAGTGCACTAGTCGATAAAAATCATAAATATTTCGCTAGAACTCCATTTTTTCTATCAAATAAGTACAAGAAACCACCCATTTACCGATTTCAACTATCCAATAAAGTGGTCAGAATTTAGCAATTTTGCCAGTTTCACACAAATTTCAAAAGATGCCAATTTTCAAATAGGGTCCAGAATAAACAAGAAAGACATTCCTGGCACTAAAATAACATTTCCTCTGTTCATTAGTCATGTCCCCACACCCCTTTTACATTACTGTATTTTGCTTTCCACTTTGAATTTTTATTCTCACAAAAAATAGAAGATTTACTGTTATGCAGACTACTGCATTAGTGTAGAAATGGTATAAATAATATCAGCGCACTTGTGAAAGAATATTAGACTCACCAGTTGACATGTATTGGACGCTTAGCATGATTTGTTTACTTTTGAATTTTGGTAAAAATCGAACATTTCTGCTACTTTGAGCTCAATTTCAAGGTACTTTTCATTGTAAAACCAGTCAAAATCATTTCAATTTCTGTAACATGTCTTCCATTCTATAAAATGAGACCAGGAAAACTAGAATACAACAATAAATACCATACGAAAATACAGTGCAAAGTCGGTTTTAATCCAAAAACACGGTCAAAGTTTTTTTTTTCTCATTACACACTGTGTGCTTCAGGATTTTTTTATACTGTGCACACTGACCACATAGACCCATTCTTTCACATGTAGGCCTACCAGCTTTCTCTCACTAGATTTGAGGGCATTAGAATTTAGGCATACTAGTACGTCAAAAACCCTGGTGTGTAAGCTGTACTAGTACGTCCGAAACCCTGAAAGGGTTAAATGGACGTATAATAAAAATAATTTTATTGAACATACACACACAAACATGACCTTAGGGTCCGTGCCGTTGTTCTATGGCTATGAAGCCAGGGTCCGTGGCTTTGTTCTACGCCATGAGCTCAGCTCTCAGGTAAGCTGAGAGGTAAATTTGGGCCTAGATATGAGAGAATGTGTTTATGTGGTAAGTGTACACCACATAAAAAAAATCCTACAGCACGCAGAGCATAATGAGAAAAAACTACGACCATGTTTTTGGTTTAAAACAGCAACCTTGTGGTGTATTTTGATATGTATTTTATGGTTGTATTCATGGTTTCTTGCTTTCATTTAATATAATGGAAGATATGTTACAGAAATAGATATAGTTTTAATTGGTTTTAGGATTGAAAATAGCTTGAAATTGAACTCAAAGTAAGGGAACTGTTAGATTTTTTCCAATGTTCAAGAGTAAACAAATCACATCACTCGTCCAATACATGTCATCTGGTGGGTATAATATGCACTCATAAATGCATTGATATTATTTATATAATTATTACAATATTGCATAAAAGTAAATCTATTTTTTTTGCGTGAATAAAATATCTAGAGGAATTCATGTGTAAAGCCTGGGAACATAACTAATGAACAGAGGAAATTTTATTTTAGTGCCAGGAATGCAGTAGCGTTATTTCGCCAATTTTCCATCAAATTTTGTTTTATTACCATTGGAAAAGATTATCTACCATTTCATATGAATAAAATTTTTTTTTTAAATTCTTGGACCCTGTGGACAAGTTTCCGATCAGGAGCCTAGACCCTGAAAGGGTTAAAGGTACAGCAAGTTAAATTCTAACCAAATCAACTATATTCTTAAGTACATTTGTTTTTTAATGCTATGTTAAGTGACATTTAATACAGCAACTCAAAAACTCACTACAGTACTGTAGTATCAATAAGGTTAACTACAATACTATACTGTAGCATCAGTAAGGTTCACTATAGTACTGTACTGTAGCATCAGTAAGGTTAACTACAGTACTGTACTGTAACATCAGTAAGGTTCACTACAGTACTGAACTGTAACATCAGTAAGGTTCACTACAGTACTGTACTGTAACATCAGTAAGGTTCACTACAGTACTGTACTGTAACATCAGTAAGGTTCACTACAGTACTGAACTGTAGATCAGTAAGGTTCACTACAGTACTTAACTGTAACATCAGTAAGGTTCACTACAGTACTTAACTGTAACATCAGTAAGGTTCACTACAGTACTTAACTGTAACATCAGTAAGGTTCACTACAGTACTGAACTGTAGATCAGTAAGGTTCACTACAGTACTTAACTGTAACATCAGTAAGGTTCACTACAGTACTGTACTGTAGCATCAGTAAGGTTCACTACAGTACTGTACTGTAACATCAGTAAGGTTCACTACAGTACTTAACTGTAACATCAGTAAGGTTCACTACAGTACTGTACTGTAGCATCAGTAAGGTTCACTACAGTACTGTACTGTAGCATCAGTAAGGTTCACTACAGTACTGTACTGTAGCATCAGTAAGTTCACTACAGTACTGTACTGTAACATCAGTAAGGTTCACTACAGTACTGCACTGTAGCATCAGTAAGGTTCACTACAGTACTGTACTGTAGCATCAGTAAGGTTCACTACAGTACTGTACTGTAGCATCAGTAAGGTTCAGTACAGTACTGTACTGTAGCATCAGTAAGGTTCACTACAGTACTGTACTGTAACATCAGTAAGGTTCACTACAGTACTGTAACTGTAGCATCAGTAAGGTTCACTACAGTACTGTACTGTAGCATCATAAGGTTCACTACAGTACTGTACTGTAGCATCAGTAAGGTTCACTACAGTACTGTACTGTAACATCAGTAAGGTTCACTACAGTACTGTACTGTAAAATCAGTAAGGTTCACTACAGTACTGTACTGTAACATTCAGTAAGGTTCACTATAGTACTGTACTGTAACATCATAAGGTTCACTACAGTACTGTACTGTAACATCAGTAAGGTTCACTACAGTACTGTACTGTAACATCAGTAAGGTTCACTACAGTACTGTACTGTAACATCAGTAAGGTTCACTACAGTACTGTACTGTAGCATCAGTAAGGTTCACTACAGTACTGTACTGTAACATCAGTAAGGTTCACTATAGTACTGTACTGTAACATCAGTAAGGTTCACTACAGTACTGTACTGTAACATCAGTAAGGTTCACTACAGTACTGTTACTGTAGCATCAGTAAGGTTCACTACAGTACTGTACTGTAGCATCAGTAAGGTTCACTACAGTACTGTACTGTAACATCAGTAAGGTTCACTACAGTACTGTACTGTAGCATCAGTAAGGTTCACTACAGTACTGTAACTGTAGCATCAGTAAGGTTCACTACAGTACTGTACTGTAGCATCAGTAAGGTCACTACAGTACGTACTGTAACATCAGTAAGGTTCACTACAGTACTGTACTGTAAAATCAGTAAGGTTCACTACAGTACTGTACTGTAACATCAGTAAGGTTCACTATAGTACTGTACTGTAACATCAGTAAGGTTCACTACAGTACTGTACTGTAACATCAGTAAGGTTCACTACAGTACTGTACTGTAACATCAGTAAGGTTTTACTACAGTACTGTACTGTAGCATCAGTAAGGTTCACTACAGTACTGTACTGTAACATCAGTAAGGTTCACTATAGTACTGTACTGTAACATCAGTAAGGTTCACTACAGTACTGTACTGTAACATCAGTAAGGTTCACTACAGTACTGTACTGTAACATCAGTAAGGTTCACTACAGTACTGTACTGTAGCATCAGTAAGGTTCACTACAGTACTGTACTGTAACATCAGTAAGGTTCACTATAGTACTGTACTGTAACATCAGTAGGTTCACTACAGTACTGTACTGTAACATCAGTAAGGTTCACTACAGTACTGTACTGTAGCATCAGTAAGGTTCACTACAGTACTGTACTGTAGCATCAGTAAGGTTCACTACAGTACTGTACTGTAACATCAGTAAGGTTCACTATAGTACTGTACTGTAACATCAGTAAGGTTCACTACAGTACTGTACTGTAACATCAGTAAGGTTCACTACAGTACTGTACTGTAACATCATTAAGGTTCACTACAGTACTGTACTGTAACATCAGTAAGGTTCACTACAGTACTGAAACTGTAACATCAGTAAGGTTCACTACAGTACTGTACTGTAACATCAGTAAGGTTCACTACAGTACTGTACTGTAACATCATAAGGTTCACTATAGTACTGTACTGTAACATCAGTAAGGTATCACTATAGTACTGTACTGTAACACCCATAAGGTTCACTACAGACTGTACTGTAGCATCAGTAAGGTTCACTACAGTACTGTACTGTACATCAGTAAGGTTCAGTACAGTACTGTACTGTAGCATCATAAGGTTCACTACAGTACTGAACTGTAACATCAGTAAGGTCACTACAGTACTGTACTGTAACATCAGTAAGGTTCACTACAGTACTGAAACTGTAACATCATTTAAGGTTCACTACAGTACTGAACTGTAACATCAGTAAGGTTCACTACAGAACTGTCTGTAACATCAGAAAGGGTTCACTACAGTACTGTACTGTAGATCAGTAAGGGTTTTCACTACAGTACTGTACTGTAAACATCATTAAGGTTACTATAGTCTGTACGTAACATCAGAAAGGGTTCACTACAGTACTGTACTGTAACATCAGTAAGGTTCACTACAGTACTGTACTGTAGCATCAGTAAGGTTCAGTACTGTTCTGTACTGTAGCATCAGTAAGGTTCACTACAGTACTGTACTGTAACATCAGTAAGGTTCACTACAGTACTGTACTGTAACTCAGTAAGGTTCACTACAGTACTGTACTGTAACATCAGTAAGGTTCACTACAGTACTGTACTGTAACATCAGTAAGGTTCACTACAGTACTGTACTGTAACATCAGTAAGGTTCACTATAGTACTGTACTGTAACATCAGTAAGGTTCACTACAGTACTGTACTGTAACATCAGTAAGGTTCACTACAGTACTGTACTGTAACATCAGTAAGGTTCACTACAGTACTGTACTGTAACATCAATGTTCATGAGGAGAGAGCAATACAAATTAATACAAGGTTATTTACAACTAGTGACAAGGTAAATAATTAATCAACAAAGTCAAGGTACACAGTACCTATCAGACCCAGGACTCTTTCTCTCTTCTTTTTTGTCCTATCTGAACATCATGTTGTCTTCTGAAGCATTGTTTTGAATTAGATCACTACAATGTTTGTCTGGTACAGGCCAAAGCGGCTGTGTCCAGGACCTCTGTTTTCAGTGTTTGTTGAGCCACAGGTTAACCATGCCAGGTTAATGTTTCTGCTCACTTACAAATACACTCATTACTCAGTCTCTAACTGTCCCTGGATTTACAATTTTTTTGTAACTTTATTAACATATTAAATAAAGTGCACTTAACTTCTAAAGCAAGTGGTGGTGGTGCCAAGAGGAAACTTGTGGTTCTCAGTGATACGCAGAAACTTGAAATAATAAAGAAGGTTCAGTCTGGTGTTTCAGTAGTACAGGTGTGTGACTAATATGTGTTAAGAAAGTGTCTAATATCTATGTCTTCTCAGTCATCTACATTATTTTCACTACTAGAGTTTTTTGTATGCCCAGTTGGAGTGTATATTTCACGTTGTATTGTTCTTTATATTTTGCGTCACCAGTGCTGACATCTAGCAGGGAAACAGGTCTACTGTTACGTTGGTTTCCCTTATTTCTTGGATGGTAAGGTTCTCACTACATGTTCTAGTGTGGGGGTAGCTTTTACTTAATGGCCTTATTTGTCTAGGGGTAATACTTACATCATGGCTGATCATCTTGAGTGTCTCTGATACCCTTTCACCAGCCCTCTTCACAGGTTATGTAAACTACTACTATAAAAATATAACTGTATTCTCAATAGATATGTACAGAATATACAATCACAGCCTCCATTTTCAAAACAAAATCTACACACTCCATGCCTGTGCTCCACATGGTGTGTTGCAACAACTCTTGTCCTTCACTCTCCTGACATAACTTTGGGCTAACCAGTGTTTTGACACACTTTAGTCACCCTGGGTATGGTGGCCACAACTTAAATTATAAAAACTCACCCCTGGAGCACACATGATGCCCCAAAAGTTAGGAGAAGGACCCAGAGATCCTGCCAGGTTGAAGGTCAGCCACAGAGAGAGGGAGTCAGTGAGAGGGAGAGAGAGAGAGCCTGGCTAAGCTCCTCCCACCAAAACAAAAGACTGTTTCCAAGCACAATTCTCCAGTTACCACAATTCTACCACCTCTTAATTTTACTTTTACAAAAAGAAATACAACTTTATAAACTACTTATTTAAATTGTGTGTTTATGTGTCTATAGTATAACCTATTATATTGAGAAAAATAGGTTTGACCCAGCTGCCTCTCAGTCATAAGGTTGATCAGTCCTTCTGACATTTAGAGCAAAGTCCCCATCAATTCAATATAATTAGGTATTCCAGAGTAACTGTTACTTATAAATACATGTTGGGTCCTATAGCCCCATAACACCCCCACCTCCAGACGAAGTCTCACAAAAGCTAGCCGTGTCCCTCAGGATACGGCTAGTAAAAAGTATATTGCTTAAGTCTGAAGGCGGTAAACAAGACTACTAGAAATGGTACATATTTCCCAGCACCATAACTACTCTTCACTTTACTGTTATTTACAACAGATTGCAGAATTTTTTAGAAAAGCATTTTAAACCATACCCATATACCAAGGTGTAACTATTTACAATTTTAATGACTTTTAAACAATACACATTACAATGCAAAAATTGCACACAATGCCCACTGTGAAAGCCCGTACCAACATGCATGTGCCTCTGCTACGGTAATCCAGCAAGCAACTGGTACTCCAGGGTGGCATCTTCCTGATCAGGAGACAAGAGTAGAGCCAAACCCAGAGCAGTCAGGTGTACACCAGGCAGGAAACTTCACAAAACATGTCAAGGTGTCTCTCACTTGGTGGCCGAACCAAACAGTGAGACTTCCAGTCAACACTCACGATCCTTAACATGGTCAGGCACTCAAGCCCATCTTCCGAGGTCCCACTCCACACAGATCCTCCAAACTTATGAAGAGGAGGCTGACATAGAATATGGAGGGGTCCAGGGGACCACAAAGGCAAACCGTCGGGCCGTTTTGTATATAGAGCACACCAAGACACAACATCACATACCTTCCTGAACGTCTCATGTTACCGAAGGTTGTCAACCACTGCCTCAACTCACATTTACTTACAACCCTGACCCTCGTCACTTTTTTGGCTCTGACTCGGCCCCTTCACAGTCAGATGGCTTGTAGAGAGTACTCAGGCTCGCTAAGAGTTCACCACTGCAAAAACAACAAGGTCAGCACAAGACAAACACTATGTACAAAGTACGCACCATGCATCTACATGAAACATCTAAGAGAGCATCAGCAACCACATTCTCTGAGCCTTTATTATATTTAACTTTCAAATTAAAAGGCTGTAGGAACAAAGCCCATTCTAAGAGTCTGATTTTAGTCACTATACACAGGAACAGGATGAAGAGATCCTGAGACATGTACAAATGCTGAATAGCCAGTCCCAAAATGAAAATTCTTTCCTGTGGTAAAATGTTGACATTTCAATTTAGAAGGTTGCTCATTGATAGTAACAGTTCTGCAACCTCTCGCAGTGCAACAACAACACCAAAGACATCTCTTTGCACCCAAGTTGGATACATCAAGTTTACACAAATACCATCACGTTCCATCTCACACACAAATTTTAAGCACACAATGAACACAATTTGCATTACACACATTAAAATGGTACTGGAACACAGGCCATGGAAATCACATCTTCCTGCCCTATATTTTAGTTTATTTAAAATGTTTGCATCTCTTAGTGCATAAGTATCAATCTTTCTAATCCTGTAAACCTTAGTTGTTAAATGTACTTTGTGGTAGTCAGTGTTTATGCCCAGGGTGCCATCTAATTTGGGAACCATGAAGCATGGGAATGCCCACTGACTCTCACTAAGCACTACAAACTGCGTTGGAAGAATTTCACTTCTTCCTCCATCTCCAATTTTTCATACAGATTTTTCCCACACAAAAATTGTTGAATTGGCTCAGTTTCCTTGACAATTTCCTCATGGAGTTTCAATTTTTCCCCATTACTGACATCCCAAACTTTTATAAAGTTCCAAGGTGGCTGAGCCAACTCTCCAACATTTTCTCATTAAACCCAAGCATGCATTTCCCAAAATCTTTTACACACATGTTATTTCTTAAATACGCTTTTGGTATTTCATACAGATTATTGTTTTGCAGCCCTTTACCTTCCATTAAAACATTGGTCTCTCTGAATTTTTGACATAACTTCAAACCCTTTAACCGGTTACTGTGTACACTATACTCATTCTTTTTCTTGCTTGGGGGTGTGGGTTTTATATCTAACCCCTGGGAACTTCCCCCACAACATGTTCAGCTCACAGCAACTTGCTATACAGATTTTCACATGAATTGGCTCCAGTATCAGCACTTCCCCTCCAGCCTCCAGAGTATTATGGTTCACATTATGGTCCCACATCATCATCCTGGTCTGGTTGATGGGCACGTTCACTGGTACCATCCACCTCATACGAGCCAAACAGTATCTGAAACTGAGAAAAAGCTCCGAGGGGGGAGCATCACCATCCTCCCCAAGCCAATAGCTCAGAAATTCCAGAGTGCTTCCCCACTCAGCAAATACAAAGAAAGGGATCCTCTCATCCCAGTTGTTAGTAATTGTCTATACCATAGGCTTGCATCAATGTCTTGAGGGCTTGATGTAATTTCTCTATTTCCCCTTGAGATGGGAGGTGATAGGTCATTGCAAAGTTAGGCTCTACTTTTAATTCCTTCAAAACATTTCTAAAAGACTTTGAGGTAAAGTTAGGCCCCTGGTCTTTTTGCACTGCTTGTGGAAAACCAACATGAAAAAAGAACTTCATCAAAGCCCTTAAGACTACATGAGCTGTTATCTTATGCAGAGGGACTGCTTCCAGGTACCTGGTAGTGGAGCAAATATTTGTGAGTAAATAATCATTTCCCAGTTTGGTCCTTGGGAATGGACCAAGTACATCTACTACCAGCTTGCTGAAGGGTTCACCTGGTGCTGAAATAGAATGAAGGGGAACAGGTTTAATACTTCGACTAGGTTTCCCTATAAACTGAGAGACATGATAGGTCTCAATATACTCTCTGACAGTCTCCCACAGCTGAGACCAGAAGAAATGCCTGGAAACCCTGGATACTGTTTTAGCAATACCTAGGTGTCCACCTAGAGGTGTGTCATGCACTAAGCTAAGAACATGGTTTCTATAAGGCTCAGGCACCACGACCTGGTGACAAAAACTTGGCTCTCCTTCTACTGGTACTGCAACCGAAGGTGCCTTCTTCATGAGTATACCTTTCCTGAAATAGAAGCATTTATTTAAACGTAAAGATTCCTCCTCAGTCACAGCTGAGGCTCTGATCGACTTAAGTGTGTCATCACACCCCTGTGCAGCAATTAACTGCATCATAGTAGGCCCCAATCTCCCTCACACTACTTCCTTGATCTCTGCACTGATTAGGCTCAACTTGGGTTGTGGTATCCTTTTCTTTAGTTGACTGCAGTTCAACCTCAGAAAATAGAGTTTCCAAACCTAAGTCCTCACCATCCTCATGAGAAATATAAGGATTACCCTTGGTATCCTGGTCACGAGACATACTCTTGTGATGGCACCAACAGGGAAAAGGTCTGGCAGGGTCTCCCTAGCCTTTTTCTCCCAAACTTTGGGGCCTGGTTGCCCCCATACTAGTGGTTCTTCACTGTCTAACAAGCCCATCACATTATTCCTAATAAGAGGTCGACCCCTTCGAAGGAATTTCATCTGAGATACCTACAGGGAGATAGCCAACTTGGTATGTAGATTCCTACCCATAATTTGTGTACCGTGTCCTTATGGTTGAACCCGCAATACCCTTCAACAATATATCTACCCCAGTATAGGTATCCTAGACACTGGTAGCACTCCAGCACGTAGCAAAGAGTAGGTGCTACATCCATCTCTCAAGGACAATATGTTCTCAACTCTGCTACATTCTTTTGCAAACCAACTGTGGACCTACTAAAAATATACACCATCCTGGGGTCTAGATCCAAAGGTTCCTCCTCACCTTGCCTTGAAGACCTAATGCAGGCAACTGGATGTATCTCTGCAGTTAGAGTCCTCTGGGGTGGTTCCTCCCTTTCCTGATCTCGCCGCCTTGACCAGCAAAACTTTTGTGTGTGTCCAGTTTTGTTACAGTAATAACAGATAAACTCTTAAAGGTATTTTTAACCATTTGGTGTAGGACTGGTACTGTTTACTCGAGGATCTGAAACATCTGATTGTCTAAGTAAACTTTGAACTCCAGCTGACTTACCTTTTCCTTCTATTTTAGAGGGCACCTCAGCCTTCATTTGTCCCTGAAAATTCTTGTCCCACTTACCTTATGACCATAGGACTTGGAATAAGGTTAGAATGAGTGGGAAATTTTCAGGAGCATGACTGTTTTTTACTTACCAATTCCCTGCGAGCCAAGAATCGGTCACCTAGATCCAGTGCTTCTGAAAGATTATCTGGGCTTTTGTCCTCCAAATATTCTCTGAGGTCAACAGGGATTGTATTGTACAATCTCTATGAACCATCAGATCTACTAATTTGTTATAGTCTTTATTAACTCCTTTAGAACAAACCCATTTCTTAAAAAGGAACAGTTTCTCATTCCCAAACTCAGTTAAGGTCTGCCCATCCTGAAATTTTGATTCCTGAACTTTTGTCTATAATTTCTCAGGTACATTTGGTATGCAAGCAATACTTCCTCTTTAATCTTATCATAATCAGAAAAATCTTGCCCCTCCAGAGATCTCTACTCTCTGGAATCCTTTACCCCACAAGTTGTGTGCGAACTAGGGTAGCCCACTTCTGTTTGGGCCATCCTTGCTCCAAAGCAGTCTTCTCAAAAAAAGAAAAATATCTATCTGGGTCACTCTCTGTAAACTTAGGGACAAAATTTGCAGCTTTAGTTATGTTAAAGTACTGCTCAGGCTCTTGTTCTGAACCTCCTAACCTTTGACATTCTTCCTCCTTAGCTTTCATTAATTTCATTTCAGCCTCTAGTACAGCTAATTTCAGTCTCATTCTCTCCATTTCCATATCACCTGGAGTAGGTGATCCCTCATGTTCACTGTTAACAGGCATGTTTACTGATGAATTATTACCTTCTTCCCTGAAGCCTAAAAAATCTGAAGACTCATCTTCTGACATAGTTTTATCTTTAAACACTTGCTTCCCTCTTACAGTATCAGTGGACAAAGTTTTCCCACAGGCACATAAAATAACACAAATTGAATGTAAACTATGCACATAGCACTTACCATAACCACAACAAAAAATGTGTTACTCAACCTTTCTCCCACCTTAGGAGAAAAACAACCTGTAAACTAATATATGAAAACAACACTTCCACTGACACCACCTTGGTAAATCTTCTACCAGAAACATGCAACTGTTATTACCCCATACCAGCACATATAGTTCAAAGAATGTTTGAGTTATTTTAGCAGTCAATAACTCTCCCCGGTCAAGCTCCCATGTTACGTTGGTTTCCCTTATTTTCTTGATGTTAAGGTTCTCACTACATGTTCTAGTTGGGGTAGCTTTTACTTAATGGCCTTATTTGTCTAGGGTAATACTTACATCATGGCTGATCATCTTGAGTGTCTCTGATACCCTTCACCAGCCCTCTTCACAGGTTAAGTAAACTACTACTATAAAAATATAACTGTATTCTCAATAGATAGTACAGAATATACAATCACAGCCTCCATTTTCAAAACAAAATCTACAACACTCCATGCCTGTGCTCCACATGGTGTGTTGCAACAAACTCTTGTCCTTCACTCTCCTGACATAACTCTGGGCTAACCAGTGTTTGACACACTTTAGTCACCCTGGGTATGGTGGCCACAACTTAAATTATAAAAACTCACCCCTGAGCACACATATGCCCCAAAAGTTAGGAGAAAGGACCCAGATATCCTGCCAGTTGAAGGTCAGCCACAGAGAGAGGGAGTCAGTGAGAGGGAGAGAGAGAGAGCCTGGCTAAGCTCCTCCCACCAAAACAAAAGACTGTTTCCAAGCACAATTCTCCAGTTACCACAATTCTACCACCTCTTAATTTTACTTTTACAAAAAGAAATACAACTTTATAAACTACTTATTTAAATTGTGTGTTTATGTGTCTATAGTATAACCTATTATATTGAGAAAAATAGGTTTGACCCAGCTGCCTCTCAGTCATAAGGTTGATCAGTCCTTCTGACATTTAGAGCAAAGTCCCCATCAATTCAATATAATTAGGTATTCCAGAGTAACTGTTACTTATAAATACATGTTGGGTCCTATAGCCCCATAACATCTACCAAGCTCAGCTCACACTACGCTCTCTGTGTCTCACACCCGGCAGCCTAGAGACAACAAGTGTACTGCTCTCTCCCTCACAGTAGGGGGCCCAGCAGGTTCAGCCCCAGGGCACAAACACACTGCCTGTGTACAAGAGCCCAATAAAGTAACATGCCTCCGAAGCCTCATTCATTCCCGCTACCAGACCTATATACCCAAGAAACGTTATTCTGACTCAGAATATGTAAAAGTTACTTTAAGTCACCAATATCAACCACAACAGTTTACACTTTGTTTCTCCTAAATGAAAAAGTAAGTACAATCACTGTTATGTACAGCCTCTCCTCACTTAACAACGGGGTTCCGTTCCTAAGAGTAGGTCAGTAAGTGAATTGGTCGTTAAGCGAGGAGCATACTACAGTGGACCCCCATTTAACGATCACCTCCAAATGCCACCAATTATGTAAGTGTATTTATGTAAGTGCGTTTGTACGTGTATGTTTGGGGGTCTGAAATGGACTAATCTACTTCACAATATTCCTTATGGGAACAAATTCGGTCAGTACTGGTACCTGAACATACTTCTGGAATGAAAAAAGATCGTTAATCGGGGGTCCACTGTATACTGGTAGTGGGTTTGTGTCAACCGTCTTTAGATATTTTTTTAATGCCACCTTTGCACCATTTATAACATTTCTGGTATATTTTTAAATGTTTATACAGTAGTGTACTGTATACTGTAATAAGCAGAATACAGGAATTCAGCTCTAATATACATTATTTAGGTTTGCATACTGGTTGGAGACCTGGTCGTAAGTCTGAGTCGTCGGTAAACGAGTACATTGCTGAGGAGAGGCTATACTATAAAATTACTATACAGTACAGTACTGTACTGTATTACTACAGGTTACAATGTATGTATTCTATTTATAGTGTTTGGAAGTCTTCTGAATGAATCGACCAAGTCCGCTGATTTGAACGTTGTTTAAAAATTAATATCATAACTGGGAATTTATGGAGAGCAGGCAACAACATACACCCCTACCCCCACCCTCAAGCTTTTTAAGTACTGGGCTCACTATACCTGTAGCTCATGGCTTGGCTGTTCTCATGGGAAAGATTTCTGATACATGAAATCAACTTGTCATCCTTCTCTACACATTTCTCAGCACTTTTATATCCATTCTGTAATACAGTGACCAAAACTGTGCAGCATAATCTAAATTAACCCAAACTCACTTCACACACTGAGTGTCTGGGTTCAATCACCAGCATCAGTGGAAACCTTGGGCATGTTTCCTTACACCTGCTATCCCTGTTCACCTAAGAATAAGTAGATACTTAGGTGTTAGTCACCTTACACCTGCTGCCACTTGTCACCTAGCAGTGAGTAGATACCAGGGTGTTAGTTGACTGGTATGGGTGGCATCATGGGGAGGAACATTATCGAAGCACCACAATGGAAATAAGGCAGACAGTCCTTGATGATACACTGACTTTCTAGGGTTATCCTAGGTGGCCAACCCTCTGAGTTAAAAATCCAAAACAAATCCTAACTTATCCCTACGTCTGAGGCATGAACAGCAGCATCCATGCTGAGATATTGTAGGATTCTTGAGGTAACTTACGTCTGGGCAGCGGTCCAGGCAGTGTTTGATCCTGGTCCTGGGTAAGGGTGGTCTGGTGGGCTTGACACCGTCTCTCCTGGACAGTGGAGGGGACCCGATGAGGCTCAGTGCTACGGTCTTGCTCTCTGCACTCCTGTACAAAAACAATGACAATACGTAAAGCTAAGAATATTACTAAGAAACCAAATACAGTGGACCCCCGGTATTCGATATTAATCCGTTCCTGAGAGCTCATCGAATACCGAAAATATCGAAAAGCGAATCAATTTTTCCCATAAGAAATAATGGAAATCAAATTAATCCGTGCAAGACACCCAAAAGTATGAAAAAAAAATTTTTACCACATGAAATATTAATTTTAATACACACAAACTGAAGAAGACATGCACAGTTACATGACACTTACCTTTATTGAAGATCTGGTGATGATTGATGGGATGGGAGGAGGGGAGAGTGTGGATGGTGTTAGTGTTTAGAAGGGGAATCCCCTTCCATTAGGACTTGAGGTAGCAAGTCCTTTTCTGGGGTTACTTCCCTTCTTCTTTTAATGCCACTAGGACCAGCTTGAGAGTCACTGGACCTCTGTCGCACAACAAATCTGTCCATAGAGCTCTGTACCTCTCATTCCTTTACGATTTGTCTAAAATGGGCCACAACATTGTCATTGCAATAGTCACCAGAACGGCTTGCAATAGCTGTGTTAGGGTGATTTTCATCCATAAAGGTTTGCACTTCACCCCACTGTGCACACATTTCCTTAATTTTTGAAGTAGGCACAATGGATTCCACAACTGGCATAGGCTTCTCAGGGTTAGCCCCAAACCCTTCAAAATCTTTCTTAATTTCCATACTAATTCTTATCCTTTTTACCACAGGGTTGTCAACAGAAGCTTTCTTGGGGCCCATGGTGACTTATTTTGCAGAAACAAGCACCAAAAACAGTGATAATATGGAATGTACCGAATGTATCCTTAGATGCACGCACACTGGCTGGCTTGTAAACACTGGCACACAAGGGGCAGTTCAGGCTACACGTGGACACGTCTCGTACGAATCGTATCGAATACCGGGTTTTCAATCGGATACCAAGGCAAAATTTTTTGCGTTAAAATGCATCGAATACTGGATTTATCGAATACCGATGCCATCGAATACCGGGGATCCACTGTAATAAACTATATCATGAGTGTATTGTGTATTTTTATACGTATATACTTCTAAACTTTTTGTATTCTGGGCACCCTCTGCAAAAGTGAGTGAGGTAAAAGTGTTAAATAATGATGAAAGTATTTTCTTTTTGGGATTTTCTTTTCTATTTTGGGTCACCCTGCCTCGGGGGGAGATGGCCAACTTGTTAAAAAAAAAAAAAATTATAACTATGATAAATTGTATGATAAACTGTATAATAAACTAAATAATAAAGTGCACAATATACTGTATAATAAATTTAACCATAATATGGATAACACTAACAAGGATAATATCGTCTTTAATATGGTTGATCAACTGGTCAGTGTAGAGAGGAATATTTATGCTTCATTACATTATTATAATAGGTAATTATTATTATTATTACTATTTTTAAATTATTTAGTATTACTGCTGTTAAATGCTACTAATGTAGTGTTATTATTATTATTTTATTTATTATATTATCATCACAGTTAATGCTACTATCTTAGTGTGTTATAACCACTGTAGCAGGTAGTGTTACAACCACTATATCAGATAAGTAATTTTATTCACAGTTTTGAGATTTAGATCAAGAATAATTGCCTGTATACTGGCACGTTTTTTCGTGCCACTTGATGTAAATGTAGCGAGTTTTAGCTGTCACAGCTGACTGGCAAACCTGCCAATCAGCTGCATCAATGAAAAATAACTGCAGAACAAACCATCAATACGTGTTTTTTTATGTGTAAAGCCTCAAGCTTAACATAACTTTATTACAGTTATTACCATGGACACTGCTTTTTTTTCCCAGATTTAGCCAGTCAGATTTAGCGGGGGTCCTCGACAATGGAGCGTCTTGTTCGCCATAAAATACGGTACGTACGTTGGGAGGAAAATAAGTAATGCACGATCGAAGTCACTAGTGACATGTTTCTCAGACACAAAGCAGATTAAAATCTAACAAATCCCCAGGTCCTGATGAACTGTTCTCAAGGGTTATAAAGGGATGTAAGTGGGAACTTAGCAAACCATTGGCTAGTCTTTTCAACATATCACTGCAAACTGGTATACTGCCAGAGAAGTGGAAAATGGCAAATATACCTATCTACAAGGCTTTGAATTATACACCAATTAGCATAACCTTCATTTGGAAGAAAACTGATGGAATCAATAATTACTGAGTCTATTGAAAGCCACCATGACAGACAAATTGATCAATGAATCTCAGCACAGTTTTACAAAAGGGCATTCTTGCCTTATGAATTGGCTATTTTCACTAAGGTATTTGAGGAGGTAGATCATGGTAATGAATATGATATTGTGTATATGGACTTCAGTAAGGCTTTTGATAGAGTTTCACACCAGGGATTGCTGAAGAAAGTATAGGAACATAAAATAGGAGAAATTTTTTCCTGGATAGAGGCATGGTTGAAAGACAGGCAACAGAGAGTTTGAATAAATGAGGAGAAATCAGTGAGGATGCATCACAGGGGTCAGTGTTGGGCTGTTTATTGCTAACAATATACACAGATGAGACTAGGTAGTAGGGTGGTAGACAGCAACCGCCCAGGGAGGTACTACCGTCCTGCCAAGTGAGTGTAAAACTGAAGCCTGTAATTGTTTTACACGATGGTAGGATTGCTGGTGTCTTTTTTTTTCTGTCTCATACACATGCAAGATTTCAGGTACATCTTGATACTTCTACTTACACTTAGGTCACACTACACATACATGTACAAGCATATATATACACACCCCTTTTGGTTTTCTTCTATTTTCCTTCTAGTTCTTGTTCTTGTTTATTTCCTCTTACCTCCATGGGGAAGTGGAACAGAATTCTTCCTCCGTAAGCCATGCGTGTTGTAAGAGGCGACTAAAATGCTGGGAGCAAGGGGTTAGTAACCCCTTCTCCTGTATATATTACTAAATGTAAAATGAGAAACTTTTGCTTTTCCTTTGGGGCCACCCCGCCTCGGTGGGATACGGTCAGTGTGTTGAAAGAAAGAAATACATAGATGAGGGAATAAATAGCGATATAAACAAGTTTACTGATGACACCAAAATAGGCTATCGGATTAATTCTGACAAGGACACTAGAGCACTACAGGAACATCTGAATAGACTGATGCAGTGGCCAGAGAAGAGGCAGATGCAGTTTAATATAAACAAATGCAAAGTTCTAACCCTTGGAAAAGAGAATAACCATGGCACTTATAAACTGGTGTCACCACAGACTTCTGTCAGATTTCAGGTGTTCAACACACCTCCAGAGAATCTCCTGAGTCGTTCTGGCACTCAGGCTGTAGCTTGAGTGCCAGGAATAGCTCATATGGAGATGACAGAGTCACCACGTCCTTGTCATAGGGCTACCCCCACCACAAAACTGTAAGCAGTATTCCACTTGACCTGAAGAAGACTCACCATGCCCTTGCTCTAGGGCTACCCCTGCCATAGGGCTGTAAACAGTACTACAAGTGTACTACAAGTGTACACACTGACACTCCTTCAGGAGCCACTGCTGGGTCACCACATGGAGAAGACCTGGGCTAGAAGCTTATAAACTAAATAATGTAGATCTTATTCACTCTGAATGTGAAAAAGATTTTAAGAGTTTTGGTAAGCAGTAATCTAAAGCCAAGACAACAGTGTGCAAGTCTTGGCAATAAAGCAAATAGAATCCCTGGCTTCATATCAAGAAGTATAAATAATAGGAGTCCTCAGGTTATTTTTCAGCCTCAAATATTGTTAGTTTGGCTTAATTTAGATTATGCTGCACAGTTCTGGTCACTGTATTACAGAATGGATATAAAAGTGCTGAGAAATGTATAGAGAAGGATGACAAGCTGATTTCATGTATCAGAAATCTTTCCCATGAGAACAGACTGAGGGCACTAAATTTGCACTGAGGAGTATAAATTGAAAACAGGAATATATAAAGAGGATGTAAAAATATCTAACCAAGAAAGGACTCACAGAAATAGGTTCAACCTGGAAAAATTTAGATTTAGAAAGGATTTATGAAAGCATTGGATTGGCAATAGAGTTGTGGATGTGTGGAACAAACTCGAGTAATGTCATTGAAGATAAAACCTTGAGTGGCTTTAAAAGTAGCTTAGGCAAATACATGAGTGAGTATGGGTTGATGTGACTTGGACCTGCTTAACTTGGGCCAGTAGGCCTACAGCAGTGCTCCTTCCTTATTATGTTCTTATTATAAACTGAAAAAACATTTAATACAAATATAATCTATGATAAATGTTAAAAAATGCTTCAGTAATGAAAAAATGCTGACTTAATTAAGGGAGTACCTTGACATTTTTGGTGTGATGGTTGCCAGAGCTTGCTGTGTCTTGCGGTCCGACTCGGCCATGTTGTTAAGGACTTGTCTGGCGCGCGTCTCGTCATAGTGCACAGACTGCAGTGCCATGGTCACCACCGTTGGTGTCAGTGCTGGGTACTCTGCTGCCAGCTGGTTACGCACTGTAACACGCAGTACAGCTGTTGTAACACTAAACATAGAACAACTGTACACCACAACTGTCACTTGTTGTTAATGAAGAGCTAGTAAAAATATCGACCTTGATGACTGCCAATAAACTTACACTTAATAGTGACAAAACCTTTTACATTATGTTATAAAGAATAAAAAAAGAATAAAGACTATTTCTTTGCAAAGGTTACAATGTGTAATTGCAATTTTGGTTTGTTAAGTACAGCAGAACAGGTGATGCCCAACTGAACATTATGACTGAGAACACTGTTATTGCTAAACATAATGAGGGCAAATTTCTGGGTATGCACCTTGACAGCAACCTGAAATTCAACACCCTTATCCAACACAACAAAAAAAGTATCCAAAATAGTTGGGACCCTCTCAAAGATACATTACTATGTACCACAATTAGCCCTACTCACACTATACTATTCACTCATCTATCCCTACCTCACCTATGTTATTTGTGCCTGGGGATCAACAGCAGCAACCCACCTAAAGCCAATAACAACCCAACAAAAGGCTGTAGTAAGAATTATCATGCAATCCAATGCTAGACAACAATCCCCCCACTCTTCAAATACCTAAACGAACTCCCTGTACAGAACATTCACACTACAGAACTATAAATTTTCATATTAACCCTGAACTAAAACACTTTCTTGATAGTTGCAACAGGACTCATAGACACAATACCAGACACAAAAATCTCTATGACATCCCCTGTGTCTGGCTAAATCTCTTCAAAAACTCAATGTACATAAAAGAGCCTAAAATGTGAAACTCCCTGCCTAAAACTCTAGAACCACAGAATCAACCACCATTTTCAAAACTACTATTAAAAAACACTATCCCACTACCACACCCCATCATCAGCTATGTGAAAAACACAAAATAGACTTACTCTTGATATCTGTAATTCTTCCTTTTACATTTACACTCACCCAAATGACTGTAAACATAAAATTCTTAATATAGTTATTGCCTAATTAATCTTAAGTTAGTCCTAAGTTTGCCTGATATACTCTCCCAACGCAGGAGTTTTTATAGAAGCAGTGTATCATGCTGAGATAAAACCATTCAAATTATGTACTAAATTTACTAACTGTAATATTGTTATATGTTTCGTACTACCTCGCTATTATCAATCTAATTAATGATAACCACTTCAATTACCTAATTTTTATATCAATATGCAATAATGTATATTAAAATGTACTGCTCCATAACCTGGGCCGATACAGAGTAAGAATTAGGAAAGTCTGCCCCAATTTTTTTTTTTATTTATTTATTTTATGTCTTTGCAGACAGTACATTGAGATTTTATATTTACAATAGTGGGTTGCAATGCAAAGAGAGCCTCTATTATACCTAGGCATTATGGGCCAACTTAACATTATTGGCTTACAGTCTACTTAACACTAAGGAGTATATCATAGTTGTACAGTAGGATAGTAATTATTTCATAGTTGAACAGTAGGTTATTAATTATAAGTGAATTAAAATTGTATAAGACAAAGGATATATTCATATAGTCTAAAATGCTTATTGCTTATATTCCTGTCAACAGTGGATAAGAGGTTCAAAGTGATTGTTGAAGTTATGATGTGGGAGTACATAGGTGAATAAGTGTGTATTGAATATTTAGCATTTAGTCTATGGTGATTAAGTGGCTTTTGAGAAGAGTCTTAAACTGATTTTCAGACTGGGTTACTTTAATATATTCTGGTAATAAATTCCATATTTTAGGGCCCTTTAGGTGCATAGAGTTTTTACATAGTGTGATATGGACACATGGTATATCAAAAAGGGATCTGTGTCTTGTGTTGTGGTCATGTGTCCAGGTGCCTAGGTATGCTAGTGGCCTTTTTATAATATGTAAACCACACACTGTAAGCTTTGCAAGGAAATACACATTTTCATTTTCACTTCCCAGAAACAATTGTACACCATAAATGTCACTTGTAATGATGAACAAGGAACAATTATACACCACAACTATTACTCTTGTAACACACACTGCAGTCAGCTTTCTTATAAAGCTATAGCATATTACAATCAGCTCTCTTGTGAAGCTCTTCTATATAGCACATTACAGTCAGCTCTCTCACAGCTCACCTATACAGCCTCTCTTCACTTAGAAACATATTTGTTTACCGATGCCTCAGACTTACGATGGGCTCTCTGACCAATATTTATACCTAAATAATGTATATTAGAGCTGATTTCGTCTATTCTGTTTATTTCAATATACGTACAGTACACTACTGTATAAACATTTAAAAATTTACCAGAAATGTTATAAATGTAAGTAAGTAAAGTTTATTTCTTTGTAAAGGTTACAATGTGTAATTATAATTTTGATTTGCTAAGTACAAAGATAGCCACTATCATGCCGAGGCATTTTGGGCAAACTAATCCTAATACATAATAACTAATTAAAACTAGATAAGATAATAGTACATAGTAACTATACTTAACCCTTTCAGGGTCCCCAGGCCCTCTCCCAGACTTGTTCTCAGGGTCGCCCAAATTTAAAAAAAAAAAAAAAATTATTTTTTCTTATGAAAAGATAGAGAATCTTTTCCCGGTCATAATGACACCAAATAGGGTCCAGAATAAACAAGAAAGACATTCCTGGCACTAAAATAACATTTCCTCTGTTCATTAGTCACGTCCCCATGCCCCTCTTACATTCTTTTGTTTTCCACTTTGAATTTTTCTCACAAAAAAATAGAAGATTTACTGTTATGCAGACTACTGCATTAGTGTAGAAACGGTATAAATAATATCAGCGCACTTGTGAAAGAATATTAGACTCACCAGTTGAAGTGTATTGGAAGCTTAGCATGATTTGTTTACTTTTGGACTTTGGTAAACATTTCTGCTATTTGAGCTCAATTTCAAGGTACTTCTCATTGTAAAACCAGTCAAAATGATCTCAATTTCTGTAATATGTCTTCCATTCTATAAAATGAGACCAGGAAAACTAGAATACAACAATAAATGCCATACGAAAATACAGTGCAAAGTCGCTGTTTTAATCCAAAAACACAAAGTTTTTTTTTTCTCATTATGCACTGTGTGCTGCAGGATTTTTTTTATACTGTGCACACTGACCACACAGACCCATTCTTTCATATGTAGGCCTACCAGCTTTCTCTCACTAGATTTGAGGGCGCTAGAATTTAGGCGTACTAGTATGTCAAAAACCCTGGTGCGTAAGCCATACTAGTACGTCCGAAACCCTGAAAGGGTTAAAACTAGACTAGTAGTAGTGGTTAACTGTTTTACAATCTTATTTAAACTTAATACAAGTGAGAGGTAGTAAGAAGGAGTAGGGTTCGATAAAATAATCTTGAAATTGCACACAAAATCTACTTTACAAGTAATGGTGCAGGTGGTAATATTTAATGGATTGGCAGAATTAAAATCCAGGGGGTCACATAATAAAATTAATTAGCAGATGTTTTGGCTGATTTGGTTAATATTGAGAGATGATGATTTTATGGACTGGCAGAATTAAGAGCCAAGAGGTCACATAATAAAACTAGTAAGCAGATGTTTTGGTTGATTTGGTTAATATTGTGAGATAAGATGATTTTTTAGCAAAGTCCTAAATTTATAAGCTGTCAAGGGATCCTTGACCTGTTCCGTTAGCGAGTTCCAGATCTTCGGGCCCTTTATGTGCCTTATGCCTTGTATTGTGGCTGTGCATTCTGTTGTAACTGTCAAGTAGTAGTATTAGGGGAGGGTTTACAGTGGAGTTTAATGTTCTGTATATGTAGTAGGCACTCTGAAGGAGGGGTGTTAATGTTGCAGTTTAAAAACTGTAGTGTAAAGCACCCTTCTGGCAAGACAGTGATGGAGTGAATGATGGTGAAAGTTTTTCTTTTTCGGGCCACCCTGCCTTGGTGGGAATCGGCCGGTGTGATAATAAAAAAAAAAAAAATATTCAGGGAAACCAGCTATTTTTATATAGCTGGACTCGAGTCCTGGAAATGGGAAGTACAATGCCTGCACTTTCAAGTACATAGAGGCTGAAGGATTGAAACCCCAACAAGTGTTTGTGACAAAACAGGCCTGTTTTGGAAGAAATGCCAAACAGGACCTACATTACTCAAGAGGACAAGGCACTTCAAGGACATAAGCCTATGAAAGACAGGCTTACTCTTTTGTTGCGTGGTAATGCTAGTGGTGATTGCAAAGTGAAGCCTTTATTGGTGTATCACTCAAACTCCCAGATTGTTTAGGAAAAACAGTGTCCACAAGTCTAATTTGTCTGTGATGTGGAGGGCAAACAGTAAGGCATGGGTCACTAGGGACTTTTTCTATGTCTGGTTGCACCATGTTTGCCCCCACTCTGAAAAATTACCTCCTGGAAAATAAATTGGACCTTAAGTGCCTCCTGGTATTAGACAATGCTCCTGGTCATCCTTCAGACTTGGCAGAGCAAATTTCTGGGGACATGAGCTAATACCACTCTTCTCCTCCAGCCCATGGACCAGCAGGTCATTTCAAACTTCAAAGACCTCTACACAAAAAGCTGTTTCGAAAGTGCTTTGAAGTGACCTCAGGCACTTGATTGACCCTAAGAGATGTGATGAATGGTTTGAAAAACCGACAAGTTGAAGATTGAGACACTTATGCAACATATGGGAATCTTTATTCAGAAAACGTTTCGCCACGCAGTGGCTTCATCAGTCCAATACAAAGTAGAAAGGCATAAGGAGAGGAGGAGTTTGAGGTAATCAGTCCCTCAGCCTGGAGTCGATGTGTTCAGTCCATCAATCTTGTAGAATGTACAGCATAGGGCCGTAGACGTGGCTTATATACTGTAGTGAGGTGAGGCGAAGCAGGAGGAGGTGAGGTCATAGTGGTACCATCCACTAGTCGAAGTAGGTCTTCGTCCAAAGGCTGAACAAGTGTTGAAGAATTCTTTGTAACAAGATCCCATGATGCTGCAGTGTCTGACAGTTGTGATGAATGGTTTGAAAAACCGACAAGTTGAAGATTGAGACACTTATGCAACATATGGGAATCTTTATTCAGGAAACGTTTCGCCACGCAGTGGCTTTCCTGAATAAAGATTCCCATATGTTGCATAACTGACCCTAAGAGAGTTTTGGAAAGATCAGTTTAGTATCCTCAGTTGTTTAAACCTTATAGGTAAGGTTTGGGAGGGAGTGACTAAGAGGACCTTGAACTCTGCTTGGAGGAAATTGTGGCCAGAATGTGTAGAAGAGAGGAATTTTGAAGGGTTTGGGGCTAACCCTGAGAAGCCTATGCCAGTTGTGGTTTCTATTGTGGCATTGGGGAAGTCCTTGGAGTTGGAGGTTAGTGGGGAGGATGTGGAAGAGTTGGTGGAGGAGGACAATGAAGAACTAACCACTGATGAGCTGCAAGATCATCTGCAACAGCATGAGGCCACACCTGAAGAAACTGCTTCAGAGGAGGGGAGAGAGAAATTGAAGAAGTTGCCTACTTCAAAGATTAAGGAAATGTGTGCAAAGTGGGTCGAACTGCAAACCTTTATGGATGAAAATCACCCTAACACAGCAAGCCGTGTTGGTGATTATTACAATGACAATGTTGTGGCCCATTTTAGGCAAATCTTAAAGGAACGCAAGGTACAGAGCTCTATGGACAGATTTGTTGTGCGACAGAGGTCCAGTGACTCTCAAGCTGGTCCTAGTGGTATTAAAAGAAGAAGGGAAGTAACCCCAGAAAAAGACTTGCTATCTCAAGTCCTCATGGAAGGGGATTCCCTTTCCAAACAATAACTTCCACACACTCCCCTCCTCCCATCCCATCAATCATCACCAGATCTTCAATAAAGGTAAGTGTCATATATTCTTTATTTAGTACAGTAGAAATTATGCATGTCTTCTTCTTTTTGGGTGTATAAAAATGTATATTTCATGTGGTAAATTTTTTTTTTTCATACTTTGGGGTGTCAGGAACGGATTAATTTGATTTCTATTATTTCTTAGGGGAAAATTAATTCAGCTAACGATAATTTCATCTAACGATGAGCTCTCAGGAATGGCTTAATATCATTAGCCAAGGGTCCACTGTATTAGTAAAAAATTGCGATAAATAGAATAAGTTTATTATTAGGTATCCCAGGGCTCAGTTGGTCAGGTCAGGTCAGGTCAGGTCAGGTCAGGCCAGGTAAGGTCAGGCAAGGCAAGGCAAGGCAAGGCAAGGCAAGGCAAGGCAAGGCAAGGCAAGGCAAGGCAAGGCAAGGCAAGGCAAGGCAAGGTAAGGTAAGGTAAGGTAAGGTAAGGTAAGGTAAGGTAAGGTAAGGTTAGATTAGGTTAGGTTAGGTTAGGTTAGGTCTGGGGTTCAATACCTGGAATGGGTGGAAATGTTGGGCATGTTTCCTTACAACTGCTGCTTCCCCTGTTCACCTAGCAATAAGTAGGTATCTGGGTTTTAGTCGGCTATAGGGGATGGCATCCTGTGAGTGGTAGTATACCTTAGATAGTGCTGAGCTTTAACCTCTTTCAGGGTTCAGACCCCCAATCTGAAACTTGTTCTCAGGGTCCAAAAATTTCCTCTAACTCAAAAAAAAAATTTTATGAAATGATAATTGTTTTCTGGGAAAGCCATAAACCCATAGGGGTCATACAGCATCTGTGGAAAATAGTGTTCCATAGCTCAATCACTAGTGCACTCAGCTCACACAGTGATGTCTGGGGATCGATCCCCCAGTATGTCTGGAAAACATTAGGAAGTGTTTCCTCAAGCCACCTGCTGTCCATGTTCACCCATCAGTAAAATAGGTACCACCTGGGTGTTAGTTGACTGGTGTGGGTCGCATCCCAGGACAACATCGACCTAATTTACAGGAAATGCTCTACATAACAAGCGGCTTTCTATATATGTAGTAGTATGTCATTGATGTCAGCTAGGCTTGTATACCTTATAAATGTACTTTTAGAAATAACAATAATTATTATTATTATTTTTTTTTTTTTTCAACATGTCGGCCGTCTCTCACCGAGGCAGGGTGACCCAAAAAAGAAAGAAAATCCCCAAAAAGAAAATACTTTCATCATCATTCAACACTTTCACCACACTCACACATTATCACTGTTTTTGCAGAGGTGCTCAGAATACAACAGTTTAGAAGCATACACATATAAAGATACACAACATATCCCTCCAAACTGCCAATATCCCAAACCCCTCCTTTAAAGTGCAGGCATTGTACTTCCCATTTCCAGGACTCAAGTCTGACTATATGAAAATAACCGGTTTCCCTGAATCCCTTCACTAAATATTACCCTGCTCACACTCCAACAGATCGTCAGGTCCCAAGAACCATTCGTCTCCATTCACTCCTATCTAACACGCTCACGCACGCTTGCTGGAAGTCCAAGCCCCTTGCCGACAAAACCTCCTCTACCCCCTCTCTCCAACCCTTTCGAGGACGACCCCTACCCCGCCTTCCTTCCCCTAAAATCAAAATCTTTAAATGCAACAAAAAGTTCCATTCCCTTATCTAAGTAAGAAGAACAAGAACACACCTTATCTATGTAAGAACACACTTTATCTAAGTAAGAAGGCTAAAAAAACACACCTTTCTTCTTGTGTTTTTCCCCGAGGTTCTTAGGTCTTGGAGGAGCAGGTGAAGGTTTGGGAGGAGCCAACTTGTTCTCCTTGCCCTCAGCTCTCTCCTTCAGTCTGGGTGGAGACAACACTGTCTCCTTCTTCTCATGACCCAGCAGTATCATCTTCTCACAGGCATCTTTAACACTGTAGTTACACTGAGTAAGAACATCCAGTATCACTGCTGGCTCCACCTTAGGAAAGATTCCTTTCAGGTACCTGCCACAACATCAACAATTATTTCAACACATTTCATTATTTTAAGCTCTCATTAAATTTTAAATTGACAAAACACTCACTGATTATTTTTGCAGAAAGATGCAGATATTAGTATCATAACATTACAGAATACAGCCTATCCTCACGTAGTGATGTGCTCGTTTACCGACAACTCGGACTTATGATGGGCTCTCTGACCAGTATGCATACCTAAATTTTTTTTGTTTTTTTTCAACATGTCGGCCGTCTCTCACCGAGGCAGGGTGACCCAAAAAAGAAAGAAAATCCCCAAAAAGAAAATACTTTCATCATCATTCAACACTTTCACCACACTCACACATTATCACTGCTTTTGCAGAGGTGCTCAGAATACAACAGTTTAGAAGCATATACATATAAAAATATACAACATATCCCTCCAAACCTAAATAATACCTAAATAATGTAAGTTAAAGCTGATTTCCTCTATTCTGTTTATTACAATATACAGTACACTACTGTATAAACATTTAAAAATATACCAGAAATATTATAAATGGTGCAAAGTTGACATTAAAACAATATCAAAGATGGTTGACACAAACCCACTACCTAATATTATAGTGTGCTCATCACTTAGCAATGAATTCATTTATCGACATGGTCTTAAAAACAGAATTCCACCATTAAGTGAGGAGAGGCTGTATATAAACAGCTCGGTAAAAATGCACTCCAACAGTTCACAGATACTTAAATCAATTTTGTTTGCCGATGACACAACTTTTGTTATTTCAAATTCTGATCTCACAGCATTCAGCAACACAATCAATGCTGAACTAAAATATCTACTGGGGTCACAACTAAAACTTCACACTCAATATTGACAAGACCTTCTATGCAATGTTTGGAACAAAGCAAAGAATGTCCTTTTTTTTTTAATTTTAGACACAAAAAAAAACAGCAAGTGAAAAGGCAGGGCGGGGGGGCAAATGCTTAGGAATACACCGGGAAACGCAAAGTAAAATTAAAACGGACACTCCAGAACATTTCCAAAAAAATTTTAAAAAGTGGGGGGACATTCTCTCAAAATAGGGGTATTATGTAAACCCAAAAACCCCCTCTGTTCCCTTTTTATTACTCTCAATTTCCACCTCCCTTCCCCTAGGGTACCTTTTTTAACCTGGTGATAAAAAATCGGAAATCTTCTTAAACCCCTCGTTATTTTTTCAAACTCATCTCTCAGAATTATTGTTTACCCAGGCAACCACCACATACCACCTCTTTTTAAAAAATCTTTAAACTGATTTAAAAAACCTTCACAATTTTTAAACTTTTTTATGTTACCCCAAAGTATACAGGAAACACTCAATATTAACTTTAAACCGGAGCTTAATTTTCTATCGGGAAAGGCTGCAACACAACACTGGGGGCTGTTTTTTTTTCCTCCCTTTAAAATTTTGGCATGCCCTTTGAAATCCCGGGTTCATATAGAATGGGTTTTAACACTGGGTTTGGGGTGCATTTAAAAAAAAAACCTCTGGGACCATTTGTACCTTGGGGGAAAAACCAGTTCAATTTTAGCGCCAGTGAGAAAAACAGCGTGGCAAACACTAGGAATTCACTGTTTCCATGTCGTATTAACACCCCCCTTTTTAAGAGGGGAGAGTGATGTTGCCCCCTGATTTTAATGGCTTTGAGTTTGGATTTTGGCCCAGTAGTTGAGGAAAAAATAAAAAACCCTTTGGGAAAAAACCTTTGGGGAACATTTGTAAAATCCTTTCAATTTTGGTACCACCGGGTAGTGTCACCCCTTCCAGAATGTCCTAAAATTTCTTTTCCCCAAGTAAAGAAAAACAATTCTGGAAAGTGTGTAATAAGTGTTCGGTGGGGGGGCTGCCTGGCTGGGCTGTTTTAAACTTTGACTGTCTCTACCCTTCTCTGTCTTCGTCTGTCAAACTCTATCTCACAGGTAACTTTAAGTATAGATAAAAAATTATACATAGGGAAAATTTGGGCCTAGGAAAACCCCAAAAATTTTTGCACAAAAGTGTTTACACTGGCTTGTAGATTTTTTTTTTTTTTTTAAAAAACAATTTGGCTGTCCCCCAAAACCCAAGGGTCCCCCAAAAAAAGAAAAAAAATTCCCCAAAAAAAAAAATTTACTTTCATCTTTTAAACACTTTCCCCCTCACTCACACAAATCACTGTTTTTCCCAGGGTGCTCAAAAAAAACGGTTTAAAAAGCATTAGGGTAAAAAGGGAAACACAACAATCCCCCCCAAAAACTGTCAATATCCCGAACCCCCCCTTTAGAGTCGGGGCAATGTATTTCCCTTTTCCAGGGCTCAAAGTCCGGCTATATAAAAAAAAAAACCGGGTTTCCCTGAATCCCTTCACTAAATTTTTACCCTGCTAAACACTAAAACGATCGTCAGGCCCCCAAATACCATTTCTCCATTCATTTTATTGAACACGTTCATGCACGCCTGCTGGAGCCCAAAGTCCTCCCCCCAAAAAAACCCTTTTTTCCCCCCTTTCCCTTCCAACCTTTTCAGGACGCCCCCTACCCCCCCCTTTCCCTTTCCCTACAGATTTAAATGCTCCCCATGTCTTTCTAATTTTATCCATTCCCCTCCAAAAAGCCCCAAACCCCCCTTCAACAACCCCTTTTCACCCCCTTTGACAAAAACTTTTTTTAACTTCACCCCCTTAATCCCTAATTTCCACACTCTGAATTTTCGGGCTTTAAATATTTCACCACCATTCCCTTTTGGGCCCAGGACATCTCCACTCCCTTTCCCAAACCCCCCTTCCTTGCGGGCTAAAATTCCAACCCAAGCTTAACACCCATTTAAGGTGTTGGTAACTAACTTTCTTATTTCCCCTTTCTTTGCCTCCAAGATAACGTGTTTTTTTCCCCCCAAAATAACTCAACGAAAACCACTCACCTTTTTTTTCCCCTCACCTTTTTTATGTTTAAAACCCTCTCCTTAAATAAATCCACCCGGGCCGACACGTAACTCCCAAGTATCTGAAAAATTTTTAAATTTTTCCCAAATACTCCTCCCCCCCCAATTTGATACCCTTTTTTTTCTTTATCAAAAATCTTTTGATCCCCTCATCCCCCCTTTTACTCTTTTCTATGTTCACTTTCAACTTTCTACCTTTACAAAAAACTTCCAAACTCACCATTTAACCTTTGCAATTTTTCTTTAAAATTCCCCCAATAAGCACAAAATATCACAAAAAGCAACTGTGTAAAACCCCATTTTGTTTTTTAAATTTCCCCCAAAATTTAATCCCACCCCCCTTTTCCCAAACACCCTGGGCATTTTACTTTTTCTACAAACCCCATCTATAAATATATTAAAAAAACCATGGTGACATTACACACCCCTTTGTCTAAGACCTATTTTTTAACCGGGAAGTGGGCCCTCCCTCTCTTCTACACCCCTAAACCTAGCCTCACTACCCTCAAAAAAACTCTGTACAGCTTTTTAATAACTTACCCCCTTTATTCCATTTACTTGCAACATCTGCCACATTGCCCCTATTACTCCATATCCTTTTCTAAATCCATAAAGGGCAAAAAAAAACTTCCCTCCTTTATCAAAATACTTTTCCCCAAATATATGCTTCAATGAAAACACTTAAATCTACAAAATCCCCTACCCCCTCTGAAACCTCCTTGCTCATCTGCAACCCTACATTTGTCTTGCCTCAAAATTTTTTTCAATTATAACCCTCCCCCGTACACTTTTCCTGGTAAAATCAGAAAAAATTTTTCCCTTTCTATAAATTTTTACAATCTTTTTTGCCCCCCTTCCCTTTATAAAAAGGGGATTACTTGCTCTCTCCCAATCCCTAGGTACCTTCCCCTCTTTCATACTTTTATTAAACAAAAATACCAACCATCTCCAACACAAAAACCCCCCCTCCCTTTTAACATTTTTTGTAAATGATCCCTTCATTTTCCAGCTGTTTTACCCCCTTTCATTCTATGTAATGCCTCCCCCCACCTCCCCCAAAACTCACATCCGCTCTTCTTTCCCCTTCCAAAAAGGGGAAAAACCCCCCGGGCCAGCCCCATGAAATTCCCCGTTTCCCTTTTCCCTTCTTTCAAATTTTAAAAATTTCCTCAAAATATTCTCCCCAAATCTCCCCAATCCTCCATCTCCCCATCTATTAACTCCCCCTACTCTTTTTTTTTTTAAATGGTTCTCTGGGCTTTCTTAACTTTTTAAAACTCACCCCCCAATTTTTTTTTTATTTTTTTTAAGATTTTTTTGAAAAAGGGGCCTCTCCCACTCAATCACCCTGCTCCCCTTTTGCACTCTTCACCACTCTTTTCACCTTTTTTTTACTCCCCATTACTCGGCTCTTCTTATATCATTTTCTGCTTTGAAAAAACCTCTCATAAGCTCCCTTTTTCTTTTTTTATCACCCCCTTTACAAAAATCATTCCCCAAATTTCATCCTCTTTCTCCGGGGCCACCCCCCCCCTTAAAAACCCACAAACTGCAACAAAAATAGAGAATATAAAGCTCAATATACTTTATTTAGGAAAGCACACAGGGTCAGAGAGCCCTTCTTTAAGTCTGGGGTTTTTTGGTAAATGGTATATTGCAAAGGGAAGGAGAGGCTTTTAGTGCGTTATCAAAAGACATTAAGGATGGGCTTGTAAATTTCGATGGCCCCTACTGTAATGTACATGGATGGGTTTTAAAAAATATTTGGGTATTTTTTGGCACTCCATAAATACAGATCACAAACCCAATGTAAATTTTTTGAAATGCCCAAATTTTCCTTCCCCCCTTTGGGCAACCCCAAACTCCCCCCGGTGCTGGTGTCTGGTAAATGACTCACCCCAAGTTGTACTATTTTAAATTACAAATTTTGTTATGTTTTAGATAAGTAGTTAGAAGGGGTCTTATGATTAGTGGGCACAAGAAGCACAAAAAATTTTTTAAGGCCTTTTTCAGCCTTATATTGTATAAAGCCTTTATTGTATAAAAAAATAAAATTTCGTTTTTTTGAAATTAGTATGGCTTTTTTTAAGAAAAAATTTTTAAATTTTAAAAATTTTTGTTTTTTTAAATTTACTGCGGGAAAAAATTTAAATTTTTAACATATAAAAAAGGGTTACTGAGAGCAGGGTTAAACCATAAGATCGTCACATATCAGTCAGTATTTCCCTGAAGGCCCTGTTAAACATTATGGGGGGGGAACACCTTAGAGACACAGCCCACATGAAAACACTGTCCCGGGTAGTCCCACAGTAATAAGCTTCAATGTTTGACAAAAACCCAGCCCTAGAAAAAATTTTTCTAAATCCCTGGGATCCTGCATTTGCAAACCACAACCTCAGGGGGGACTGCCGTCTCAAAAACATCAAAGTTTACACAATACAAGAAAACCTTTCTTCAGGGTTACAAATGCTTCACAGCACCAGGGCTTAAAGGGTTACTATGGGAAAAAATTTGCCCAAATGCCTCAGGGTACTATGGATAAAAGCACCATGCCTCAAGCACCATGGTTTAAAATCCCCACCATGCTTCAGGGGCACCATGGATAAAAAGCCCATCCCTTCATGGCCCCCGGGGAAAAACAAGCACCATGTTTCAAACAGCCACCTGTTTTCTTTGGGCACCATGGGACTTAGCCCCCTGGAATAAAAAAAATAAACAATTAATTTTAAAAAAACCCTACTTAAATATAAAATCCCTTTAAACTGGATGAGTCAACAAATTTGTTGTTTTAGTTCTCTTTGCGGATTGCCAGCCCCTTGAGTGACAGATAAAAGTTAAAAGGGCAAATTTCAGAGAAAATTTTTGTTAAAAGTGGTTTCTCAGTTGTAAAATTTTAATTCATTCCAGATGCCCGTTTCCCGAAAAACCAAAAAGGGACGACAACCAAAGTAAAATTTTCCCCATAAAAAATTTAATGTAAATGGGAATTAATCCATTCCAGCCCAAAAATTGACAATAAAAAATTTTTTAAAAAAAACAAAAACTAACTAGTACTAATAAAACAAAAAATGACACTAACTAAAAATATTGTACAGGAAATAAAAAATTTTAACTCCCCTAAATCCCTTTCGAGGAGAGCTAATGACAAAACGGGAAATGGCGGGGGTGGAGGAGAGGAGGGGTTTATGCCCTTGCTTGGAAGGAGAGTACCTTCTTTTAAAATAGGTCAGACAACTGCCCTTTGGTGTTTTTTTTCTTCATTCTCTTTTCACCACAAAACCCCTTTTGGTTCGGGCTCACGGGGGTTCTTTGTTACAAAAACCCTGCCCGTGATTTTTGTTTAAAGGCCCTCCTTTTTAAACCTATCTAAATTGAGAAAATTAACTGTCATTGTATATGTTAGAGAAACGGAGGGAACTGCTTTGTCTGGATGGCTTTTTCAGCAAACTCCTGCACTTCACGCTTTTTAACACACTTTCCTTGACAAGTGCAATGGGCACATATCCCTTTCCCCCTTCTTCTTCCTCTGATGACAGCCCCCTCTGCTAAATCTGTTGCGGGCTCCTTCTAAAGGTTTTTCAATTTTCTTCTGGGGGTGAGTTCCGTTCTATGCTCCTCCCAACTCCTCCAAACCACATTTTCATTTACCTCTGGGCCCAAAGGTCTTCCCCAGGAACCCCAAATATCCCCCAAAGGGCTCAAAACCTCATTTTCCCCAAACCCTTTTTTAAAAATCCCGGGCTGCCAAAATTTTTTCCCTGCGGGATTTCAAGGCCCTGGAAGACCCCTTTTCCCTCAGGCTTTGTCTTAAAGCCTCAAGCAGGTGGAATAAAAAAGGGGCCCTTTTTCCAGAACTCCCTAGGGTTTAAAATTTCCCCTTCAAAAGGGTGATTTAAAAGCCCCCTTTAAAAAAAAGTGTTTTTGGTTTGTGGGAATTTTTTTAAAGTTAAAAATGGCCTGCTGGTCCATGGGTTTGGAGGGGAGGTGGTTTAGGAGACAAAAACTTCATTTTTAAAAAAAATGAACCCTTTCAGAAACCTATTTTTCCAAGTTTGGGGAGGGTGAGCGGGACCTGATTAGAAATTTGTTTATTAATGGGGTAGTTTTTGACAGGGGAAAGAAAAGACCTCATGAACCCCCCAAAATAAAAAATTGTTTTGTTACCCAAGCTTATGTTCTGGCCCCTCTACATTAAAACCAAATTTTGTTTTTATTTTCATTGTTTTTAAAAAACCCCTTTTTGGGTTTTTTTGGAATGAAAAACAACGGCTTAAATTTCAGCCCCCATTTCCCTTTAAACCAAAACAGAAAACGAATGGCCTGTCTTTCTTTGGGCCCTTGTGCCCGGGGCACTAAATTTTCCTTTTCCCTTTTATGTAATCTTTGTAACATTTTTTCCAGAAGGGGCCCTGTCCCTTTCAAAATTCAAACCCCTTTTTGGGGGGGACAAAATCCCCCGTTTTCTGGAAACTCGGGGGAAATTTTCAGTAACATTGTCAGTGTGCATTCTGTGAGCATGCAACCTGGGGTTGTTTGATTGTCAGTCGAAAACCCAAAGAAAATTTTTACAAAAACCGGGAAAATTTTTTTTCTCAAAACCCTTTTTTTAAAAAAAATTTTTTGTTTGCCAAGAAAATGCATTTGGAAAATAAAGGGTTTCCCCACGTATAGGAAAGTTGGGGGCAAAAAACAGACTTGAGATTTTGGGTGTTTTTGTGGCTTTGCCCAGTTTGCATCCTAAAGGTATCAGGGGGGGGCTGGAAAAATAACCGGGTGCGTACACTCACGTCTCCTTTTTTGGATTTTACTGGTTTTTGAACCAAAAATGTAACAAACATTAGTGAGGGATGGGGGTTTTGTCAAATTAAATTTCTTCAGTGCTGTTTTTTTGGCACAAAACCAGCCAGATTGCTGCACCTTGCAATTTTTATGTGAAAATCTCCATGTGGTCAAAAAGGGGTTTTGGGACCCAAAAGTTTATTTTGGTGGGGATCCTTTATTTTGTTTCCCCCCAAAAATAATTTTTGCAATTTTTGGGTTTGGGGGTTTGTCTAATTACTCGCTGAAATTGCCTCAGTCTGTAGTGAAAAAGTAAGTTCATTTTTAAATTTTTCACCCCCAAACCCACTTACTACTAGTCTTTTCTCCCTTATTGTATTTAAAGTTATTAATTTTAAAGAAAAAAAGTATCTTGAATATAAAAATTTGGTCCCAAAAAAACCCTGAAAAGTAGAAAGGGGAAGATACATGTGCAACAGTTAGGTATCTTTTTAATTGAAACATTTAGCCTACACAGAGGCGCGAACAAGGGAACTTTTTAGAGACAATGCAATTAGTCCATCATTTGAAGACATATTTTTGAGGTGGTCAGCCCCCTCAGGCTGGGGGAAGATTTCGCCCAAAGTCTGGAACAATGTGGTCCATAATCTGTTTTCCAGATTTTGGAACAGGTCTTCCCCAAAGCTGAGGGGTGACTATTTTCAAAAACTACGTCTTAACGTTTCACCTCCCTTTGTAAGGAAACTTTCCCAGAAAAAAGTTCCCTTTGTCAACCACATTAATAGTGGTTTTTAAAAAAACCCCCTGTCTACCACATGACCCAACCTCCCTTTTTTTTCATCCCCCTTTCAAACCACATAATTGTGAAAAAGAACCACCTGGCTGTTTTCGCCCCCACCTATCTCCCATAAAACAATGAGGTGAAAAAAATTTATTCAAAAAATAAATTTTTCCAAGTACTCAAAAGGGTCCGGGGTCACTTAAAAAACTCTGAGAATACTTACCCCCCCATAAAATTTTGGGAACAAGGGCCATTATGTAATTAGTTAATTTTAAAAAATACACTAAGAATAATAAATAATTTTTTGGGCAATTTTTTAAATGCCATATTTTAAAACTACTTAATATCCCAGCATACAATGTTAGACATTTAAAATTGTTGAAAGAGAATGGGCCCAGGTCCCGAGTTTGATTTTGGGGGGAGAGTGAGGCGGGGTTTTCGGGGGGGAAAGAGGGGACGGTACGATCCTGGGCGATCCAAACTGAAAAGGGGTTTAACCCTCAAGGTAAGCGGGTAGGGGGGGGTCGGGGAGCCCCTTGTGTGTCCCGGTGGGGGAAGCCGCGAACGAATGGAGTGGAGACCTCTTTTCCCTTGGGAAGGGCGAAGCAATGGATCGCTCCAGAGAGCCTTGCCCCAACCTGGGAGACCCCCCTGGGGGATCTATCGACGGGAACTCACCCCCCATTCTAGGAAGCCGGGGACCTTTCCAAAGCCCCACGCTGGCCTATCAGGGGTGATTTCTACATTTTCATCAAAAAAAGAGCTCCTCTAGCTCTTTTCGTTACGCCGGACGATACTTTTCACGTCAGTCTTAGAAGTGAAGGTTGACTGATCTATATTAGTGGGTGGCATGAGCAATACCATTGTTTTAAACATGGTGGGTTACTGGGGTTTTCTTCCTGTGCTAAATGCGTTTTGGGTGCAACTATCACTGGTTTATCCGGGAAATTGCAGCAGTATTGTAGTTAATAATGTGTTGTAGCTACTAGGGCCCTGAAGTCACAGTAAAGGGACCCCTTGGGTTTTTCTTTTAGAGCCATGAGGGCGGGAAGAAAGTTGGTAGGGAAGTGTCGCATGGGGGGGCCGGCGTGAAGGTACCGTAGGAGGGGGGTTTGTTGAAAGGGGGTGTTTCTAAAACCTGCGGGTGCATAAATGACCACAGTTCCCCGGGTTGTGATTTGGTGCCAAAGTTATAGTGCCAAATTTAAATTTGTCCCAGATTTAAACCCCTTAAACGGCCCCCAAACGGGATCGATTTCTTTTTCGTATGCTAAAAAATTTGATCTACTTTCTCTTAAAATATTTTAAATATAAAAAAAAAAAAAAATGTAGTTTAAAATTTTTTTTTTTACTTTTTAAAAAATTTTAAAAACCAAAAAAGAAGATCTACTTTTTTTTTTCATATTTTTCAATGTTAAAAAAACGTATAGAAAAACTTGGACCTTTTAAGGGGTTTAAAATAGTGCCAGAGTTAGTAGTGCTGGGTTGTTACAAAAACTTATGCGGTATACCTCTGCTTGTCACAGTATAACCTAAATTAGCACCCCAAAAGGGGAGGGTCCTTGAGTGTCAGGGGTTTAAAACAGAAAAAAATTTTAAAAAAAAAAAAGGAAACCCCTTACATTTCTGTTTAACTAATATTGTACTGCCCCAGTTTATAGTGTTATTTGGGAACAAAATATTTACAATAAAGAAGTTAACAAAACAATTTTCTTAGATTTTGAACATTTTAAAAAAATATATTGAAATTTTTCTGACATTCTAAAAAGTCCCTCTGATAACTTCTCACTTAAGGCAAGTTAAATTTCCCCCTTTTCATGTCCAAAAAGTGAAACTGACTCTCATGTCCAAAAAAATTTTAAAAAAAAAAAAAATTTTTTCTGAAATGGTAAAAATCTTTTTCCCGAGGTAATTTAAAACCCAAAAGGGGTGAAATTTTGGGTGGAAAAATTATAGAATTTAACCGGGGGGCAAAGTTTTTCACCCCGGGACAATTTTTCACACAACAATTTACTTAGTTGGAAAACTTTATTTTTTTTTAAACCCCTTTTAAGTCTCTTTCCCAAATTCTGGGGACCTGAAGCCCGGGTCCAAGCCATAGTTTCTAAAGCCATGAGCTCAGCTCCTTAATAAGCTTTTGAGCAGTTTTAAAACGGGCCTTTGATATAAGAAAAAGCTCATTGGTAAGAGTGATCATATAAAAAAAAAACCTTCGCATGCAGTCAGAAGAGGGAAAAAAACCCAGAAACCAAAGTTTTTGGATTAAAACAGCCCAAATTTGTGGTGTATTTTTTATATGTTTTTTTTGTGGGTATTTTCGTTTTTTTGGTCTCATTTGATAGAATGGACGATATATTACAGAAAAAAAAAGATCAAATTTTATTTGGGTTTTTGTACTGAAAAAAACAAGAAAAAAGAGCTCAAAATACCGGAAAGTTTTAAATTTTTTCCAAATTTCAAGGGTAAACAAATGACGTCGCGTTTCGAATAACGTCAGCTGGGGGCTCTAATGGGGTGTTCATCACGATTTTTATTCATTTCAATTAAACAATATTAAATAACATAAATCTTCTATTATTTTGGGTTTTTGAAAAAAATTTTTTAAATTTTAAAAATAAAAAATAAAAAACCCGATTATTTTTTAAAGCCCGAAAAATGTAACTAATTTAAAAAAGGAAAGTTATTTTAGTGCCAGGAATCCTGCATTTTTTATTCTGGACCCTATTTTGAAGCTGGAAAAATTTTTTAACTTTGTGTGAAATTAGCCCAAAATTTCCAATTTCCTATTTACTTTATTGGGTAGTTGAAATGTTATTGGGTGATTTCTAGTGGTCAATTTTAAAAAATAGAAGTAATACTTTCAAAATAGCTAAGAAACTGGTTTACTGGAATAATGTAACGGTTTAAAAAGGGAGTCAAATTGGGCAATAAACCCGATGTGTAAAATCCCCCGCCGCAAAAAAAAATCGAGAGCGTAATTTTGGCAATTTTTTCCCTCAAATTTGTACTTTTTTTTTTGGGTTTTTTTAAACCCTTTAAAAAAAATTCTCTACAAAATTTTATAAGAAAAAATAAATTTTTTTTTTTAAAAAATTTTTGGACCCCCGTGGACAAGTTTCAGACTGGGGTCCCAGACCCTGAAAAAAGGGTTATTTGGCCCAAATTAAAATTGTTCCAACTGGCCCAAAAACCTTTGAAATGTCACTTACATATCTTCCATTCTGTGAATGAGCATAAAAGGGAACCCCCCCCTATTTAAATATTTCCCAAATGCCCTGTTTTAGTGATCAGAAAATTTGGTAATTTGGGGGAAATTTTGCACAAAAATTAAAAAAATAAAAACCCGTTTTTTAAAAAAAGAAATCCATAAAAATAATGAAGACACCCCTGGGCCAAAATAAAAAAATTCCCCGTTCATTGGGGTTTTCGAGGCCACCACTAAAATTTTTTTTTTTTTTTTTGTGTTTAATTTTCCCCTTTTTTTTTTTTTTTTGTAGAAACCCGGTATGGATAGTTTATGTTAAGAAAAAGTTTGGAGAAATTTTTTTTGGCCCAAAAAAATAAAAGAAAAGAAAAATAAAAAAAGGAAAAAATTTTTATTTGGCCCCAAATTATGGCCAATTTTGGGCCCGGGCCAAAATTTTTTTTTTTTTTTTTTTGGGGGCAGTCTCTATTTGGGTAAAGCAAATCCACTGATCTTAACCGGAAAAGTACAAACCCAAATTTTTCCTCCATTTTTACCTTCCCCAAAAAAAAAGTTTCATAAATTTCTTACAAAAAAAAATTTTTTGCATATGCAGCTGCCCTTTAAAAGCATACAAGAAATAGGGGCTTTTTGGTTTATTCTTTTTTTCCCTTTTACAGTAAAAAAATCATTGTTGAATTTTAACTTTTAAAATCAATTTTTATTCCTTATTACTTTTGGTGGGATCAAAATATAGGGGCAACAGCCCTTTTTGTCACGAAAAAGGGGAAAAAAAAATGGGGTAAGGCTTATGACTTTTTTAGTAGGGGATAATTTTGTATGTATTTACATCCGACCTTTTACGACCTGCTCCCACTTAAGACCACCGACTTACGACTGTGTTTTTTATGCCAAAATTTTTGGGAAATAAACCCAAATATTTATTTTTGTACAAAAGGGTTTTTTTCCCAAATCTTACAGTATAAAATACAGTTTCTAACAACATAAAAAGGGAAAATAAAACATGAAATACCAAAAAAAAAAACAATAAAATAAAGGGCATTTCAAAAATGTTTTGTTGATATTCAGTAGTAAAGTTCAACTTACGACCATTTTTTGGGCTTAAAGACCGGTTTTCGGAAAAGAACTGGTTTATAAGTCGGATGGGAGGTGTGTATAATTTTTATATTTTATTATAGGGTTGTAGGTTGGTGGGCAGGGAACCACCCAGGGAGGGACTACCGTCCTGCCAAAATGGTGTTAAAAAAGAAAGCCCGGGAATTGTTTTAAAATGATGGTTTGGATTGCTGGTGTCTTTTTTTTTTTTGTTCATTTCACATGCAAAAATTTTGACGCTTGCTTTCTTTACTTACACTTAGGTTTACATACACAAACATGTACAAGCATATATATACCACCCCTTTGGATTTTCTTCATTTTCCCTTTTTAGTTCTTGTTTTTTGTTTATTTCCTCTTACCTCCATGGGGGAAGTGGAACAAATTTTTCCTCCGTAAGGGCCCTGCGTGTTGTAAGAGGCAACCCCAAAAAACCGGGAGCAAGGGGGTTTGTAACCCCTTCCCCGTATATATTACTAAAAGTAAAAGGAAAACTTTCGTTTTTCCTATCGGGCCACCCCCCCTTGGTGGGATACAAACCTGTGTTTGAAAGAAAGAAAGATAGATAGAGATAGATTTGGGCCCCTTGTTGGGAAAAAAAAATAATTTTATATATATATAATATATTTTATATATTTAATATATATATATTTTTTTTTTTTTTTTTTTTTATCCCAAAAAAAAACCGGGCCGGAAAATTCCCCCCAAGGCCCGGGTGGCCCAAAAAGAAAAACTTTTACCATCATTCACCCAAACACTGCTTGCCAGGAAAAAATGCCTTTTCACTACAGTTTTTTTTAAAATGCAACATTAACCCCCTCCCTTTAGAGTGCTGTGGGCCCCCCGTTAACGAAATTTTTTTTTTTTTTTTTTTTTTTTTTTAGTTTTGTATGTTCAGGTGCCAGTACTGACCAATTTTTTCCCATAAGGAATATTGTGAAGTTGATTAGTCCCCTTTCAGACCCCCCAAACATACCGTACAAATGAAATTTCATAAATTTCACTTAAAATAATTGTCGCTTTTGGGGGTGATCCCTTAAGCGGGGGGGCCCCTGTATATTAAAAAATATATATATATATATAAAAATATTTTATTTTTATATATTTTTTATTTATAATATATAATAAATATATATTTATATATATATATTAAAATAATATATATTTTTTTTACACATGAAAATATGTTTTTGGTGTTAAAGAATGAGAAAAAGCTGGATGTCCTGGGTTTAAGTGAAAAAAAGCTGAAGGGGGGGGGGAGAGTTTAATGGAGAGGAAAAAAATGGGATTAGGTCCCCGGGTTTCAAAAAGAGTTTGGCTAAAGAAGGAGTAGCAAAAAATTTGAGGATTTAAACTATGGGAGAAAAGAGGGGCTATTTAAAAGTATTAATTTAAGGGGTTTTGTGGAGTAAAATAAAGATTGGGTGTGAAAAGTGGGTTTTTAATTTTGGTTTTATGCACCTGGAGAAGAGAGAAGCGTAGAGGGAGAAGAGAGGGATTTTGGGAAATGTTGATTTAATGCGTGGGGGGTTTTGAATCAAATGTGAGAGTAATGGGGGTTGGGGATTTTTAAATTTCTAAAGTGGGGAAAAATTTTTATGGGAAAGGGGTAAATTAGGTAAATTTTTGGGGGGCCAGGGGTAAAAAGTAAATGGGGAAACCTTTAATTGAGTATGGGGTAAAAAAGAAAATTTTTTTAAAAAGTAAAAACATATTTTATGAAAAAAAAAGGGTAAAATTTAAAAATACAAGGTATGATGTAGCACGTAATGAAAGTAGTTTATTAGATTTTGTATTGGGGGGATAAAAGGTTGATGGGTTTGGCTCCAGTTTTACATGTTTTTAGAGGGGGAACTGATTATCGGATCATTATTTGGGTTTTAGTTAAAAGTTTGAGTAAGAGGGGAGATGGGGGAAAAAAGGAAAAGGGGGGCCAAAAACCAAAAAGAGGGAGGGGGAAAGTTTTATAAACTAAAGGGGGAGGAAGTTCGGGTGAGATATAAGCGTCTATTGGCAGAAAGGTGGGGTAGTGCAAAGAAGAAATGGGGGGGGTTGAAGAGGGTTTGGGAAAAGTTTTTAAAAAAAGCAGTATTTTTGAATGTTTTTGGGGAGAAATTTGTGGTTATAAAAGGGTGGGGGGAGGAGGAGGGAGGAAAATGATTGGGGAATGATGAAGTAAAGGGGGTGTAAAAGAGGGAAAAAAGGGGTTATGAAGGTTTTTTCAAAAACGAAGTGTTATAAGAAAAAGCAGAGTATTGGAGAGGGAAAGAAAAAGGGAAAAGAGAAAGGTTTTGGGAGAGAGGCAAAAGGAGGCGATGATAGGGGTGGGGGGAGGGGCCCGTCAAGAAAAAATTTTAAAAAAAAATTTAAAAAAAAATTTTGGAAACGAGTTAAAAAAAGGGAAGAAAGCCCAGGGAAAATATGGATTTTTCCCGTTTTAAAAAAAGAAATAGGGGGGTTGTGTGGGGAAAAATGGAGGTATTGGGGAGAATGGCAGAATATTTTGGGGGAACTTTTTAAATTTTTAAGGAAAAAACAGGGCATAAATTTTTTTGCACTGGTAAAGGGGGGTATACCATCTTTTTGGAAGTGGGAAAAAGGCCCCGAATGTAGTGTGGGGGAAAGGGACTGAGGCATTACGTTTAAAAAGAAAGGGGGTTTTAAACGTGGAACTGATTTGGGGTCTGACAGAAATGTTGAAAGCAGGGGGGATGTGTGTTGGGGGTGGGTTTTACTTTTGTTTAATAAATGTATGAAAGAGGGGAAAAAGGGACCTAGGGATTGGCGAGAGCATGTAAAAGTCCCTTTATATAAAGGGAAAGGGGGCAAAAAAGACTGAAAAATTATGAGGGAAAAAGCTTACTGAGTTTTACCAGGGAAAAAAGTACGGTAGGGGTTTTAATTTTAAGAAATTTTTGGTAAGACAAATTTTAGGATTGCGGAAAGAGCAAAGGGGGTTTTAGATGGGGGGGGATGTGTTGTTTAGGTTGTTTACATTGAAGCATATATGTGAACAGTATTTAGAAAAAGATAGGGAAATTTTTATTTTCATTTTTTTGGTTTTTGAAAAAGGCATTTGATTGAGTGGATTGGGGTGCAATGTGGCAGTTTTTGCAAGTTTATGGGAATGGGGGTAAGTTATTAAATGCTGTAAAAGTTTTTTATGAGGGTTGTTTAGGGGTCGGGTTTGGGGGTGTAAAAAGAGAGGGAGACTAAATTCCCGGGTAAAAGTAGGCTTAGACCCGGGGTTTTTAATGTCACCATGGTTTTTTAATTATTTAAGATGGGGTTTAAAGGAAGTAAATTGGGGTAAGGGGGTTTTTTTGGGGGGGAGGGGTGGGATTAAGGTATTTTTTTTATTTTTTTTTTATTTACACACCAGGCCGGTTCCCACCGGCCAAGGGGTTGGGGCCCCCGGGAAAAAAAAAAACCCCCTTTTTCCATCATCACTCCATCACTGTCTTTCCAGAAGGGGGCTTTTTCCACTACGTTTTTTAAACCCGGGAACATTAACACCCCTCCCTTTAGAGTGCAGGGACGTACTTCCCATTCCCGGACTCAAGTCCCGGCCCGCCGGTTTCCCCCGAATCCCTTCATAAAAGGTTTCTTTGGGTCACACTCCAACAGCCGTCAAGTTTAAAAACCATTTTTTTCCATTCCCCTCCCATCAAAAACGCTCAGCTGCCCGCTGGAAAATCCCAAACCCCTCGCACAAAAAACCTCCTTTAAACCCCCCCCCTCCAACCCTTCCTAGGCCCCCGACCCCTACCCCCCCCTTCCCCCACTACGAATGATAACTCTTTTAAGTCATTCTGTTTTGCTCCATTTTTCTCTACATGTCCCAACCCCCCTCAAAAATCCCCTTTCCCCAGCCCTCTGGACAAAGTTTTGGGAATCCCGCACCTCCTCCTAAAATTTTCCCAAAAATAGAAATTTTTCTTCTTTTTTTTTCACCCCACACCTTGCCCCAGACCCTGACATCTCCACTGCCTCCCGCCTTCTCCCGCTGCAACATTTACACCCACGCTTCCAACCCATAAAAAGGAGCGTTTGGGAAAACTATACTCTAATTTTTTTTCCCCTCTTTTCCTCCAAGGACAAAGTTCTTTTTCTCCACAGACTTTCCCAAGTGCACCACTCACTTTTTTTTTCCCTCATCAAAATTTTATGATTCACCTCTTTTTTCATAGACCCATTTCCCCTGACACGTCCACTCAAAAACAAAATGGGAAAAGGGCACAGTTAAATTTTTGCTGGGTGTTTCTGGTTATGGGGGGTTTAAAGAAAAATTGCAAAGGTTGTGGAAAAGTTTGGGGTTTTGTGTAAAGGTTTTTAAAATTAAATGAACATAGAAAAAAAGTAAGGTGATGAAAGGGGGCCCCAAAAGATTTAGTTAAAAAAAAAATTGGGTATCAAATTGGGGGGGGAGGGGTATGGGAAAAAGTGAAAGTTTCAGAACTTGGGAGTTTTACGGGTCGGCGGAGGAAATTTTTTAAGGGTGAGGTTAATCAAAAAATTGATGAGGGAAAAAAAAGGGGAAATTGGGGCGTTTAGGTATATTGGAGTCAAAAAACGTTAAACTATGGAGGCCAAAAAAAAGGGAATGTATGAAAATATAGTAGTACCAACACTCTTTTATGGGTGTTTAAGGGTTTGGGGGGTAAATGCGCAGCGAGGAACGGTTGGGGGGCAGTGGAGATGTCCTGTTTAAGGGCAATGGTGGTGTAAATTAAGGGGAAAATTCGGAGTGTGGAAAATTTGGGGAAAGGGGTGGATTAATAAAAATATTATTCCCGAGGGCAGAAGAGGGGTTTTTTGAGGTGGTTTGGTCATTTAGAAGAATGGATCAAGTGAATGAATGGAAAACTTTTAAAAACTATAGGGGGGAAGGGAAGGGGGGGTGGGGGGCGTCCTCGAAAAGGGGGGGGGGAGAGGGGGTTTAAAAGGGGGTTTTGTTTGGGGAAGGGGGGTTGGGGCTTCCAGCAAGCGTGCGTGGGGTTTTTAGATAGGGGTGAATGGAGAAGAATGGTAAATTTTGGGGCCTGACGATCTGTTTGGGGGTGAGCAGGGTAATATTTAGTGAAGGGATTTTAGGGAAAAACCCGGGTTTTTTTCATTAGTCCCGGGCTTTAGTCCGGAAAAAGGGAATACAAAGCCCACTTTAAAGGAGGGGTTTGGGATATGGCTTTGGAGGGGTATTTTGTGTTTCTTTTTTATGGTTTGCTTTAGATGTTTTATTTTTGAGCACCTCTGCAAAAAAAAGTGATAATGTGCCCAGTGTGGGGAAAGTGTTTAATGTTGATGAAAAATATTTTCTTTTTGGGATTTTTTTCTTTTTTTGGGTCACCCCGCCTCGGTGGGGGGGCGGGCCCCGACTTGTTGAAAAAAAAAAAAAAAAAAAAAAAAAAAATATATATATATATATATACATATTTTTTTTTTTTATTATCACACTGGCTGATTCCCACCAAGGCAGGGTGGCCCAAAAAAAGAAAAACTTTCACCATCATTCACTCCATCACTGTCTTGCCAGAAGGGTGCTTTACACTACATTTTTAAACTGCAACATTAACACCCCTCCTTCAGAGTGCAGGCACTGTACTTCCCATCTCCAGGACTCAAGTCCGGCCTGCCGGTTGAGAGAGAGAGAGACAGAGAATGATGCTACTTATGTATGAAAGCACATGAAAAGGAGTGTTGTTATACACTCCTCCTGCAGTATCCATACCCAATAATCACATTTTCTCTGGTAGTGATCGATCAGAGTGAACATAATATGTATTATAATCAACCATGTAATTGCCTATGCCGGAGTGCCTACCTCACCTCACTATTATGTCTATTTATTCACATATGATTGTCTTTATTATGTTTATATGATATGTAGTGTCTTCCATATACAATATGAACAACATGTGATAACTGGAATAAAGAAATTCACAACAATGTCATAAATATACGACATTTTATAGCACCAGCAGCGGTTCCCAAGATCTAGCATTTCTGAGACCTTCTCTCAGCTTATTTCATGTCTGGGATAAGCTCCTCCCACTGTTTAATGATACAAAATGTTGATTTTAATACATTAGCAAAAAATTAATTTAAAAGAAAATAAAAAAAAATCGGAATTACTGGAAATTCACAACATCCACATGGGGATGTGCTACCTGTGGTGTCGTCATAAGAATGTTGCAGTGGCATAATCTGTTGTAGAAACATCATACAAACATGATATTTACACCAAAAATGTTGACAGATTCTTGAACTATTTTTCTGTAAGCTTCAGCTCAATTTTCGATTATATTTTAATTTTTGTACCCCGCCCAAGTGGCACGGCCATGATTCCCCTTAGTCACATCTCCAGGCCTCTTCTATATAACACATGCTTTAGATTTTGAATTCTTTATTCAAACAAAAATAGACGATTTACTCTATTTCTCAAATAATACAATACGAACAGGAAAGATTGGTCATGACTTACAGTATCCCAATAATTGAATCAGACCTATTAAAAACCCATAAAACAGACTGGGGGTTGTTGGGAGCTTTACTCATCCTCTGGAATATTGGCAAAAATTGAATATTTTTGTTGCTTTGAGCTCAATATCAATCTACTTCTAGTCTGGAAACCAATCAAAATCAGGTCTATTTCAGTATTTTGTCTTCAATTCTATTAATTGATACCAAGAAACAGCCAATAAAACCATAAAAACCATTAGAGAAAACACTGCAAAGTTGGTATTTTAAACTATACACACAGTCAAAGTTTTTTTTCCCATCAAACACTGCACAGGGTAGGATTTTTTTTTTCTATGGTGCACACAGACCCAGTCTCTCATATCTAGGTCACAATTTACTGCTAATGGTTTATCCGAGTGAGCCGAACTCAGGACATAGAACTAAATGAGGGACCCTGACCTCAATGATGTAGATCTATGGACAGTGAAAGGGTTAATTAAGGCATGTTATCAAGGCATGTTATCAAGGAAAGTTATTATTGCAAGTTATTAAAGCAAGTTAATAATGCAATCTGTGGTTAAATGTTAATATTGTTTATAATAAATACTTAACACAAAACTTATGGGTTAATAAAGTTATATAACAACACTTGTTGGGTGAGCAAACAGATTAATTTATAGAGGAAAACCTACACTTACAAACAAGTGTTACTGGCTTAGTAACTTACGAACAAGTGGTGATGCTGACTTAACTTACAAACAAGAGTTGTTGCTTACAGTGGCTGTAAGCAACATTACAGCACTAGTGTTGCTTCACTTGCTGACCTCAGCCAACATACAGTGGGTTGCAAGCAACAATACAGTGTTGCTACACTTACTTCTTCATGAGGTCATTGATGTGTGCCTCAGACACGGTAGGGAACATCGCAGCGATCTTTGCAATGGCGGCCAACTGTTGTGAGTGTTCCACAGTGTCTGTGGAACCACCGGCCTCCTGTATGGAACACAACACTCATTATAACATTAACATTATACTCATTATAAGCACAAGACTCACTATAACAGTAATATTATACTCATTATCAAACACACAAAGAGTGTAACAAGTTTTCACACCATAATGCAGATTTAAAGTACAAACAAGCATTTATGTTCAGCGTCAATTTCTCCATTGATCTGCATCTTATGCAAGAAACAGGTGTTTAATGTGAAGTGCACTTGTGTTAAGTAGTATGCTGCACCTTGTTACACTTTAGGAGTGACACAAACTATATTTTTATGTCAACTAGGCCTCACAAATACTAGGTTAAGTGGTCCTATATCCATCAAAAATAAACTACTGTGCCTACCACTGTATTTTTTCATTTAAATTACATTATTTGAATGGCATAAAGAAATAACATTATTATTATTATTATTATTATTGTTATTATTATTATTATTATATAGCTCATAGGTTGCTGACCCCCATGCAATAAGCAAAAATCGCCAGCGAGTGGAATTTTTTTTTATTACTGAAGGCATCAACAGCACCCGATAATGTGTTTACACTATCATACATAAAGTGATCAACAGAGCTAAGCATAAAAAAGATTAAAAATGTAAAATAAATACACAGTACTATATACAATACTTACCTTAAAATATGGCACCGGTTGCCCTTCTCTTTTGCCACTGTTGTGTGAAAATGGCATAAATAAGGTAAATGCACCAAACATAATGAACAATCCTCAACTGAAAGTCAATGTAAATATAGAACAATATAAAGAGGGTGCTGAATACACAGGGCCATTCTCTATTACATACCACATTGGAAATAAGTTGAATACAACAAAAACAATAAAAAGTTTTGCCTCACAAAGAGGAAACGAGTATCCACTGAATGTGGCAGTTATAATTATGAGATTTTTATTGTATAAGGCACCTTCATCAGTCACCCATCTGACTGTGTTTGCAACAGTGCAGTACTGTCTGCTGTTAAGAGGATAGACTGACCAATAATTGGTTTTCAGAGTTTTGCTACTTCTGCAATGCAGCCTTGGTCCAAGCTTGTCTGAAGTTTGGTCCATGCTTGTCTGAAGTTTGGTCCAAGCTTGTCTGAAGTTTGGTCCATGCTTGTCTGAAGTTTGGTCCATGCTTGTCTGGTGCTTGGTCCAGACCTGTCTGGTGCTTGGTCCAGGCTTGTCTGAAGTTTGGTCCATGCTTGTCTGGTGCTTGGTCCAGACTTGTCATGTGCTTGGTCCAGACTTGTCTGGTGCTTGGTCCAAGCTTGTCTGAAGTTTGGTCCATGCTTGTCTGGTGCTTGGTCCAGACCTGTCTGGTGCTTGGTCCAGGCTTGTCTGGTGCTTGGTCCAGGCTTGTCTGGTGCTTGGTCCAGACTTGTCTGGTGCTTGGTCCAGACTTGTCATGTGCTTGGTCCAGACTTGTCTGACGCTTGGTCCAGACTTGTCTGGCGCTTGGTCCAGACTTGTCTGGCGCTTGGTCCAGACTTGTCTGGTGCTTGGTCCAGACTTGTCTGGTGCTTGGTCCAGACTTGTCTGGTGCTTGGTCCAGACTTGTCTGGTGCTTGGTCCAGACTTGTCTGGTGCTTGGTCCAGGCTTGTCTGGTGCTTGGTCCAGACTTGTCTGGTGCTTGGTCCAGACTTGTCTGGTGCTTGGTCCAGACTTGTCTGTGCTTGGTCAGACTTGTCTGATGCTTGGTCCAGACTTGTCTGGCGCTTGGTCCAGACTTGTCTGGCGCTTGGTCCAGACTTGTCTGCTGCTTGGTCCAGACTTGTCTGGTGCTTGGTCCAGACTTGTTGGTGCTTGGTCCAGACTTGTCTGGTGCTTGGTCCAGACTTGTCTGGTGCTTGGTCCAGGCTTGTCTGGTGCTTGGTCCCAGACTTGTCTGGTGCTTGGTCCAGACTTGTTCTGGTGCTTGGTCCAGACTTGTCTGGTGCTTGGTCCAGACTTGTCTGGTGCTTGGTCCAGACTTGTCTGGTGCTTGGTCCAGGCTTGTCTGGTGCTTGGTCCAGACTTGTCTGGCGCTTGGTCCAGACTTGTCTGGTGCTTGGTCCAGACTTGTCTGGTGCTTGGTCCAGACTTGTCTGGTGCTTGGTCCAGACTTGTCTGGTGCTTGGTCCAGACTTGTCTGGTGCTTGGTCCAGACTTGTCTGGTGCTTGGTCCAGACTTGTCTGGTGCTTGGTCCAGACTTGTCTGGTGCTTGGTCCAGACTTGTCTGGTGCTTGGTCCAGACTTGTCTGGTGCTGGGTCCAGGCTTCTGTCTTGTGCTTGGTCCCGACTTGTCTGGTGCTTGGTCCAGACTTGTCTGGTGCTTGGGTCCAGAGTTGTCTGGTGCTTGGTCCAGGCTTGTCTGGCACTTGGTCCAGACTTTTCTGGCACTTGGTCCAGACTTTTCTGGCGCTTGGTTCAGACTTGTCTGGTGCTTGGTCCAGACTTGTCTGGTGCTTGGTCCAGAGTTGTCTGGTGCTTGGTCCAGAGTTGTCTGGTGCTTGGTTCAGACTTGTCTGGTGCTTGGTCCAGACTTGTCTGGCACTTGGTCCAGACTTGTCTGGTGCTTGGTCCAGACTTGTCTGGTGCTTGGTCCAGATTTGTCTGGTGCTTGGTCCAGACTTGTCTGGTGCTTGGTCCAGAGTTGTCTGGTGCTGGGTCCAGAGTTGTCTGGTGCTTGGTCCAGACTTGTCTGGTACCTGCGCCAGCTTTGGCTGGTGCTTTCCTGACCTTCCAATACATTACATTAAATCTATCCAAATCAGTAGTCATCTTCTTTAACCCTTTGACTGTCGCAGGCCCCTTTCTGAAACTGTCATTCTATGTCAATAAATTTTTGAAAAAAAAAAAAAAAAAAAAAAAAAAAATGATTTTTTCTTATGAAATGATAGAGAATCTTTTCCCGATGGTAATGACACCAAAAGTTCGAAATTTGGTCGAAAACTCACGGAATTATGCTCCCGCAAAGTTAGCAGTCTCAGCGACATATGCGTATAGGCGATTTTGCCGCCTTTGAGTCTTGTTTTCAGCCAATTCCGTTGTTCCAGTTGACCAAACTCATAGCTATTTCTTTAGAACTCCATTTTATCTATCAGCTGAGTACAAGAAACCGCCCATTTACCAATTTGAACTACCCAATATAGTGGTCAGAAAATGGCAATTTGGCCAATTTTACGCAAATTAAAAAAGATGCCAATTTCAAAATAGGGTCCAGAATAAACAAGGTAGACATTCTTCGCACTAAAATAACATATCCTCTGTTCATTAGTCACATCTCTAGGCCCCTCTTATATTATTATTGCTTTCTATTTTGATTTTTTATTCATACAAAAAAATACAAAATTTCCTGTTATGCAGACTACTGCTTATTGTAAAAATGGGTATAAAAATATCAGTGCACTAGTGAAAGAATATTAGACTCCCCAGTTGACGTGTATTGGACGTGTGGTGTGATTTGTTTACTCCTGAACATTGGTAAAAAATCGAACATTTCCGCTACTTTGAGCTCAGTTTCAAGGTCGTTTTCATCGTCAAAGTAATGAAAATCATTTCTATTTCTGTAATATGCTTTCCATTTTATCACCTAAGACCATGAAAACACGAATACAGCAATAAATACTATATGAAAATACACCTCAAAGTCGGTGTTTTAATCCAAAAAAACTATCAGTTTTTTTTTTCTCATTACGCACTGTGTGCTGCAGGATTTTTTTTATGTGGTGCACACTGACCACACAGACCCATTCTCTCACATGTGGGCCTACCAGCTTTCTCCCACTTGATTTGAAGCCGCTAGAATTATTGAGTATACAGTGGACCCCCGCATACCGATGGCATCACATAACGATTAATCCGCATACCGCTTGCTTTAATCGCAAAAATTTTGCCTCGCATACCGCTTAAAAACCCGCTCACCGATTTTCGTCCGAGACGCATCCAATGTGCGCCCTCAGCCAGCCTCACATGTGCCGCCCGTGCCATTGTTTACCAGCCAGCCTCCGCGGTAACATCCAAGCATACAATCGGAATATTTCGTATTATTACAGTGTTTTCGGTGCTGTTTCTGGAAAATAAGTGACCATGAGCCCCAAGAAAGCTTCTAGTGCCAACCCTACACCAATAAGGGTGAGAATTCCAATAGAAATTAAGAAAGAGATCATTGATAAGTATGAAAGTGGAGTGCGTATCGCCGACCTGGTCAGGTTGTACAAGAAACCCCAATCAACCATCGCTACTATTGTGGGCACCAGAAAGGCAATCAAGGAAGCTGTTCTTGCCAAAGGTTTAACTGTGTTTTTGAAACAAAGATCGCAAGTGATGGAAGATGTTGAGAGACTCTTATTGGTGTGGATAAATGAAAAACAGCTAGCAGGAGATAGCGTCTCTCAAGCGATCATAAGCGAAAAGGCTAGGAAGTTGCATGAGGATTTTAATTAAAAAAATGCCTGCAACTAGTGCTGATGTGAGTGAATTTAAGGCCAGCAAAGGTTGGTTTGAGAGATTTAAGAAGCGTAGTGGCATACATAGTGTGATAAGGCATGGTGAGGCTGCCAGTTCGGACCACAAAGCGGCTGAAAAATATGTGCATGAATTCAAGGAGTACATAGAGGCTGAAGGACTGAAACCTGAACAAGTGTTTAATTGTGATGAAACAGGCCTGTTTTTGGAAGAAAATGCAAGCAGGACCTACATTACTCAGGAGGAAAAGGCACTCCCAGGACATAAGCCTATGAAAGACAGGCTTACTTTGTTGATGTGTTCCAATGCTACTGGTGATTGCAAAGTTAAGCCTTTATTAGTGTATCACTCTGAAACTCCAGAGCGTTCAGGCAAAAGAATGTCCTCAAGGAGAATTTGTGTGTGCTGTGGAGGGCAAACAGTAAGGCATGGTCACTAGGGACTTTTTCTATGACTGGTTACACCATGCTTTTGCCCCCAATGTGAAAGATTACCTAACTGAAAGAAATTAGAACTTAAGTGCCTCCTGGTTTTTAGACAATGCCCCTGGTCATCCTACAGACGTGGCAGGGGCGACTTTATGGGGACATGAAATTCATTAACATCAATTTTTTTGCCTCCTAATACCACTCCTCTCCTGCGGGCCCATGGCCCAAAGCAGGTTATTGCAAACTTCAAAAAACTGTACCCCAAAAAGCCTGTTTGAAAGGTGCTTTGTAGTGACCTCAAACTCAACTGACTCTAAGAGAGTTTTGGAGAGAGCACTTTAATATCCTCATTGTGTAAACCTTATAGGTAAGGCTTGGGAGGGAGTGACTAAAAGACCTTGAACTCTGCTTGGAAGAAACTGTGGCCAGAATGTGTAGACAAAAGGGATTTTGAAGGGTTTTGAGGCTCCCCCCTGAGAGGATTATGCCAGTTGAGGAATCCATTGTGGCATTGGGAAAGTCCTTGGGGTTGGGAGGTTTAGTGGGGAGGATGGGGAAAAGAGTTGGTGGAGGAGGACAATGAAGAATTTAACCACTGATGAGCTGATAGATCAACTTCAACAGCAAGAGGCCAGACCTGAGAAAACTGGTTCAGAGGAGGGGAGAGAGAAATTGAAGAAGTTGCCTACTACAAGATTAAGGAAATGTGTGCAAAGTGGCTTGAAGTGAAAACCCTTTTTTTTGATGAAAATCACCCTCACACAGCTATTGCAAGCTGGGGTTGGCAACCTGTACACTGGACAATGTTGTGAAACACTTTAGGGAAGTCAAAAAGGGAACGAGGGGTACAGGCCACTATGGACAGATATTTTTGTGCGAAAGAAGTCCAGGACTCTGAAGCTGGTCCAGTGGCATTAAAAGAAGAAGGGAAGTAAACCCAAAAAAGGACTCGACACCTCAAGTTCTTAATGGAAGGGGATTCCCTTCTAAACACTAACACTCTTTCCCCCCTCCTCCCATCCCATCAATCATCACCAGATCTTCAATAAAAGTAAGTGTCATGTAAGTGTGCATGCCTTTTTCAGTTTGTGTGTATTAAAATTAACATTTCATGTGGTAAAAAAAATTTTTTTTTTCATACTTTTGGGTGTCTTGCACGGATTAATTTGATTTCCATTATTTCTTATGGGGAAAATTCATTCGCATACCGATTATTTCGCATAACAATGACCCCTCTTGCACGGATTAAAATCGGTATGCGGGGGTCCACTGTATATACATCAGAAACAGTGGCACGTAAGACGTATTTATATGGCGTAAACAGTCAAAGGGTTAAGATACATTAGTATGTACCTCACACAGCACTATTTACTTTGTACCACTCTCTATCTATCCTTACCTCACCTAAGGTATTTATGGCTGGGGATTAAACTACAGCAAAATCACCTAAAGTTACCTAAAACCTTTTGATAGTTGTAAACGGGACCCATAGACACAATACCAGACACAAAAATCTCTACGAGATTCCTCATGCCCAGCTAAATCTATACAAAAATTAATGTACATAAAAGGGCCTAAAATCTGGAACTCCCCTGCCTGAAAACTTAGAACTACCATTAAAAAACATTTTTATCTCCCTAACACGCCCTGCCATCAACAAAGTAAATCAAAACCACCCTTTCCCCTTATTCGTATCATGCACACATCCAAAACAAAATAGTTTTACTCTTGATATCTGTGATTTCCCCTAATTTACACTTACACTCACCCAAGTGGCTGTAAACATAAAATTCCTAATACTGCTATTGCCTAATAAATCATAAGTTAGCCTTAAGTTTGCTTAAGAAACTCTCAAATATAGGAGCTTTAATAGAAAAGTTTTATCATGCCAAAGTCTTTATCTTTCCCCTCACAAAATTTTTACTACACGGGAAACCCTCAGTTTTCATCATTAATTCATTCTGGAAAGTTGACGAAAACCAATTTCGACGAAACTGAAGCAATAATTCCCATGAGAATTTGTAAATCCAATTAATCCATTCCAGACCCCCCAAAAGTATTAAAAATACATTTTATAAAGAATAACATAGTTTTAACATACAGAAAACAATGAGAAATAATATAAAGGATTAGGGGCCCTTTCCCTTGAAATTAATTTTTTTATAATATGTAAATAAATACATTGTAAGCTTTGCAAGGAAATAAACATTTTATTATTATTATTATTATTATTATTATTATTATTATTATTATTATTATTAATAACTCAACAAAAGCAGCTGTATGAATGATCATCAATCTAGTGCCAGACAACACACTCCTACTCTTCAAAGTTTTTAATTTTTCTCAATATTCACTCACATTACTATGTACACTACATATACAAGACAATGGAAGTCAAATATTAACCCTGCTCTAAAAACTCTTGATAGCTACAACAGAACTCATAGGCATAACACAAGGCCCACAAAACCTATATGATATTCCTCATGTCCAACTCAACCTGCGTAAAGACTCAAGGCACATAAAAGACCTTAAAATCTGGAACTCTCTGCCTGAAGATTCCAAAGGTTTGCTATCTGTCAGTCTCTTAAAGCAGTACGTTAAAAAGCACTTCATTGCCTTAATGTGATCTGAACAGTAATATACTACATCAAACCAAATCCTAAAACCTGCTGTCTTCATCATTCCTGACTGTTCCTTCAATCCCATATTACTGTTAGATAGGCATATACAGTAGGGCCCCACTTATATGGCAGGTTAGATTCCAAGCTATCACCGTACAGCGAAATCGCGTAAAGTGGAACCCCTTTTTTTTTTTCCATTTATAAATGCATATAAATGCTAGATAACAGGTTTACACTAACATATTAAGTTAGCAATAGACTTAGGCATTAAAAAACACAAAAAGTAAAATACACATACACAGTACACCTCTTACTTTCCTTAAAATATTAATATGAATGTGTGAAAGGTGAGTGGCAGTGTAAAAATTTTTCCATGACAGCAATAAGTCACTGACTTTTTTTGGTTATCCTAGGCTCTCTACACATATGCTGCTATATGTAACTGTATTTGATGGCTATCTTAGCCATCGACATACCATGTTAGTAAATTCATTCAGGTATACACAAATACAGTTACACAGATTATCATACACGTGTAGAGAACCTAGGATAACCCAAAAAAAAGGCAGTTCACTAAGTTTAATCATTTCTAACTTGGCACTTAAAGTAAGAGGCATATGACTCTTCTTTTCATCACAACACAGCTTAAATGCCTTTGTCAATGAGAACCAATTATTAATATTATTATGGCATCTACAGGAGTCGAGAGACTCTTAGTGATTTTAATGTGTACCTGCATACCAGCATAGTAAGTATATTTAGGTACAGGTACACAAAAGTATAATTATCAGAGTATATATAAGTTTGTGGTTATAGGAGGGTGGGGGCAGGAGGAAAGAGGAGTGGTTGGTGGAATGATGAAGTAAAGGGTGTGATAAAAGAGAAAAAAGGTAGCTTACAAGAGTTTTTACCCAAAACAGAAGTGTTATTTAAAAAGAGCAAGTATTTTGGGGAGTAAAAGAAAGGTGAAGAGAGTGGTGAGAGAGTGCAAAAGGAGAGCAGATGAAAGAGTGGGAGAGGCACTGTCAAAAAATTTTAATGAAAAAAAAAAAAAAATTTGGAGTGAGTTAAAACAAGTTAAGAAAACCTAGGGAAAGTATGGATCTGTCAGTTAAAAACAGAGTAGGGGTTAGTAGATGGGAGAGGGAGGTATTAGGTAGATGGCGAGAATATTTTTTAGGAACTTTTAAATGTTGAGGAAGAAAGGGGGGCGGTAATTTCATGCACTGGCCAGGGGAAGTATACCATCTTTTAGGAGTGAAGAAGAGCAGAATGTAAGTGTGGTGGAGGTACGTGAGGCATTACGTAGAATGAAAGGGGGTTTTAAAGCAGCTGGAACTGATGGGATCATGACAGAAAAAGTTAAAAGCAGGGGGGGGGATATAGTGTTGGAGTGGTTGGTACTTTTGTTTAAAAAAATGTAAAGAAAGAGGGGAAGGTACCTAGGGATTGGCAGAGAGCACGTATAGTCCCTTTATATAAAGGAAAGGGGACAAAAGAGATTGTAAAAAAATTTTAGAGGAATAAGTTTACTGAGTATACCGGAAAAGTATTACGGTAGGGTTATAATTGAAAGAATTAGAGGTAAGACAAGAATGTAGGATTGTGGATGAGCAGGGAGGCTTTGAGTGGGTAGGGATGGGTAGATCAAGTGTTTACATTGAAGCATATATGTGAACAGTATTTAGATAAAGGTAGGGAAGTTTTTATTGCATTTATGGATTTAGAAAAGGCATATGATAGAGTGGATAGAGGAGCAATGTGGCAGATGTTGCAAGTATATGGAATAGGTGGTAAGTTACTAAATGCTGTAAAGAGCTTTTACGTGGATAGTCAGGCTCAGGTTAGGGTATGTAGAAGAGAGGGAGAATACTTCCCGGTAAAAGTAGGTCTTAGACAGGGATGTGTAATGTCACCATGGTTGGGATTAAGACACATGTGCAACATCTGGGTATCTTTATTGTAGACGTTTTGCCATCCAGTGGCTTTATCAATACAAATTCTAGAACATAACTTGAAGACAGTAGAACTATGTACAGAAGATGAGGTAATCAGTCCCTCAACCTAGGAGTAGGTGCGAAGAGCACCATAGTCGTGGAGATTCTGAAGCAGAAGAAAGGAGCCTGGCGCTTATATAGTAACGTCAGGTGTAGCAGACGAGGGCATATTCACTGGTAGGCGGGATTCCCCAGTGGAAGTAGGTCCTTCCCAAAGAGATGGGTTAGTTGTAGTAGCAGTTGTCGTAGTCGTGAAGGTTATGTACATGTCCTCAGAATTAAGATTCCATGATGTTGCAGTGTCTGACAAGTTGTGTACGAATGGTACATAATACCGACAAGATGAGATTAAGACACATGTGCAACATCTGGGTATCTTTATTGTAGACGTTTCGCCATCCAGTGGCTTTATCAATACAAATTCTAGGACATAACTTGAAGACAGTAGAACTATGTACAGAAGATGAGGTAATCAGTCCCTCAAACCTAGAGTAGGTGCAAAGAGCACCATAGTCGTGGAGATTCTGAAGCAGAAGAAAGGAGCCTGGCGCTTATATAGTAACGTCAGGTGTAGCAGACGAGGGCATATTCACTGGTAGGCGGGATTCCCCAGTGGAATTAGGTCCTTCCAAAGAGATGGGTTAGTTGTAGTAGTAGTTGTCGTAGTCGTGAAGGTTATGTACATGTCCTCAGAATTAAGATTCCATGATGTTGCAGTGTCTGACAAGTTGTGTACGAATGGTATATAATACCGACAAGATGAGATTAAGACACATGTGCAACATCTGGGTATCTTTATTGTAGACGTTTCGCCATCCAGTGGCTTTATCAATACAAATTCTAGGACACAACTTGTCAGACACTGCAACATCATGGAATCTTAATTCTGAGGACATGTACATAACCTTCACGACTACGACAACTACTACTACAACTAACCCATCTCTTTGGGAAGGACCTACTTCCACTGGGGAATCCCGCCTACCAGTGAATATGCCCTCGTTTGCTACACCTGATGTTACTATATAAGCGCCAGGCTCCTTTCTTCTGCTTCAGAATCTCCACGACTATGGTGCTCTTCGCACCTACTCCTAGGTTGAGGGACTGATTACCTCATCTTCTGTACATAGTTCTACTGTCTTCAAGTTATGTCCTAGAATTTGTATTGATAAAGCCACTGGATGGCGAAACGTCTACAATAAAGATACCCAGATGTTGCACATGTGTCTTAATCTCATCTTGTCGGTATTATGTACCATTCGTACACAACTTGTCAGACACTGCAACATCATGGAATCTTAATTCTGAGGACATGTACATAACCTTCACGACTATGACAACTACTACTACAACTAACCCATCTCTTTGGGAAGGACCTACTTCCACTGGGGAATCCCACCTACCAGTGAATATGCCCCCGTCTGCTACACCTGACGTTACTATATAAGCGCCAGGCTCCTTTCTTCTGCTTCAGAATCTCCACGACTAGGGTGCTCTTCGCACCTACTCCTAGGTTGAGGGACTGATTACCTCATCTTCTGTAAAATGTTCTACTGTCTTCAAGTTATGTCCTAGAATTTGTATTGATAAAGCCACTGGATGGCGAAACGTCTACAATAAAGATACCCAGATGTTGCACATGTGTCTTAATCTCATCTTGTCGGTATTATATACCATTCGTACACGTCACCATGGTTGTTTAATATATTTATAGATGGGGTTGTAAAAGAAGTAAATGCTAGGGTGTTCGGGAGAGGGGTGGGATTAAATTATGGGGAATCAAATTCAAAATGGGACTGACACAGTTACTTTTTGCTGATGATACTGTGCTTATGGGAGATTCTAAAGAAAAATTGCAAAGGGTTTGTGGATGAGTTTGAGAATGTTGGGGCAAAGGTAAGAAAGTTGAAATGAACATAGAACAGAGTAAGGTGATGAGGGTATCAAATGATTTAGATAAAGAAAATTGGATATCAAATTGGGGAGGAGGAGTATGGAAGAAGTGAAAGTTTCAGATACTTGGGAGTTGACGTGTCGGCGGATGGGTTTATGAAGGATGAGGTAATCATAGATTGATGAGGGAAAAAAGGTGAGTGGTGCGTTGAGGTATATGTGGAGTCAAAAAACGTTATCTATGGAGGCAAAGAAGGGAATGTATGAAAGTATAGTAGTACCAACACTCTTATATGGATGTGAAGCTTGGGTGGTAAATGCAGCAGCGAGGAGACTTTGGAGGCAGTGGAGATGTCCTGTCTAAGGGCATGTGTGTGTAAATATTATGCAGAAAATTCGGAGTGTGGAAATTAGGAGAAGGTGTGGAGTAAATAAAAGCATTAGTCAGAGGGCAGAAGAGGGGTTGTTGAGGTGGTTTGGTCATTTAGAGAGAATGGATCAAAGTAGAATGACATGGAAAGCATATAAATCTATAGGGGAAGGATGGAGGGGTAGGGGTTGTCCGCGAAAGGGTTGAAAAGAGAGGGTAAAGGAGGTTTTGTGGGCAAGGGGCTTGAACTTCCAGCAAGCGTGCATGAGCGTGTTAGATAGGAGTGAATGGAGACGAATGATACTTGGGACCTGACGATCTGTTGGAGTGCGAGCAGGGTAATATTTAGTGAAGGGATTCAGGGAAACCGGTTATTTTCATATAGTCAGACTTGAGTCCTGGAAACGGGAAGTACAATGCCTGCACTTTAAAGGAGGGGTTTGGGATATTGGCAGTTTGGAGGGATATGTTGTGTATCTTTATACGTATATGCTTCTAAACTGTTGCATTCTGAGCACCTCTGCAAAAGCAGTGATAATGTGTGAGTGTGTTGAAAGTGTTGAATGATGATGAAAGTATTTCTTTTTGGGAATTTTCTTTCTTTTTTGGGTCACCCTGCCTCGGTGGGAGACGGCCGACTTGTTGAAAAAAAAAAATATGAGAAGTTTTTACAAAGTAGAAGTGATGCAAGGAGGGAAGGGTATATGGAGAAAAAGAGAGAGGTTAAGAGAGTGTGAAGCAATGTAAAAAGAGAGCAAATGAAGAGTGGGTGAGATGTTATCAACAAATTTTGTTGAAAATAAGAAAAAGTTTTGGAGTGAGATTAACAAGTTAAGGAAGCCTAGAGAACAAATGGATTTGTCATTAAAAATAGGAGAGGAGAGTTATTAAATGGAGAGTTAGAGGTATTGGGAAGATGGAGGGAATATTTTGAGGAACTGTTAAATGTTGATGAAGATAGGGAAGCTGTGATTTCGTGAATAGGGCAAGGAGGAAAATTTTTAGGGGT
>NC_069399.1:130640639-130882995 GCF_026875155.1 Cherax quadricarinatus | reverse complement strand
GTCTCTAAATGATCAAGCCACCTCAACAACCCTCTTCAGCTCTCTGACTAATACTTTTATTAACTCCACACCTCCTAATTTCCACACTCCAAATTTTCTGCATAATATTTACACCACACATTGCCCTTAGACAGGACATCTCCAGTGCCTCCAACTGCCTCCTCACTGCAGCATTTACAACCCAAGCTTCACATCCATATAAGAGTGTTGGTACTACTATACTTTCATACAATCCCTCAATGCACCACTCACCTTTTTTCCCTCATCAATTCTATGATTAACCTCATCCTTCATAAATCCATCCACCGACACATCAACTCCCAAGTATCTGAAAACATTCACTTCTTCCATACTCCTCCCCAATTTGATATCCAATTTTTCTTTATCTAAATCATTTGATACCCTCATCACCTTACTCTTTTCGATGTTCACTTTCAACTTTCTACCTTTACACACACTCTCAAACTCATCCACTAACCTTCCCAGTTTTTCTTTAGAATCTCCCATAAGCACAGTATCATCAGCAAAAAGCAACTGTGTCAATTCCCAGTTTGTATTTGATTCCCCATAATTTAATCCCACCCCTGTCCCGAACACCCTAGCATTTACTTCTTTTACAACCCCATCTATAAATATATTAAATAACCATGGTGACATTACACATCCCTGTCTAATTCCTACTTTCACCGAGAAGTAGTCTCCCTCTCTTCTACACACCCTAACCTGAGCCTCACTATCCTCATAAAAACTCTTTACAGTATTTAGTAACTTACCACCTCTTTCATATATGTACTTGCAACATCTGCCACATTGCTCCTCTTTCCACTCTATCATATGCCTTTTCTAAATCCATAAATGCAATAAAAACTTCCTTACCTTTATCTAAATACTGTTCACATACATGCTTCAATGGAAACACTTGATCTACACGTCCCCTACCCACTCATAAAAACCTCCCTGCTCATCTGCAATCCTACATTCTGTCTTACCTCTAATTCTTTCAATTATAACCCTACCATACACTTTTCCTGGTATACTCAGTAAACTTATTCCTCTATAATTTTTACAATCTCTTTTGTCCCCCTTCCCTTTATATAAAGGGACTATACATGCTCTCCCCCAATCCCTAGGTACCTTCCCCTCTTTCATACATTTATTAAACAAAAATACCAACCACTCCAACACTATATCCCCCCCTGCTTTTAACATTTCTGTCATGATCCCATCAGTTACTTTAGTATCTTTTGGTAATGAATTCCATGTTTTGGAGCCCTTTATGTGCATAGAGTTTTTACACAGTGTGATATGGACACGGTTATGGTCATGTGTCCTGTTAAGGTTGGTGAGGAGAAGTTTGAGTTGAGGGTTTATATTTGCGTGTATTGTTCTGTGTATGTATTAGGCACAAGAATAAGTATGGATGTTTTTAATGGTGAGCAGATTTAAACTTCTGAAAATTGGTGGAGTATGCTGTCGGGAGTGGGAATTTGTTATCATTCTGACTGCTGCCTTTTGTTGGGTTATTAGGGGTTTTAGGTGATTGGATGTTGTTGATCCCCATGCACAAATTCCATATGAGAGGTAAGGGTATATGAGTGAATGGTACAGTGCTAGGAGAGCTGATTGTGGAACGTAGTGCCGTATCTTTGATAGTATGCCTACAGTCTTAGAAGTTTTCTTTGTGATTTGTTGTATATGTGTCTGGAACTTGGAACTTAAGGCTACTGTCAAGGTGGATACCTAGGAATTTTCCCTCTGCACGTCTTGTGACTGGTGATCCATTTAGCGTTATATTAATCGGATCATTTGCAGCTTTGTTTCCAAACTGAATGAAATAGGTTTTATCAGTATTCAGGGTAAGTTTATTAGTCATCATCCAGGCAGATATTTTCTGCAATTCGGCATTGACAGTGTTGACGAGTATGATTTGGTTTGGGTGGGAGGAGACATACGTAGTGTTATCTGCAAGAAATATGGGTTTGAGTAGCTGTGATGCATTCAGTAGATCACTGATGTAGATGAGAAAGAGGAGTGGTCCAAAGACACTTCCCTGTGGGATTCCTACTATGATTGGTTGGGTGGAAGAGTTTGTACCATTTGCATACACATATTGAGTTCTGCTACTAAGGTATGACTTTAGGTAGTTGAGGGAGTGACCTCTGATACCATAGTGCGTTAATTTAGGGTACAGCAGTTCATGGTCGTCTGTATTGAAAGCTTTACGTAAATCAATGAAAATGCCAGTGGGACTTCTTTCTTTTCAAGTGCAGTATATATTAGTTCTAGCATGTGTATGATAGCATCATTTATGCTCTTATTATTCCTGAATCCAAACTGACAAGGGTTTAATATGTTGTGTGAGATGAGGTAGGAATAAATCCATCTATGAATTAATTTTTCAAATATTTTAGAGAGCAGTGGTAATTTTTTATTATTATTATTATTATTATTATTATTATTATTATTATTATTATTATAAAACTGAATGAAGAGGCAGGAGAACCTTCACAACAGCTAAGGTTTAACACTCAATGTTTTGCAAGCTTTAAAAACCACAATCAGCTTTATAACATAATGTTTAGTACTAAATGGTTGGAAAGCCATAAAAAAAGCAATTGACTTCACAACATAATGTTTAGTGATAGATGGTTGGAAAGCTTCATAAAGCACACTGAGCTTCACAACATAATGTTTAGTTAAGAGGGCGTATCATCTGATCATGTACCCATGAGAAGTAACCTTAATGACTTTGTTCAAATTAATTCCAAGAGCAATTACAGTCCTGAACAAGTGTTTAATGAATTTACTTTAGCAAGCAAGAAGGATTCACAGCCAAGGATCATATGAATATATTTCAGTGCACAAATACAACAACAAATTTCAAGTGAACGTATATGCATATCACAATTTAAACCTATTCTCTTTGCTGATGACACGACTTATGTAATCTCCTACCCTAATCTTGCCTCACTCAACACTATTGTTAATGAAGAGCTAGTAAAAATATTGACCTGGATGACTGCCAATAAACTTACACTTAATAATGACAAGACCTACATATGTTTGGCATCCCTCTGGAGGGGCTGAAGAGAATGAGATGGAAAGTGGACCCACAACATGGTTTATGCATTACTTACCTATCATTAACCCCTAAACGGTCCAAATATATATACGAATACGTTCACTACCCCAGTGCCCCGAATATTTTGAAAAATAAAATAGTTTTTTTTAATGAAAATAAAGAGCCCATTTTTCTAAGTGTTAAAGGATAAAAAAAAATTAGGGTCAGTACTTACAGAGATATGAGGCCGAGAAATTGGCACTGGATGCTCACATGACAGCAACATCGAGTCCTGCTGCTTGCAGAAGTGTTGCCGATATACCTTTTTTTCTATTTTTCATATTGTTTTATATAATTTTTATGTTCTGATAATTACAATTTATAGTAGTTCTTGTCATTTCATAACCAATCTTTGTTCTGACACTAGTATTAGGTACTGAAATTGTTCTCAAATTGTCACAAACACATTGACACCTGCCTTGGTCGTTTACTATTGTCATGGAATATATACAAAGAGATGATTGTGGATGTTATGAATGAGAAGAAACTGGATGTCCTGGCTTTAAGTGAAACAAAGCTGAAGGGGGTGGGAGAGTTTCAGTGGAGAGGAATAAATGGGATTAGGTCAGGGGTTTCAAATAGAGTTAGAGCTAAAGAAGGAGTAGCAATAATGTTGAAGGATAAGCTATGGCAGGAAAAGAGGGACTACAAATGTATAAATTCAAGGATTATGTGGAGTAAAATCAAGATTGGATGTGAAAAGTGGGTTATAGTAAGTGTGTATGCACCTGGAGAAGAGAGAAGTGTAGAGGAGAGAGAGAGATTCTGGGAAATGTTGAGTGAATGCATGGGGAGTTTTGAATCAAGTGTGAGAGTAATGGTGGTTGGGGATTTCAATGCTAAAGTGGGTAAAAATGTTATGGAGGGAGTAGTAGGTAAATTTGGGGTGCCAGGGGTAAATGTAAATGGGGAGCCTTTAACTGAGCTATGTGTAGAAAGAAATTTGGTAATAAGTAATACATATTTTATGAAACAGAGGATAAATAAATATACAAGGTATGATGTAGCACATAATGAAAGTAGTTTATTAGATTATGTATTGGTGGATAAAAGGTTGATGGGTAGGCTCCAGGATGTACATGTTTATAGAGGGGCAACTGATATATCGGATCATTATTTAGTTTGTAGCTACAGTTAGAGTAAGAGGTAGATGGGAAAAAGAGGAAGGTGGCAACAACAAGTAAGAGGGAGGTGAAAGTGTATAAACTAAGGGAGGAGGAAGTTCGGGCGAGATATAAGCGACTACTGGCAGATAGGTGGGCTAGTGCAATGATGAGTAGTGGGGGGGTTGAAGAGGGTTGGAATAGTTTTAAAAATGCAGTATTAGAATGTGCGGCAGAAGTTTGTGGTTATAGGAGGGTGGGGGCAGGAGGAAAGAGGAGTGACTGTGTGAATGATGAAGTAAAAGGTGTGATAAAAGAGAAAAAGGTAGCTTACGAGAGGTTTTTACAAAGCAGAAGTGTTATAAGAAGAGCAGAGTATATGGAGAGTAAAAGAAAGGTGAAGAGAGTGATGAGAGAGTGCAAAAGGAGAGCAGATGAAAGAGTGGGAGAGGCACTGTCAAGAAATTTTAATGAAAATAAGAAAAATTTTTGGAGTGAGTTAAACAAGTTAAGAAAGCCTAGGGAAAGTATGGATTTGTCAGTTAAAAACAGAGTAGGGGAGTTAGTAGATGGGGAGAGGGAGGTATTAGGTAGATGGCGAGAATATTTTGAGGATCTTTTAAATGTTGAGGAAGAAAGGGAGGGGGTAATTTCATGCACTGGCCAGGGAGGTATACCATCTTTTAGGAGTGAAGAAGAGCAGAATGTAAGTTTGGTGGAGGTACGTGAGGCATTACATAGAATGAAAGGGGGTAAAGCAGCTGGAATTGATGGGATCATGACAGAAATGTTAAAAGCAGGGGGGGATATAGTGTTGGAGTGGTTGGTACTTTTGTTTAATAAATGTATGAAAGAGGGGAAGGTACCTAGGGATTGGCGGAGAGCATGTATAGTCCCTTTATATAAAGGGAAAGGGGACAAAAGAGATTGTAAAAATTATAGAGGAATAAGTTTACTGAGTATACCAGGAAAAGTATACGGTAGGGTTATAATTGAAAGAATTAGAGGTAAGACAGAATGTAGGATTGCGGATGAGCAGGGAGGCTTCAGAGTGGGTATGGGATGTGTAGATCAAGTGTTTATATTGAAGCATATATGTGAACAGTATTTAGATAAAAATAGGGAAGTTTTTATTGCATTTATGGATTTAGAAAAGGCATATGATAGAGTAGATAGAGGAGCAATGTGGCAATGTTGCAAGTATATGGAATAGTGGTAAGTTACAAAAATGCTGTAAAGAGCTTTTATGAGGATAGTTGGAGGCTTAGGTTAGGGTATGTAGAAGAGAGGGAGAATATTTCCCCGGTAAAAGTAGGTCTTAGACGGGGATGTGTAATGTCACCATGGTTGTTAATATATTTATAGATGGGGTTGTAAAAGAAGTAAATGCTGGGGTGTTCGGAGAGGGTGGGATTAAATTATGGGGAATCAAATTCAAAATGGGAACTGACACAGTTATTTTTTTGCTGATGATACTGTGCTTATGGGAGTTCTAAAGAAAAATTGCAAAGGTTAGTGGATGAGTTTGAGAGTGTGTGTAAAGGTAAAAATTTTGAAAGTGAACATAGAAAAGAGAAAGTGATGAGGTATCAAATGATTTAGATAAAGAAAAATTGGATATCAAATGGGGAGGAGGAGTATGGAAGAAGTGAATTTTTCAGATACTTGGGAGTTGACGTGTGGGCGGATGGTTTTATAAAGGGATGAGGTTAATCACGAATTGATGAGGGAAAAAAGGTGAGGGGTGCGTTGAGGTATATGGGACTCAAAAAAACGTTATCTATGGAGGCAAAGAAGGGAATGTATGAAAGTATAGTAGTACCAACACTCTTATATGGATTTTAAGCTTGGGTGGTAAATGCAGCAGCGAGGAACGGTTGGAGGCAGTGGAGATGTTCTGTCAAGGGCAATTGTGGTGTAAATATTATGCAGAAAATTCGGAGTGTGGAAATTAGGAGAAGGTGTGGAGTTAATAAAAGCATTAGTCAGAGGGGAGAAGAGGGGTTGTTGAGGTGTTTGGTCATTTAGAGAGAATGGGTTTAAAGTAGAATGACATGGAAAGCATATAAATCTATAGGGGGAAAGGGAAGGAGGGGTAGAGGTCATCCTCAAAAGGGTTGGAAAGAGGGGGTAAAGGGGCTTGGACTTCCAGCAAGCGTGCATGAGCGTGTTAGATAGGAGTGAATGGAGACAATTTATAATTGGGACCTGACGATCTGTTGGGTGGAGTAGGGTAATATTTAGTGAAGGGGTTCAGGGAAACCGGTTATTTTCATATAGTCGGACTTGAGTCCTGGAAATGGGAAGTACAATGCCTGCACTTTAAAGGAGGGGTTTGGGATATTGGCAGTTTGGAGGGATATGTTGTGTATCTTTATACATATATGCTTCTAAGCTGTTGTATTCTGGGCACGTCTACAAAATCAGTGATAATGTGTGAGTGTGGTGAAAGTGTTGAATGACGATGAAAGTATTTTCTTTTCGGGGATTTTCGTTCTTTTTTGGGTCACCCTGCCTTGGTGGGAGATGGCTGACTTGTTGAAAAAAAAAAAAAAAAAATTATAGGTCCCAGCATGTTTTGAATATGTGGAAGCGGAAGTGGAGGCGGCAGCGACAGCAGGGGCAGCAGCAGCAGCAGCAGCAGAAGCAGCGGAAGCAGCAGAAGCGGCAGTGGAAGCAGCAGCAGCAGCAGCAGCAGCGTAAGCAGCAGCGGAAGCGGAAGCGGAAGCGGCGGCGGGCGGCAGCAGCAGCAGCAGCAGCAGCAGCAGCAGCAGCAGCAGCAGAAGCACAGCGGCAGCAGCGGCGGCAGCGGCGGCAGCGGCGGGGGCGGCGGCAGCCCGCGGCGGCGGCGGCAGCAGCGGCGGCGGCGGCAGCGGCGGCAGCGGCGGCAGCAGCGCGGCGGCAGCGGCGGCGGCAGCGGGGGCGGCAGCACGCGGCCAGCAGCGGCAGCGGCAGCGGCAGCGGGAGCAGCAGCGGCAGCGACGGCAGCGGCGGCAGCGGGGGCAGCGGCGGCAGCGGGGGCAGCGGCGGCAGCAGAGCGGCAGCGGCGGCAGCAGCAGCGGCACAGCGGCAGCGGCAGCACAGCGGCAGCGGCAGCGGCAGCACAGCAGCGGCAGCGCGGCGGCATGGGGGCGGCAGTGGCGGGGGCGGCGGCAGCGGCAGTGGAACAGCGGGAAACAGCAGCAGCGGAAAAAGAAGAAGAAGAAGAAAAGAAGAAGAAGAAGAAGAAGAAGAAGAAGAAAAGAAGAAGAAGAAGAAGAGAAAAAAAAGAAGAAGAAGAAGAAGAAGAAGAAGAAGAAGAAGAAGAAGAAGAAGAAGCAGCAGCAGCAGCAGCAGCAGCAGCAGCAGCGGTGGCGGCAGCAGCGGAAGCGGCAGCAGAAGCGGCAGCTGCAGCGGTAGCAGCAGCAGCAGCAGCAGCAGTAACAGCAGCAGCAGCAGCAGCAGTAGTAGTAACAGCAGCAGCAGCAGCAGCAGTAGTAGCAGCAGCAGCAGCAGTAGTAGCAGCAGTAGTAGCAGCAGTAGCAGCAGTAGTAGCAGTAGTAGCAGTAGTAGCAGTAGCAGCAGTAACAGCAGTAGTAGTAGTAGGAAGAGTAGGAGTAGGAGTAGTAGTAGGAGTAGTAGTAGTAGTAGTAGTAGTAGTAGTAGTAGGAGCAGTAGTAGGAATAGTAGGAGTAGTAGGAGTAGGAGTGGTGGTGGCGGAGGCAGTGGCGGTGGTGGTGGTGGATAGGTAATAATAATAATAGGTAATTGTTTATCTTAAATGTTTCTCACAATTCTTTCTTTCTTTCAACACACCGGCCGTATCCCACCAAGGCGGGGTGGCCCAAAAGGAAAAACGAAAGTTTCTCCTTTTACATTTAGTAATATATACAGGAGAAGGGGTTACTAGCCCCTTGCTCCTGGCACTTTAGTCGCCTCTTACAACACGCATGGCTTACGGAGGAAGAATTCTGTCTGACTTTTTTGGGTTATCCCAGGTTCTCTACACATATGCTGCTATGTATGATAATTTTATGTAACTGTATTTGTGTATACCTGAATAAACTTACTTACTTACTTACTTAAGTGGCATTGGCATGCTGCTCTTACCTGTATTTTTTTTTTGTACCTCTGTATTTATGTTCAAATTATTAAATAAATAAATAAATAAATAAATAAATAAAAGTAATAACAAGTTACCTTGAAGCATGAAAAACAAAGTCCACCCCTGACAGTGACATGATAAGATAACATTTGATAAGAGCTGACGTTTGATGAGCATATGCGAGGGTGCAGTGATAAGGCTTGATAAGAAAAGATTAGAGGTGACATTTGATGAGCATCGACCCTGGCTTTGTTTTCACTGGGACACAAACATGTCTGTCTGTCTATTTGTCTGTCTGTCAAGCTCCCTGTCTATCTGTCTAGCTCTCTGTCTCAGAGAGAGCCACAAGACTGCGTCATCACGTTTACTCACATCTTCAAGCGGAGTATAGCACTTTGTCTGGATTTTTTGGGTTATCCTAGGTAATTTACACTATGTATACTTGTACTGTATTTATGTGTACCTGTGAGACAGAGATAGACAGAGACAGATTGAAAGAGATAGAGATAGACATAGATAGAGACAGAGACAGATGGACAGAGACAGATAAACATAGACAGAGACAGACAGAGACAGAGACAGAGACAGACAGAGACAGACAGATAGACAGAGATAGATACAGAGATAGACAAACCCTAAACTTGGGGTTAACATCACTTTCTTCTTAAAAGGGGAGTGTTAATATGACATTACATCAGTGAATCCTTGGCGTTTACCGCACTGTTTGCTCCAGCTGGTGCTCAGTTTAACTGGTGGTCCCACAAGGTACTAAGTGGTCCCAGATTTCTTTAATATGGTGCACACCGAGTGTTAAGACCCATTCTATGCCGACCAGGCATCTCAGGGCAATTGTGCCAAATTTGGAGTTGGGAAAATTAAAACGTGTATATGTATACGTTTGGGGCGCTAGCAGTAAGAACGTATATATATGTTTGGACCGTCTAGGGGTAAAATTATGGTTATTATACATAAGAAAGTTATGATTACTGTACATGAGAAATAATTACCTCGACGAAGTTCCACCTTCTCAGTGGTCTTAACTCTTGCAACTGGTGCCAGCACTGCCTGCCCGAAATTCTGTCTGGCACCTCGTAATTTCTCGGTGAATCGCCGTCACTGGATGACATTTTCTTTGTATTTAGCTTCTTGGCTCGATTATTTTGAGGAATTTTCTGTGGAAATGCCACATTAAGTAAATCAACACTTTCTGATTCTGGCAAACAAGAGTCCAAGAGCAGAGCTATCATCGCTGAGTCCAAACCTCCTGAGAAGAGTACCGCGACTTTAGTGTGAACACATTTTGTGGTTGAGTTCGTACAATCGCGACACTTTGGTGGGCATTTCTCGACTCTTCTGCGAATAGAGTTTGTTAATATTTTTAATAAGTTTGCCACATCATCTTCCAAAGCTAAATAGAGTACCTTTACATTTTCCTCATCTAATGAGCAGGGTAGAGCCTTAATATTTTCTATAATGGCAATGGAAGGAACACACATATTTAACCTAGTTTGTATACACGAACTTATCTTGTGTTTCTTAATGTTAATTACAGAATCCATAGACAAAAGCGTTTCTTCAGCAACATGAGTCCAAGGAATTAAATTAACTGTGAATTCTTCTGCTAAATTAACAACAGAAAAATCCACATAATAAAGGCCAAGAGCTGGAATTTCTTTCACACGATCGTCTTGCCGGCAGACAGATGCTATCAAAAAGACACGCGAGGTGTCAGATGGCAGTCTCCAGAGCAAACTGTGTCTGCCCAAGACATCTCTGCCAAAATATAATCTCTGGGTATGTTTCTGGTAGTAAATCAGTGCCCACGGTCCCTTTATATTGCCCAGGAAGGATGTAATATCAGCTTCTTCCTTAGTTGATAAAGATTCTGATATATATTGTGTGTCACTCATACCTTTCGTAATCTGCAAGCAGAAGAAATAACATTAATGTGATTATTATTATTATTATTATTATTATTATTTGTTTATATTATTATTATTATTATTATTTGTTTATATTATTATTATTATTATTATTTGTTTATATTATTATTATTATTATTATTTGTTTATATTATTATTATTTTTACCTTAACAGCCATCACCCACCAAGGCAGGGAGACCTAAAGAAGAAAACACATTCCCCATCATTCATTCAATCACTGGTTTTCCACAAGTGGTTGACATCAATTATTAGGTATCCACAAAGGGAGACCTTTAAGAGGTTCCTGACCTTTTTTGTTTTTTTTTTCCCTTCAATTTTCAGTTTTGTTTCACTCATAACTTGAGAACGCTTCATCCAATCAGCTTCGAGTTTTCAACACTTGCATAAGGTAACGAGGAATAGATTCTTGGAGCAGTTGGCATGTTCACATGCCCTATGACCAAAGTTATTGAACCCACTCCAAGCAGATTTTATGAAATAAAAGGAGATATGACAAAGACCTGGAAAATCCTCACTGAAATCTTGGGCTCTAGTAAACTGTCCGGAAACAAATATAAACTTAACTAAACCAGATGAACCACACATTCAGCCTACAGACACTGCCAACAAACTTAAAGTCTTCTCTACTATAGGATCAGAACTAACAAACAATATCCCAACCTCAGATACTCAAGCAAAATACTACCTTACTAGAAATTACCCAAATACAGTGGACCCCCACATAACGATTACCTCTGAATGCGACCAATTATGTAAGTGTATTTATGTAAGTGCGTTTGTACGTGTATGTTTGGGGGTCTGAAATGGACTAATCTACTTCACAATATTTCTTATGGGAACAAATTCGGTCAGTACTGGCACCTGAACATACTTCTGGAGTGAAAAAATATCGTTAACCGGGGGTCCACTGTACTCTATTCCTAGCTCCTACTAATCATTCTGAAGTCTCTCTCATCATAAAGTCACTAAAAAACAAGAGAGGAGACCTAAATAAGTTGCCACCACTTTTTACAAAAAACAAAAATCATCTCATGTGCTATTGCCCATTACTGCAACTCTGTTTAATAAATCAGTTGAATTTTCAAGTTTCCCATCCATACTCAAGATAACAAGGGTTATCCTGATCCTCAAAGAAGGCAATCCAACTATACACCTGTATCAAACTTGTCCCTACTATCTAAAATCTTAAAAAAAAAAAAATACATATGTGAGTTTACTTCTACTAAATATCTCACAATCTCTGCCAGTTTGGGTTTAGGGTGAAAAAAAGCATGAATGATACAATTATACAAATGCTCAAACTGCTAAATGAAGCACTTGAAAATAAATGAATATCCTCTGGGGATTTTCATAGACCTACAAAAAAGCATTTGATGCAGTGTACTATAATATCTTGCACCTTAAACTCGAACATTATGGGGTCAGAAGACATATCCTTAAATATCTAAAATCTTAGCAACAGACACCAGTGTAATCCAGTCTACTCAACCCGTAGCCATAGGAGTGCCACAAGGCACAAGGCCCTCTGTTTTTTTCTTTACATCAATGATCTCCCCAATGTGTCTCCTCTTCTTCAACTAGTTCTATTTCCAGATGACACTACAGTGGACCCTCAGTTATTGGCCGTAATCCATTCCAGAAGGTCAGCCTAAATCCGAAAAGGCCAAAAACCGAAATAATATTTCCCATAAGAATTAATGAAAATACAATTAATCCATTCCAGACACACAAAAATATTAACAAAAAAAAATACATTTTTTAAAGATTAACTATAGTTTTACCTACACAAAACAATGAGAAAGAAATATGGAAGGGAGAGGGAGTTGGGGTTATTATTTGGAAGGGTAATCCCCTTCCATAAGGACTTAAGGTATCAAAGCCCTCTCTGGAGTTACTTTCCTACTTTGTCTTTAACTGCCACTAGGACCAGCTTGAAAGTCACTGTACCTCTGTCACACAAAAAAACTGTCCAGAGAGCTCTGTTTCTGGTGTCTCTTTAAGATTTGCTTGAAGCAGGACAAGGTTTTGTCACTGAACATGTTGCAGATATGGTTTGTTTGAGCTTGGTCAGGGTGATATTTCTCCACAAAACTTTGCATCTTCCTCCACTTTGCACACATGTCCTTAATCACTGAAGACACATTTTCCTCTCTCTCTTCCTCCTCCTCTGAAGCAATTTTCTCAGCTGTGGTCTGTTGCTGTTGCAGATGAAGGTTTTGCAGCTCTTCAGTGGTTAGCTCTTGATTGTGATCCTCCACCAACTCTTCCACATCCTGGCCACTCACATCCAACCCCCATGGACTTCCCCAATAATGTATGACCCTTACCAAGATAAGGTGCCATCATGCTTCTCACTATGTTACCTGAGATACCCAATAACATCCTGGTATCTTTCAATGTTTTACTTTCTGTGTATACAACAATATCCAATACCAGGCCACTGTCACAGTCACAGAGTACAAACAGTTTTATACCAAAGTGTTTCCTCTTGCTCGGTATATACTGTTTCAACGACAGTCTACCTTTGAACAAAATCAAAGACTCGTCAAGTACTACAAGATTCTTGAATGGATAAAAGTACATGTTGAACTTTTGTTTCAGATACATAAAAACATTTCTAATCTTGTATAACCTGTCACTTTTGTCAGGTCTGGTTTTGTCAGAGAAGTGCAACAAATGTAACAGTAAGATAAACCTGTTCACTGGGATGATTTCACTGAAGACCGGGGTACAAATCAGCCGATCTGTGGACCAGTATGATTTTATATTATGCTTATAGACATGAGACAAAAGCATTATTGTTGCAAAGAGCAAATACATTTCTGCAACAGTTGTCTCTTTCCACCAGTGTAGTCTTGACTGTGGTGATATCATCGTATTTGCCATGGTGTACTCAAAATACTTGTTACTTTCCCTGACAATAGTTTCCATCAAGGGCTGGTCAAAGAATAGTTCAAAAAATTCCAGTTCATTTGCAGTGTTTCCAAGGGAACAAGTTGGTAGAATTCCACTTTGAGAGTCATCAAAGTGGTGGAGCTTGGCAACAAAATTGGGATTTTGCTGCCAATCCCAGATATGGTTTGCTGGTGGATACTGGACATCACAAGCTGGTTGTGCTGGTAGTTGTGGTTGTGGTGGACTAGTGGCTGACGCTCCGCTTTGTCCTTGAACTGAGGAGTCAACAGCGTGGGGTCCCAGCCTGAGCTGGTGAGTCATGCATGGCCGTGGCACTACAATCACCACTACAATAAAGTGATCAGAAAATGGTAAATTGGCCAATTTCACACAAATTTCAATACATGCCAATTTCAAAATAGGGCCCAAAATAAACAATGCAGGCATTCCTGGCACTAAAACAGCATTTCCTTTGTTCATTAGTTACATTTCCAGGCTTTACACATGAATTTCATTTTGATTTTTTATTCACATAAATAATTTTTATTCACACAAAAAATAGAAGAGTTACTGTTATGCAATATTGTAATAATTGTATAAATAATATAAGCGCATTCGTAAACACATTTCAGACCCACCAGCTGACATGTACGTATTGGACACTTTACGTGATTTGTTTACTCTTGAAAATTGACAAAAAACGAACATTGTCGCTACTTTGAGCTCAACCTCAAGCTAGTTTCGTTCTTAAAACCCATCAAAATCTTTTCTATTTCTGTAATATATCTTCCATTCTATCAAATGAGACCAAGAAACCAAGAATATAAACATAAAAACCATATGAAAATACACTGCAAAGTTATTTTTTTTAAACCATATACACAGTCAGTTTTTTTCTCGTTATGCACTGTATGCTTCAGGATTTGTTTTATGTCGTGCATACTTACTGCATCGACCCATTCTCTCATATCTAGACCCAAATTTACCTCCGACAGCTTATCTGACTGAGCTGAGCTCATCACGTAGAACTACGGAATGGATCCTGTTTCAAAGCTGTAGAACTATGGGACGGGCCCTCAAAGAGTTAAACACTGGAGGATATTAAAATGGTTTTTCCAAAATTCCCTGAAGATAAGCTCTCTTTCAGAGGTCACATCAAAGCACCTTTTAAATAGTGTTTTTGAGTAAAGCTTCTTAAAACTGGAAATTACCTGCTGGTCCATGGGTTGGATGAGAGGAGTGGTGTTAGCAGGCCATGAACTTCACTTTAATGAAGCTGTATTCATCCACCAAATTTTCTTGCAAGCCTGGAGGGTGAGCAGGAGCAATGTCCATTACCAGATGTGACCTTAATGGTAAGTTGTTTTTGGCAAGGTACTGCTTCACACTTGGGGCAAACACTTCATGTATCCACGCAGTGAAGAACTACCTTGTTACCCAAGCTTTACTATTAGCCCTCCACATTACATTGACTAGCAATGGTTTAATTTTGCAGTCCCCACTAGCATTACCACAGAACAAGAGTGTTAGCCTGTCTTTCATGGGCTTGTGTCTTGGTAATGATTTTTCTTCCTGTATGATGTAGGTTCTTTCAGGCATTCTCCTCCAAAAGAGGCCAGTATCAACACAATTAAAAACTTGTTGATGATAAATCCCTCAATGTCTACATAGGTTTCAAATTCTTAATAAACTTTTCGGCCTCATCTCTGTTAGCACTAGCAGCCTCCTCATGCCTTACTACACAATGAGTCCAACACCTCTTTTTAAACCTATCAAACCAGCCCCTACCTGCCTTAAATTCATCACTTTCAGCACTGTTTCCTGGAATGTCTCACCTAAGATCACTATGTAACTGCTTTGCTATTTTATCAATTATTGTTTCAGAAACACTGTCACCAGTTTTTCCATTTCTTCAACTAACTGTGACCTTTTCACAGCAAGAATTTCCACTCCTTTTGCCACATCAGCCCCTTTTATTGCCTCTTTTATTTTTCAATATGGATGATATAGTGGATTCTGCCATACCATACTGAGTGGCCAGGTCTGACACATATGTTCCACTTTCCCACTTCATAATGAGTCCTCTTTCGTTCTAATTGTTGTTCTCGCTGCTTTTGTTTTAGGCTTATTTGGATCACTACTCTTTTTTGGGGCTGTGATTACTTATTTTCAATGAAAACATTAAAAAAAAAAAAAAACACAACAGAATAACAATGAAATACCAAAAAGATTAATGGAGCTTGTACGAATGATGCTTTGTTTTCGCTGGCCTTTGTCCAGATGGACCGTTTTATTTAAGTTGAATATCAGAGCAATGACCAAATACTGAGTCAAATTCTTGAAAAAGTTAGGTGAATATCAAGTTGAATGAATATTGGGGCGCACGAATATTGAGGTTCCACTGTATAACAAAAATTTTTTTATGATAGGCTAATTTTGGTTTTAATGACACACTTTTTCCTCTGTTTTTTTGTGGCCACAGACATCAGAGGTGAACAGTGCACCTATAGCACTCATTACAACAGGGTTAAATCAAAGAATAAATATTTGCAAAGTGAAAATTGTAAAGAGTGCCTCCTACAACCATGCAGTTTAACCCTTTGACTGTTTTCGACGTATAAATACGTCTTACGAGCCAATGTTTTTGACGTATATATACTCAATAATTCTAGCGGCTTCAAATCAAGCGGGAGAAAGCTGGTAGGCCCACATGTGAGAGAATGGGTCTGTGTGGTCAGTGTGCACCACATAAAAAAAATCCTGCAGCACACATTGGGTAATGAGAAAAAAAAAACTCTGATCGTTTTTTTGGAATAAAACGCCGACTTTGAGGTGTATTTTCGTATAGTATTTATCGTTGTATTCGCGTTTTCATGGTCTTAGGTGATAAAATGGAAAACATATTACAGAAATAGAGATGATTTTCATTACTTTTACGATGAAAACGACCTTGAAACTAAGCTCAAAGTAGCAGAAATGTTCGATTTTTACCAATGTTCAAGAGTAAATAAATCACACCACACGTCCAATACACGTCAACTGGGGAGTCTAATATTCTTTCACTAGTGCACTGATATTATTTATACCATTTTTACAATAATGCAGTCGTCTGCATAACAGTAAATTTTGTATTTTTTTGTATGAATAAAAAATCAAAATAGAAAGCAATAATAATATAAGAGGGGCCTAGAGATGTGACTAATGAACAGAGCATATGTTATTTTAGTGCCACGAATGTCTATCTTGTTTATTCTGGACCCTATTTTGAAATTTGCATCTTTTTTAGTTTTCATGAAATTGGCCAAATTGCCAATTTCTGACCACCATATTGGGTAGTCCAAATTAGTAAATGGGAGGTTTCTTGTACTCAGCTGATAGATAAAATGGAGTTCTAAAGAAATAGCTATGAGTTTGGTCAACTGGAACAATGGAATTGGCTGAAAATAGGGCTCAAAGTCGGCGAAATCGCCGATACGCATATGTCGCAGAAACCGCTAACTTCGCGGGAGCATAATTCCACGAGTTTTCGACCAAATTTCGAACTTTTGGTGTCATTACCATCGGGAAAAGATTCTCTATCATTTCATAAGAAAAAATAATTTTTTTTTTTTTTCAAAAATTGAGCGACATATAATGACAGTTTCAGAAAGGGGCCTGAAACAGTCAAAGGGTTAAAAAACAAACAATAATACAGTGGAACCTCAAAAATCGAACTGCTCCCAACTCAACCAATTATGTAAGTGTATTTTTGTAAGTGCTTTTATAAGTGTATTTTTGAGGGTCTGAAATGGACTAATCTAATTTACATTATTCCTGATGAGAATAAATTCGTTTGGTACAGCCTTCTGGACCGAAGAAAGTTCGATATTTGAGGTTCCACTGTAAATATGGGCTCGCTGAGCGCTCTCGTACAGCATCGTTTATTGTCTAGCAGTTGTATTCACTGTATTCATTAAGTTTTTTTCATCATTAAAACAAAATGATGCTATTCGATGACTTGCTGTACAAGCTCATATACTGTACCTGAGAGCCTGCTACAATGACTGTAATACAAGGTTCATAATACTGTACCTGCAGTCCAGCTAAAATATCACCATTCCACAAGAGAAGGTTACCACGGTGATCCAGCAGTGGTTGTGTGGTGGGCTGGTCACCCTGCAACCACAACAAACAACCCTCAAACAACCCAACCACCTGCAAACACACAATGTGTTACTTAACCTGTTTGAACAATAACAGTCAATTATTATAGTAAATTATCACAGTCAATTATTATGGTCAATTATTAGTCAATTATCACAATTATCAGTAAATTATTACAGTTAATTAATACAGTAAATTGTTAATAAATTATCACAGTTATTACAGACAATTATTACAGTCAAATATTATGGTCAATTATTAGTGAATTATCACAATTAATTTTTTTTTTCAACAAGTCGGCCATCTCCCACCGAGGCAGGGTGACCCAAAAAGACAGAAAAATCCCCAAAAAGAAAATACTTTCATCATCATTCAACACTTTCACCTCACTCATACATAATCACTGTTTTTGCAGAGGTCCCCAGAATAAAACAGTTTTGAAGCATATATGCATAAAGATATATAACATATCCCCCTAAACTGCCAATATCCCAAACCCCTCCTTTAACCCTTAAACGGTCCAAACAGATCGACTTTCAAATTCATAGTGCTACAAAAGTAGATCTACTTTTTTTTTACATATTTTCAAATATAACAAAAAAAAATGTAGATAAAAGTTTTTTTTTACGTTTTCAAATGTAAAACAAAAAAGAAGATCTACATTTTTTTACATACTTTTCAGATGTTGGACCGTTTAAGGGTTAAAGTGCAGGCATTGTACTTCCCATTTCCAGTACTCGAAGTCTGGCTATATAAAAATAACCAGTTTCCCTGAATCCCTTCACTAAATATTACCCTGCTCACACTCCAACAGCTCATCAGGTCCCAAATACCATTCGTCTCCATTCACTCCTATCTAACACGCTCACACACGCTTGCTGGAAGTCCAAGCCCCTCGCCTACAAAACCTACTTTACCCCCTTCCTCCAATCTTTTTGAGGACTACCCCTACCCCGCCTTCCTTCCCCTACAGATTTATACACTCTCCAAGTCATTCTACTTTGATCCATTCTCTCTAAATGACCAAACCACCTCAAAAACCCCTCTTCAGCCCTCCGACTAATACTTTTATTAACTCCACACCTCCTAATTTCCACTCTCTGAATTCTCTGCATAATATTTACACCACACATTGCCCTTAGACAGGACATCACCACTGCCTCCAACCGCCTCCTCGCTGCAGCATTTACAACCCAAGCTTCACACCCATATAAGAGTGTTGGTGTCACTATACTTTCATACATTCCCTTCTTTGTCTCCATAGATAATGTTGTTAATTATCAGTCAATTACAGTCAATTGTTAGTTAATTATTACAGTCTATTACAGTCAGTTATTACAGTCAATTATCACAATCAATTATCAGTCAGTTATTACAATTATCACAGTCAATTATTACAATCAATTTTTTTTATTTTTTTCAACAATGCGGCCATCTCCCACCAAGGCAGGGTGACCCAAAAAGAAAGAAAATCCCCAAAAAGAAAATACTTTCATCATCATTCAACACTTTCACCTCACTCACACATAATCACTGTTTTTGCAGAGGTGCTCAGAACACAACAGTTTAGAAGCATATACGTATAGAGATACACAACATATCCCTCCAAACTGCTAATATCCCGAAACCCCTCCTTTAGAGTGCAGGCATTGTACTTCCCATTTCCGGGACTCAAGTCCGGCTATACAAAAATAACCGGTTTCCCTGAATCCCTTCACTAAATATTACCCTGCTCACACTCCAACAGCTCATCAGGTCCCAAATACCATTCGTCTCCATTCACTCCCATCGAACACGCTCATGCACGCCTGCTGGAAGTCCAAGCCCCTCGCCCATAAAACCTCCCTTACCCCTTCCTTCCAACCTTTTCGAGGACGACCCCTACTCCGTCTTCCTTCTCCTACAGATTTAAATGCTCTCCATGTCATTCTACTTTGATCCATTCTCTCTAAATGACCAAACCACCTCAACAACCCCTCTTCAGCCTCTGACTAATAATTTTATTAACTCCACACCTTCTCCTAATTTCCACACTCCGAATTTTCTGCATAATATTTACACCACACATTGCCCTTAGACAGGACATCTCCACTGCCTCCAACCGTCTCCTTGCTGCTGCTTTCACAACCCAAGCTTCACATCCATATATGAGTATTGGTACTACTATACTTTCATACATTCCCTTCTTTGCCTCCATAGATAACGTTTTTTGACTCCACATATACCTCAACGCACCACTCACCTTTTTTTCCCTCGTCAATTCTATGATTAACCTCATCCTTCATAAATCCATCCGCCGACACGTCAACTCCCAAGTATCTGAAAACATTCACTTCTTGCATACTCCTCCTCCCCAATTTGATATCCAATTTTTCTTTATCTAAATCATTTGATACCCTCATCACCTTACTCTTTTCTATGTTCACTTTCAACTTTCTACCTTTACACAGACTCCCAAACTCATCCACTAACCTTTGTAACTTTTCTTTAGAATCTCCCATAAGCACAGTATCATCAGCAAAAAGTAACTGTGTCAATTCCCATTTTGTATTTGATTCCCCATAATTTAATCCCACCCCTCTCCCGAACACCCTAGCATTTACTTCTTTTACAACCCCATCTATAAATATATTAAACAACCATGGTGACGTTACACATCCCTGTCTAAGACCTACTTTTACCGGGAAGTATTCTCCCTCCCTTCTACACACCCTAACCTGAGCCTCACTATCCTCATAAAAACTCTTTACAGCAATTAATACCTTACCACCTATTCCATATACTTGCAACATCTGCCACATTGCTCCCCTATCTACTCTATCATATGCCTTTTCTAAATCCATAAATGCAATAAAAACTTCCCTACCTTTATCTAAATACTGTTCACATATATGTTTCAATGTAAACACTTGATCTACACATCCCCTACCCACTCTGAAACCTCCTTGCTCATCTGAAATCCTGCATTCTGTCTTATCTCTAATTCTTTCAATTATAACCCTACCATACACTTTTCCTGGTATACTCGGTAAACTTATTCCTCTATAATTTTTACAATCTCTTTTGTCCCCTTTCCCTTTATATAAAGGGACTATACATGCTCTCTGCCAATCCCTAGGTACCTTCCCCTCTTTCATACATTTATTAAACAAAAGTACCAACCACTCCAACACTATATCCCCCCCTGCTTTTAACATTTCTGTCATGATCCCATCAGTTCCAGCTGCTTTACCTCCTTTCATTCTACGTAATGCCTCACATACCTCCCCCACACTTACATTCTGCTCTTCTTCACTCCTAAAAGATGGTATACCTCCCTGGCCAGTGCATGAAATTACCGCCTCCTTTCCTCAACATTTAAAAGTTCCTCAAAATATTCTCGCCATCTACCTAATACCTCCATCTCCCCATCTACTAACTCCCCTACTCTGTTTTTAACTGACAAATCCATACGTTCCCTAGGCTTTCTTAACTTGTTTAACTCACTCCAAAATCTTTTCTTATTTTTATTAAAATTTCTTGACAGTGCCTCTCCCACTCTATCATCTGCTCTCCTTTTGCACTCTCTCACCACTCTCTTCACCTTTCTTTTACTCTCCATATACTCTGCTCTTATAACACTTCTGCTTTGTAAAAACCTCTCATAAGCTAACTTTTTCTCTTTTATCACACTCTTTACTTCATCATTCCACTAATCAATCCTCTTTCCTCCTGCCCTCACCCTCCTATAACCACAAACTTCTGCCCCACATTCTAATACTGCATTTTTAAAACTACTCCAACCCTCTTCAACCCCCCCCCCACTACTCATCTTTGCACTAGCCCACCTTTCTGCCAATAGTCGCTTATATCTCCCCCGAACTTCCTCCTCCCTTAGTTTATACACTTTCACCTCCCTCTTACATGTTGTTGCCACCTTCCACTTGTCCCATCTACCTCTTACTCTAACTGTAGCTACAACTAAATAATGATCCGATATATCAGTAATCCTCTATAAACATGTACATCCTGGAGCCTACCCATCAACCTTTTATCCACCAATATATAATCTAACAAGCTACTTTCATTACGTGCTACATCATACCTTGTATATTTATTTATCCTCTTCTTCATAAAATATGTATTACTTATTACCAAATCTCTTTCTACACATAGCTCAATTAATTAAAGACTCCCCATTTACATTTACCACTGGCACCCCAAATTTACCTACTACTCCCTCCACAACATTTTTACCCACTTTTGCATTGAAATCCCCAACCACAAGTACTCTCACACTTGGTTCAAAACTCCCCATGCATTCACTCAACATTTCCCAAAATCTCTCTCTCTCTCGTCAACACTTCTCTCTTCTCCAGGTGCATATATGCTTACTATAACCCACTTTTCACATCCAACCTTTATTTTACTCCACATAATCCTTGAATTAATACATTTATAGTCCCTCTTTTCCTGCCATAGCTTATCCTTCAACATTATTGCTACTCCTTCTTTAGCTCTAACTCTATTTGAAACCCCTGACCTAATCCCATTTATTCCTCTCCACTGAAACTCTCCCACCCCCTTCAGCTTTGTTTAACTTAAAGCCAGGACATCCAGCTTCTTCTCATTCATAACATCCACAATCATCTCTTTCTTATCATTTGCACAACATCCACACACATTCAGACTTCCCACTTTGACAATTTTCTTCTTATTCTTTTTAGTAATCTTTACAGGAAAAGGGGTTACTAGCCCATTGTTCCCAGCATTTTAGTTGACTTTTACAACACGCATGGCTTACGGAGGAAAGATTCTTATTCCACTTCCCCATGGATATAAAAGGAAAAGTAATAAGACCAAGAGCTATTACGATAAAATCAAAGAAAACTCAGATGAGTGTGTATAAATAAACGTGTACATGTATGTGTAGTGTGACATAAGTGTAAGTAGAAGTAGCAAGACATACCTGTAATCTTGCATATTTATGAGACAGACAAAAGACACCAGTAATCCTACCATCATGTAAAACAATTACAGGCTTTCGTTTTACACTCACTTGGCAGGACGGTAGTACCTCCCTGGGCGGTTGCTGTCTACCAACCTACTACCTACAATCAATTATCACAGTCAATTATCAGTTCATTATTGCAGGCAATTATGGTCAGTTATCTCAGTCAATTATTAGTTATCACATTCAATTATTACAGGTAACTGTCAGTCAATTATTACAGGTAACTGTCAGTCAACTATCACAGTTAATTATCACAATCAATTAAATTAAATTATCAGTCAATTATTACAATTATCAGAGTCAATTATTAATCAATTATCACAGTCAATTATTAGCCAATTATCAGTCAATTATTAGTCAATTATTAATTATCACAGTCAATTATTAGTCAATTATCACAGTCAATTATTAGCCAATTATCACAGTCAATTATTACAGTCAGTTATCACAATTATCACAGTCAATTATTAGTCAATTTTCACAGTCAATTATTAGTCAACTATCACAGTCAATTATTAGTCAATTATTACAGCCAATTATTAGTCAATTATCCAGTCAATTATTAGTGAATTATCAGTCAATTATTAGTAAATTATCGCAGTCAATAGTCAATTATCACAGATAATTATCAGTCAATTATTAGTCAATTATCAGTCAGTTAACACAATCATCACAGTCAATTATTAGTCAATTTTTACAGTCAATATATCTTGTTTGAAGTGTAATAACAAGGAAACTATATATAATCCTATGTGGATAGTCCATAATTTTAAGGTGGAGCTTCACAGTGAAGCTTTATAGGAGAGTTTCATGGAGTTTTAGTAAAGTTTTATAGGAATAACTTTATATTGGAGGTTTATAATGGAGCTTTACAGAAGAGCTATATATAATGGAGCTTTATTGTGGAGGTTTATAGTGCTTTAGTGGAGCTTTATAATGGAGCTCCATAGTGGAATTATATATGTAATGGAGTTTTATAGTGGAGATTTATAGTTTTAGTGGAGATGTATAATGTGGCTTTATATTGGAGCTTTACAGTACTTTCGTCAAGCATTAGTGTGGAGCTTTATATTTATTTATTTATTTTTATGTCTTAGAAAAACAGTACATTGAGGCTTTGTATTTACAATTGTGGGTTGTAATGGCATAATGGAGCTTCATAGTGGAGCTATATAATGGAACTTTATAGACATTATGGGGTAATGGCATAATGGAGCTTCACAGTGGAGCTATATAATGGAACTTTATAGACATTATGGGGTAATGGCATAATGGAGCTTCACAGTGGAGCTATATAATGGAACTTTATAGACATTATGGGGGTAATGGCATAATGGAGCTTCACAGTGGAGCTATATAATGGAACTTTATAGACATTATGGGGTAATGGCATAATGGAGCTTCACAGTGGAGCTATATAATGGAACTTTATAGACATTATGGGGTAATGGCATAATGGAGCTTCACAGTGGAGCTATATAATGGAACTTTATAGACATTATGGAGTAATAGCATAATGGAGCTTCACAGTGGAGCTATATAATGGAACTTTATAGGAGAGCTGACAGTGAACTTTGTTAATATTTTCAAAATTTCTGACATAACCCGGACAACACTAGACTGAAAAAGCGATTGACAACATGGCTGAGCACTCTGCACCAGTGACAACATGGCTGAGCACTCTGCACCAGTGACAACATGGCTGAGCACTCTGCACCAGTGACAACATGGCTGAGCACTCTGCACCAGTGACAACATGGCCACACACTCTGCACCAGTGACAACATGGCTGAGCACTCTGCACCAGTGACAACATGGCTGAGCACTCTGCACCAGTGACAACATGGCTGAGCACTCTGCACCAGTGACAACATGGCTGAGCACTCTGCACCAGTGACAACATGGCTGAGCACTCTGCACAAGTGACAACATGGCTGAGCACTCTGCACCAGTGACAACATGGCTGAGCACTCTGCACCAGTGACACATGGCTGAGCACTCTGCACAGTGACAACATGGCTGAGCACTCTGCACCAGTGGACAACATGGCTGAGCACTCTGCACCAGTGACAACATGGCTGAGCACTCTGCACCAGTGACAACATGGCTGAGCACTCTGCACCAGTGACAACATGGCTGAGCACTCTGCACCAGTGACAACATGGCTGAGCACTCTGCACCAGTGACAACATGGCTGAGCACTCTGCACCAGTGACAACATGGCTGAGCACTCTGCACCAGTGACAACATGGCCACACACTCTGCACCAGTGACAACATGGCTGAGCACTCTGCGCCAGTGACAACATGGCCACACACTCTGCACCAGTGACAACATGGCTGAGCACTCTGCACCAGTGACAACATGGCTGAGCACTCTGCACCAGTGACAACATGGCTGAGCACTCTGCACCAGTGACAACATGGCTGAGCACTCTGCACCAGTGACAACATGGCTGAGCACTCTGCACCAGTGACAACATGGCCACACACTCTGCACCAGTGACAACATGGCCACACACTCTGCACCAGTGACAACATGGCTGAGCACTCTGCACCAGTGACAACATGGCTGAGCACTCTGCACCAGTGACAACATGGCCACACACTCTGCACCAGTGACAACATGGCTGAGCACCCTGCGCCAGTGACAACATGGCTGAGCACTCTGCACCAGTGACAACATGGCTGAGCACTCTGCACCAGTGACAACATGGCTGAGCACTCTGCACCAGTGACAACATGGCTGAGCACTCTGCACCAGTGACAACATGGCCACACACTCTGCACCAGTGACAACATGGCTGAGCACTCTGCACCAGTGACAACATGGCTGAGCACTCTGCACCAGTGACAACATGGCCACACCCTCTGCACCAGTGACAACATGGCTGAGCACTCTGCACCAGTGACAACATGGCCACACACTCTGCACCAGTGACAACATGCTGAGCACTCTGCACAGTGACAACATGGCTGAGCACTCTGCACCAGTGACAACATGGCTGAGCACTCTGCACCAGTGACAACATGGCTGAGCACTCTGCACCAGTGACAACATGGCTGAGCACTCTGCACCAGTGACAACATGGCTGAGCACTCTGCACCAGTGACAACATGGCTGATCACTCTGCACCAGTGACAACATGGCTGAGCACTCTGTGCCAGTGACAACATGGCTGAGCACTCTGCACCAGTGACAACATGGCTGAGCACTCTGCACCAGTGACAACATGGCCACATACTCTGCACCAGTGACAACATGGCTGAGCACTCTGCACCAGTGACAACATGGCCACACACTCTGCACCAGTGACAACATGGCTGAGCACTCTGCACCAGTGACAACATGGCCACACACTCTGCACCAGTGACAACATGGACACACACTCTGCACCAGTGACAACATGGACACACACTCTGCACCAGTGACAACATGGCTGAGCACTCTGCACCAGTGACAACATGGCCACACACTCTGCACCAGTGACAACATGGCCACACACTCTGCACCAGTGACAACATGGCTGAGCACTCTGCACCAGTGGCAACATGGCTGAGCACTCTGCACCAGTGACAACATGGCCACACACTCTGCACCAGTGACAACATGGCCACACACTCTGCACCAGTGACAACATGGCTGCACACTTTGCACCAGTGACAACATGGCTGAGCACTCTGCACCAGTAACATGGCCACACACTCTGCACCAGTGACAACATGGCTGAGCACTCTGCACCAGTGACAACATGGCTGTGCACTCTGCACCAGTGACAACATGGCTGTGCACTCTGCACCAGTGACAACATGGCTGCGCACTCTGCACCAGTGACAACATGGCTGCACACTCTGCACCAGTGACAACATGGCTGTGCACTCTGCACCAGTGACAACATGACCACACACTCTGCACCAGTGACAACATGGCCACACACTCTGCACCAGTGACAACATGGCTGAGCACTCTGCACCGACAACATGGCTGCACACTCTGCACCAGTGACAACATGGCTGCGCACTCTGCACCAGTGACAACATGGCTGCGCACTCTGTACCAGTGACAACATGGCTGTGCACTCTGCACCAGTGACAACATGGCTGAGCACTCTGCACCAGTGACAACATGGATGCACACTCTGCACCAATGACAACATGGCTGTGCACTCTGCACCAGTGACAACATGGCTGTGCACTTTGCACCAGTGACAACATGGCTGAGCACTCTGCACCAGTGACAACATAGCTGCACACTCTGCACCAGTGACAACATGGCTGCACACTCTGCACCAGTGACAACATGGCTGCGCACTCTGCACCAGTGACAACATGGCTGTGCACTCTGCACCAGTGACAACATGGCTCAGAACTCTGCACCAGTGACAACATGGCTCAGCACTCTGCACCAGTGACAACATGGCCACACACTCTGCACCAGTGACAACATGGCTGTGCACTCTGCACCAGTGACAACATGGCTGCACATTCTGCACCAGTGACAACATGGCTGTGCACTCTGCACCAGTGACAACATGGCTGCACACTCTGCACCAGTGACAACATGGCTGTGCACTCTGTACCAGTGACAACATGGCTGAGCACTCTGCACCAGTGACAACATGGCTGTGCACTCTGCACCAGTGACAACATGGCTGTGCACTCTGCACCAGTGACAACATGGCTGTGCACTCTGCACCAGCCTCAGAACTGCAAGAAACCCTTCATGTGACAAATATTTTATGAAGAGGGGTCATCACACAGTCACTAAAAACAATAGATAAAGTCCCACTCCACAAAAATGGCAGTAATGCAACTACAAAGAATTACATATAGACCAATTGCACTAATGTCCCATATTATAAAAAAATCTTTGAAAAGTTCTAAGAAGCAAAAATTGCCAACCACTTGGATACCCAACAATTGGACAATCCAGGCAGCATGGGTTTAGATCAGGTCACTCCTGCCTCTCACAACTACTGGACCACTATGACAGTCTTGGATGCACTGGAGGACAAACAGAATACAAATGTATATACATAGACTTTGCAAATGCCTTCGACAAGTGCGAATATGGTGTAATAGCACACAAAATAAGAAAAGCCCTGTTCCACAAGGTATAGTACTCACTTCCACCCATTTTCCTCATCCTCATATCTGATATAGACAGAGATGTAAGCCACAGAGCCATGTCCTCCCTGGCTGACAATTCCAGAACTTGCATGAGTGTCATCCATTGAGGACACTGTAAGTCTCCAAGTGGATATAAACTAAGTGTTCAAATGGGCCACAGAAAACATTATCAAGTTCACTGAGGTCAAATTTCAACTATACACTGATATGGAAAACTTGAGCAAATAAAAGCTAGATTGGAATATAAAATAAATTCTAACTACACAACAGAGTGGAAAACTAATGTGAAGAACTTGGGAGTGATAATAATACAGTAATAATTTTATTTCTGAATGATACAATGTTCGTACAAAGAAGGAAGACATTTGGGTGTACATGCTGAAAGCTCCTTTATATGCAGAGCAATTTGGGTAAACTTGAGACTAACTTAAGATTAAAAAGGAAATAACAGTATGAGTAATTTTGTACTTACAGTCACTTAGGTGAGGTTAATTTTAAATTTAATGTCAAAGAATCTCACTTTCAAAGATAACAAGTGTCATTATTCCATCTGCTAGGAAAATGATAGGACGGATAATGATAACCTTCAAAACAACGGATGCCAAGCACATGATGATCTTTAAGTCACTTGTTCCCTCTATGCTGCAATATTGCTGTACACTAACAACCTCTGTCAAGGCAGGCAAAATTGCAGATCTGTTGAATGTACAATGAACTTTCACTGCATGTATGTGCACAGTTGAGCACCTCAATTACTGGGACTGTTTGAAGTCTCCTGACTTGTACTCCTTGGAACACAGGGAAGAAAGATACATCATAATTTACACCAAGAAAATCGTAGAGGGACTAGACCCAAATCTGCAAACAGTAATCACTCCCTATGAGAGCAAAAGACAGCATGCAGTGCAACATCCATGCCAATGAAAAGCAAGGGTGCCATGAGTACACTAAGAAATAACAAAATATGTGTCAGGGGCCCAAGACTGTTCAACTGCCTCCCAGCATACATAAGGGGGATTACCAATAGACCCCTGGCTGTCTTCAAGAAGGTGCTGGACAGACACCTCAACCGGACTGTGGTTCATATGTTGGATTGTGTGTGGCCAGCAGTAAAAGCCCAGTTGATCAGGCATTGATCCACTGTGAGGCCTGGTCATGGACCAAGCCACATGGGCACTGACCCCAGGAACACCCTACAGGTAGATTCTAGGTAACATTGGTACTTACCTCAGCAGTGATGGGAACGAGAGTCATGGCACAAGCATCTGGACCTCGGTTACTAAGTGAGGAGCAGCAACTCAACACCTGCAAAATCATAAATAAATTACTTATGTGTTTTTCTTTACTAAAACAAACACACAAAACAAAGAACTCACTTATAATTACATTAGCACAGTACATTACGTTAAATCCTGAAGTAACTTGCATGTTGTACATTACACACAACAACAGTTACATTAAATGTACCAACAGTTACATTACACAAAACAACAGTTATATGACATTCATCAACAGTTTGGTAATGTTAGGTTATGTAATATTAGGTAGCTTATGTAATGTTAGGTAGGTTATGTTAAGTTAGGTTGGTTATGTCATGTTAGGTAGGTAAATAATATTAGGTTATATTAGGTTAGGTCATTTAATGCTATGTTAGGTTAGGTTAGGTTATGTAATGTTAGATTAGGCTATTTGTATTTCAATGGACGCAAAAATAAAAAAATAAAAAAATAAATAAATGCTGTGGATGCACTTTAACCCGTAAACGGTCCAAGCAGATCTACGTTCACATGTGTAGTGCTACAAAAGTATATAAGTAAGTAAGTAAGTAAGTAAGTAAATTTATTCAGGTATACACAATACAGTTACATAGAATTATCATACATAGCAGCATACGTGTAGAGAACCTGGGATAACCCAAAAAAGTCAGACAGAGTGACTTATTTCCATTGGGGTCCTTTTACCTTATTATTATAATATAAAGGTTATAATATTTTCTTATTATTCTATAATGAAGATAACATCTTATTATCATACTAAAAAGACTATCTACTACACGAGGGTCATTAAGACTATCTACAATACGAGGGTCATTAAGCTATCTACTACCCGAGGGTCATTACGACTATCTACAATACGAGGGTCATTACTAGGGATAAGGTAAAATTTACACGTATTTTAGCTAAAAAATAGAAAATCATTCCCCTCCCTTTCTGTTGCTTCATTCATCAGACACTTTTTGGCAGTCTTCTTGAACTGGTTCAAGCTATGACTGGCCTTGACATTTGTGGGTAGTCTGTTCCATTCCTTTATTGCTGTACAATAAAAGGTGTTTTTACATATTTTCAAATATAACAAAAAAAAAAGTAGATCAAAGTTTTTTTTTACACATTTTCAAATCTAAAAAAGCAAGAAGAAGATCTACTTTTTTTACATACTTTCAAATGTTGAAAAAACGTATATGTACACGTTTGGACCGTTTACGGGTTAAGGAACACACTGATGTAAGTCAAGTCTAGTATTGGTGGAAAATATAACATTTTGAGGAAGAAATTTGCACAAAATCAGCAGAAAAATTTCCTGGGTTAGTAGCGGTTGTTAAAAACAAGCTTTTCATAAACAAAAAATTTGCCTGGATTTTTTGGAATAAAACCCGTTTCTTTTTCATGTTCGGTTTTCCATGCTTTGATTTTTTGCTTAATATAATGTTTTTATATATTGAGAGAAGTATACCTGATATAATGATATAAGGTAAATGTAATCTTGGTGATCTGTACAATATATTACTGTGTACACTGCAGTGTGCACTTCTGCACTGTACTATCTACAGTACTTTCTACAGTGAATACCATACTGTGTTGATGTTTCTGATTATCAGAATATTGATGTCTCTGATTATTACAAAAATATTGATGATGTCTCTTGATTATTACAACAATATTGATGATGTCTCTGATTATCAGAATATTGATGACTTCCTTGATTATTACAACAATATTGATGATGTCTCAACAAGACTGTAATGTAACTACGTATTGTAAACTGATGATTGGATAGACACATTTCTTAACAAATTACTTAACTATGTATATGACAAACATTGTCCCATAAAAAATGAAACAGATTACGAATAAATGGCTAGGCTGCCCATGGCTAACTAACAGCATACTAAGATTCATTGATAAGAACCATCAATTTGAAAAACAATATAGACAGGGCTTAATAATCAAAGATATTATTAAATACTATGCATCAGTCCTCATCAAACTAATAAGAAAGCCTAAGCAATAGAACTACTCCAATAGATTCACCAAAACAAGAGAAGATATAAAAAAAGACCTGGAAGACACTCTCAGATTCTGGGCACCCACAAATTGAAAAACTAAGGATATTATCCTAACTAAACTGAATGAAACACAACTACAGCATATTGATACAGTTAACAAGATAAATGACTTTTTCTCAACTATAGGATCAAATCTCACCAGCGAAATCCCAGGTACCGAACTTGCACAAAAAATCACTCCTTACAAAAGCAAAAGACTCAGCAGACGATGCAACATCCCCCCAATGAAAAGCAGGGGTGCCACTAGCACGATAAGAGACAACACAATAAGTGTCAGGGGCCCAAAACTGTTCAACTGCCTCCCAGCATACATAAGGGGGATTGCCAATAGACCCCTGGCTGTCTTCAAGCAGGCACTGGGCAGGCACCTAAAGTCAGTACCTGACCAGCTGGGTTGTGGTTCGTGCGTTGGATTATGTGCGGCCAGCAGTAACAGCCTGGTTGATCAGGCCCTGATCCACCATGAGGCCTAGTCACACAGAATGCACACTGAACAATGAGTCAACAGTTACACGGTGTACTAACGTTGGTAGAATTACCGACAATATATTAGGTAAAAGGACACAAGTGCAACTAATGTGACTTTTTATTGTGGCAATGTTTCGCTCTCCAGGAGCTTTATCAAGCCATTATGGCTTGATAAAGCTCCTAGAGAGTGAAACGTTGCCACAATAAAATGTCACATTAGTTGCACTTGTGCCCTTTTACCTAACAGTTACACAGTGGTAGTGTTTCAAAGGCCATTATTTGTAAAAAATAAGGCAGCTGCATGAAGACCTCCTGAAAAAAATAAAAAAAAGGTTCTGAAACTCAATCCTTCAAGGCTAGTAGGGGTTGGTTTGATAATTTTAAGAAAAGAAGTGGCATTCATAGTGTGGCTAGGCATGTGGAGGCTGCCAGTGCTGACAAAGTCACTGTTAAAAAGTATGTTACTAAATTGTAAGAGTACGAAGAGGCTGAAGGAGTTTGTCCCCCAACAAGTCTTTAATTGTGACGAGACAGGCCTCTTCTGGAAGAAAATAGCCACAAGGACCTACATAACTAAAGAGGAAAAGTTAATGCCAGGACACAAGCCAATGAAAGACAGGCTCATTCTGTTACTGTGTGGTAATGGAAGTGGGGACTTGAAATTGAAGCCCTTACTTGTTTATCATTCCAAAAATCCATAAGCTTTTAAGAAGAACAGTGTTATGAAAAACAAATTGGCTGTAATGTGGAGGGCCACCACGAAAGCTTGGGTAACAAGGCAATCTTTTATTGAGTGGGTTATTGAGGTTTTTGCTCCCACAGTCAAAAATTACCCCATTAAAAAGAATTGCCACTCAGGGCCCTTTTACATACAGATAATTCTCCTACTCACCCTCCAAGCTTGGAAAATGAGTTGCTGGAGGAGCTCAGTTTTATAACTGTGATGTTCTTGCCTCCTAACACCACTCCTCTCATCCAACCCGTGGACCAGCAGGTCATTTCTAACTATACCACAGCATATTTTGAAAAGTGCTTTGAAATCACTTTAGAAGCAAATTTAACCCTCAAGGAATTCTGGAAGGACCATTTCAATATCCTCACCCGAGGACCATGCAGTCAGCATGGAAGAAATTGTGGCTTGACTTTGTGGCAGCCAGGGATTTTGAAGGCTTTGAAGATGAGCCTCAGCCAGAAGAGGATATTGTGTCTCTGGGGAAGACCTTGGGCCTAGAGATGACTGAAGATGATGTGGAGGAGTTGGTGGAGACACACAAAACTGAACTCACCACAGAACTCACACAGGAGGGATGTGGGTGGCTTTACTGTTATGTACAAGGCCAATATTGTCAAAGTACCACACATGGATCCACTTCGAGGACAGCGTGAAACAAGCTTTTATGCCACAAGATGAGCAGAAAGCAGCAACTTCACTCTGGCTGTAACCTTCTCCAGAACATCACTCCAGCTGAGATCATATATACCCAGGATGACTCGAGTATGGAACACATTCGTACAGCATAATGATGTCAACGAGATAAAGTCAGTTGATCAAATGACAATGCTGGCCCACAGATGGCTCCAACTTCATCCTGTTCATTACTTGTATGTCTCATAACAATAAAAATGCTTTCAAATGAGCTGATGTAGGTAACAGCTCTTAGCTTGCCAATAAAGTTAGGAATCCTTAACCTGTAAATAGCTTGTCAATAAAGTTAGTGATCCTTAACCTTGTCAAACCCTGTATAAAAAAAAAAAAAATTGTAGACCTTCAGAAGGAGTAGCAACAGATTGCAGCAGAAGAGCTGTCATCAGAGGAAGAGGAGGGAAGGGATGATGTGCCCATTGCACTTGTCAAGGAAATGAGTGCTAAATGGCAGGAGTTTGCTGAAAAATACCATCCAGACAAAGCAGTGGCCATCCATCTCTCTAACATGTACAATGACACTGTAATGTCTCAATTTAGACAAGTGTTAAAACGGAACCGGAAAGAAATCTCACTGGACAGGTTTTTAGTGAGACAAAGAACCAGTGAGCCAAAACAAGGTGTTAGTAGTGAAAAGAGACATAGAAGAGATACAACACTAAAAGGACAGTTGCCTGACATATTAATAGAAGGTGACTCTCCTTCCAAGCAGTGACATACTCCTTCCTCTCCTCCACCTCCTGCCTCCAGTAAGCCATTAACTCTCCTCTGACAGGCAATAGGCAGTTAAATTTTCATTTACTGTACAGTAATTCAGTTAAAGTTTCTTTTAGTATTCATTTTTAAAGTTTTATGTAGTAGTTAGTGCATTTTTAATATTATATTGTCACTTGGGGTCCAGAATGGATTGATTCTATTTATATTATTCTTTACGGGAAAAATTACTTTGGCTGTCGTCCATTTTGGATGTCAAATCGACATCTGGAACAAATTAAATTCAACAACCGAGGTTCCACTGTAGTAATAATGAAAACAAATGAGCCACACACCTGTTCCTGCAACATTTGTGCTGAGATGGACCAGCCACACATGAAGCAGATGCCACACATGCTGAGCACTATTAACAATGGTAGTTATGGTAGTCTTTATGCTGAGTAACATCAGCAATAGTAGTTATGGCAGCCTTTATGCTGAGTAGCACCAGCAGTGGTAGATATGATTGCCCATATGCTGAGTAGCATCAGCAGTGGTAGTTATGATTGCATTATGCTGAGTAGCATCAGCAGTGGTAGTTATGGTAGTCTATATGCAGAGTACCATCAGCAATGGTAGTTATGGTAGCACTGATGAAGGTTCACTGATATGAAGGAAGCATCTGAAAGTAAATGTATTATATTAATGTTAATGTTAATCCATCCCTACCTCACCTATGTCCCCCAAACCTCTCGGCTCACCTTGTATTACTCTCTAATCCCTCCCTATTTCACTTATGGTACCTGTGTCACCTGGGGATCCACATCAGGTACTCACTTATACTCTGGGTGTCATAGCATGAACCAGTTCAAGAAGAGTGCCAAAAAGTGTCTGATGAATGTAGCTACAGAAAGGGAGGGGAATGATTTTCTATTTTTTAGCTAAAATACGTGTAAATTTTACCTTATTCCTAGTAATGACCCTCATATTGTAGATAGTCTTAATGACCCTCGTGAAGTAGATAGTCTTTTTAGTATAATAATAAGATGTTATCTTCACTGTAGAATAATAAGAAAATATTATAACCTTTATATTATAATAATAAGGTAAAAGGACCCCAATGGAAATAAGTCACTCTGTCTGACTTTTTTGGGTTATCCTAGGTTCTCTACACATATGCTGCTATGTATGATAATTCTATGTAACTGTATTTGTGTATACCTGAATAAACTTACTTACTTACTTACTTACTTACTTACATAACTTGATCTCTAGCGTACATACCTGCTGTCCCCTGTTCACCCATCTGTAAAATGGGTACCTAGGTGTTAGTAGACTGGTGTGGGTCGCATCCTGGGACAAACTGATAAATTAGACACATGCGCAACTCTTGGGTATCTTTATTGAGGAAACGCTTCACCACACAGTGGCTTCATCGGTCCATACAAAGGAGAAATGTGAAGAATAGGAGGAGAATGAGGTAATCAGTCCCTCAACCTTGAGTCGATGTGGTCAGTCCATCAATCTTGAATAGAATACAGCATATGTGCAGAGAAGTCGCTTATATACCATAAGCAGGAGAGGTGCAGCAGTCGTAGGTGGTGTCACATTTGTTCAATGTGGAAGTAGGTCGTGCCCAAGGGTTAGGCAAGCAAAGAATTCCCAAGTATTAAGATCCCAAGAAGTTGCAGTGTCTTACAGGAATGTAGATGAATGTTTCAGAGAACCATCATATTGATAAATTAGACACATGCGCAACTCTTGGGTATCTTTATTGAGGAAACGTTTTGCCACACAATGGCTTCATCAGTCCCCCAAGGTTGAGGGACTGATTACCTCATTCTCCTACCTTTCTAATAGGTATCAGTATGTCACCATTAAAGACACAACCTCATCAATACGGCCACTTGATACTGGAGTTTCCGCAGGGAAGTGTCCTTGGACCCCTGCTCTTCCTCATTTACATCAATGATCTTCCAAACATGTCCCAACACCTGAAACCCATTCTCTTTGCTGACGACATGACTTATGTCATCTCCCACCCTAATCTTGCCACCCCCAACACCATTGTTAACAAGGAGCTGCTCAAAATATCGACTTGGATGGCAACCAATAAACTTACACTTAACACTGGCAAAACCTACTATATTATGTTTGGTAGCAGAGCAGGTGTTGCGCAACTTAACATTAAGATCGACAACACTCCGATTGCCAGACATAATGAGGGCAAATTCCTTGGCCTATACCTCGACAACAACCTAACTTTCAGCACCCATATCCAACACATAACAAAAAAAAGTATCCAAAACAGTGGGGATCCTCTCCAAGATACGATACTACGTACCGCAAACTGCCCTTCTCACACTATACCAATCACTTATATACCCATACCTCACCTATGCTATCTGTGCTTGGGGTTCAACTGCAGCAACACACCTAAAGCCAATAATAACCCAACAAAAAGCCGCAGTAAGAATAATCACTAAATCCCATCCCTGGCAACACCCCCCCCCACTCTTCATAGATCTAAACTTACGCCCTGTTCAGAACATCCACACTTACTACTGTGCAATCTATATCTACAGGACCTTAAATTCCAATATTAACCTTGACCTAAAATGCTTTCTTGATAGTTGTGACAGGATCCACAGGCATAACACCAGACACAAACATCTCTATGACATTCCCCGTGTTCAACTAAACCTTTACAAAAATTCAATGTATTTCAAAGGACCTAAAATCTGGAACACCCTACCTGAAAACTCTAGAACTGCAGACACATTCATCACTTTCAAAACTACAGTTAGAAAACATCTTATCTCCCTGATCCACCCTGACAACTAACTACATGATAACCACCTGGTGGTTCAAAATTACACTCGCTCACCCACTGACTATAAACCCAGAAATACTAATCTTAATCTTAAAATAATAAATCCTAACTAGTCATAAGTTTGCCTATGATACTCAAATATAGACACCTTGTATTGTGCCAAAACAAAAGCATTCACATTGCTAAACTCACAAATTATGATGTAGTCACTTAGCCTTAATACCATAACCTGTAAGGATTTAATGTTAAGAATTAATCTAAGTCTGCTCGAAATGCCTAGCCATGCTAGGTGTCCTAGTGGCCCCCTCTGTAATTAGTATTTTATAACATGTAAACCACAAAATACCCAAAACCTGTAAACCCCACATGTAACCATTATAGAGAATAAACCTTAATTGAATTGAATTGAATGAAGCCACTGTGTGGCGAAACATTTCCTCAATAAAGATACCCAAGAGTTGCGCATTGCCTAATTTATCAACATGTCGGTTCTCTGAACCATTCATCTACAATCCTGGGACAAAACTGACCTAATTTGCCTGAAATGCTCTGCATAACAAGGTGCTTTCTATATAGTAGTATGTCACTGATGTCAGCTAGGCCTGAATACCTTGTATATGTACTTGTAGAAATAAAGATATTATTATTTATTATTTGTGTTACTCAGTAAAATGTGTCTCAGAATTCTTACTCTTCCTGGCAACATACACAGCACCTGTTATTCAAAACTTTAAATATACTTAAGATACAGAATGTTCACTTTCTACTGTGTAAGCTTTATTGACTACATTTCACCCACTGTATGGGCAAAACACAATTAATGTATATTTTTCCACCTTTACAATAGACATTGTCCTAATAAAACTAAGTAGATCACAGCAAAGAGACTAGATAACCCATGGTTAACAAATAGCATCCTCAGGTCCATTGATAAAAACACAGATTGGGCTTAATAACTAAATAACAAACCAAAAACTATATGTCAGTACTAACCAAACCAATATGTCAGTCTAACTGTATTATACTAGCAGGTTCAATGAAATAAGAGGTAGTATGAAGAAGAAACCTGGAACACACACACTTTAATCCTGGGTTCTCAGAAGCTGACAAAAACCAGAAATATTGTCCTAACCAAACCTCCTGACCCACATATCCAGTCTACTGAAACAGTTAATACATTAAATGATTTCTTCTCTATCACAGAGTCAAGTCTAGCTAGTAAAATACCAAGTACCAATGCTCAAGCAAGTAACTAGCAAGTTGAAAGTCGTCCAAACTCCTATCTGGCTCCAACTAATCCTACTGAGGTCTTTCTGATAATAAACTCATTGAAAAATAAGTCAGGAAACTTAGTACAAGTACCACCACTATTGTTCAGAAGATTAGCTCATGTACTGTCACCCACTATTGCATTATTGTTCAACCAACACATTCCCCAAAATGCTTAAGATAGCAAAGGCTACCCCAATACATAAAGGAAGATACTCAATTGATGTAAATAAGTATAATAAGTATAGACCTATATCTAACCTGCTATTTATATCTAAAATCTTTGAAAAATTAATCCAAAAGAGATTATATTCTTTTCTAGCATCATGCAACATACTCAGCCCCTGCCAGTTTGGTTTCAGACCAAAGAAAAGACCAAATACAATTATAAAATGTTAGACTTTGTGTAACTCTCGAGAACAATGAATCCACCAGGCCTCTTTATAAATTTTAGGGGAGCTTTCAGTACAATAGACCACAATATCCTGCACCCTTAAACTTGAACATTATGGTATCCGAGGTCATGCCTGAAGCCCTACCTTAACAAAAGACACCAATAGGCCTCCATCAAGGGCACAACCTTGTCAACAAGACCCATCAACATGAATGATTTACCAAATGCACCACAGCAAATTAGACCTGTTCTGTTTACAGACAACACAACTTTTGTTATCTCCCACCCAAATCCAAATTCTCTCAATAATACCATTAATAAGAAACCCATAAAGATATCAACCTGGATGATAACCAGAAAGCTCACTTTTAACACTGACAAGACCTTCTACATGATGTTTAGAAGAGAGCTACAAATGTCTAACTAAGCATTATGATTAATGATTCTCCCATTACAAAACAACACAATAGAAAATTCTAAAGTCTGTTCAACAGCCACATTCAGCACATAAAAAAAAAAATTATCCAGATCAGCTGGCAACCTCTCGAAGATATGTTACCATGTACCTCAAACAGCACTACTTACATTATACTTTTCTCTAGGATATCCCTACCTTACCTAAGCTATTTGTGCCTGGGGATCCACTACAGTTAATCCCCTAAAGCCAATAATATCACAACAAAAAGCAGCTTTACGAATGATCACCCAGTCTACTGCCAAACACACTCCCCTCTCTTCAAAAGTCTAAACTTGTTTAATTAATATACATAAAATTCACTCATACTACTGTGCATACTACATATACATACAGGACAATCAATTTTAATATTAATCCTACTCTGAAACTCTTTCTTAATAGTTGCAACAGAACCCATAAGCATAATACTAGACACAAAACCTCTATGATATTCCCCGTATTCAATTCAACCAGTGTAAAAACTCAATGTGAATAAAAGGACCTAAACTCTGGAACTCTCTACCTGAAGATTCGAGAGTTGGTCTGTCTGCCAGGTACTTCAAAGCTACTCTTACAAAACATCTCCTTACCTTAATGTGATCCTAACAACAATTAATTATCTCAAACAAAGTGATATTACTGGTAAGGCATTATTTTCTTGTATCACTTCAGGTACCTAGCTTCATTCTTAGTGTATCTTTAGTCAGAATTTTTATTATATTACTGGATACAGCCTCTCCTCACTAAGCGGCATACTCATTTACTGACGACTTGGACTTACGATGAGCTCTCTGACCAATATGCATACCTAAATAATATATATTAGAGCTGATTTCCTCTATTCTGTTTATTACAATATACAGTACACTAATGTATAGACATTTAAAAATATACTAAAAATGTTATGAATGGTGCAAAGGTGACATTAAAACAATATCAAAGATAACTGACACAAACCCACTACCATTATAGTATGCTCCTTGCTTAGCGATGAATTCGTTTACCAACGTGGTCTTAGGAACAGAACTCCATCGTTAAGTGAGGAGAGGCTGTACCTTCAGTATAAACTAAGTACAGTATACTCATTCTCATGTACTATACGTGTCTCATTGTCTAGTAATTGTTCATTTTAAGGCTGCCTGAAATGCCTTGTATAACAAAGGGCTTTCTATAGAGAGGCATATACAACAGGGTCCCACTTATACGGCAGGTTAGGTTCTTGGCAACCGCCGCAACGCAAACATCACCGGAAAGCAGAACACCATTTTTTCCCACTTATAAATGCATATAAATGCCAGATAACAAGTTTACACTAATATATATTAAGTTATCAATAGAACAAGGCATTAAAAAACAATAAAAAGTAAAATACACACACAGTACACTCATTATTTACCTCAAAATATTTGTAGTCTTAACCCTTTCAGGGTCCAGAGGCCAAATTTCAAAGTGCACACCAGGGTCCAAGAATTTTCAAAAAAAATTTTATTTTTTCCAATGAAATGGTAGAGAATCTTTTTTTGAAGGTAATAAAGCAAAAAGTACAAAATTTGATGGGAAATTGACGAAATTATGCTCTCGCGAATTTTGATGTGTCAGCGATATTTACGAATCGGCGATTTTGCCAACTTTGACTCCCATTTTAGGCCAATTACATTATTCCAGTCAACCAAATTCTTAGCTATTTCACTAGTATTACTTCTATTCTATCGATTGAGCACAAGAAATTGCCAAGTCAACTGTTTCAACTACAAAACAAAGTAATCGGAAATTGGTAATTTGGCCAATTTAATACAAAGTTCAAAATATTCCAATTTCAAAACAGGGTCCAGAATAAACAATGTAGGTATTCCTGGAACTAAACTAACATTTCCTCTGTTCATTAGTTATGTTTTGAGGCTTTACAAATGAATTCCATTTTGATTTTTTATTCACATAATGAATTTTTATTCAAACCAAAAAATAGAAGATTTACTGTTATGCAATATTGTAATAATTGTATAAATATCAACACCACATTTGTGAATGTATATTAGACCACCAGCTGGCGTGTATTAGATGTGTGAGGTCGTTTGTTTACTCTTGAACATCGGCAAAAATTTAACATTTACGCTACTTTGAGCTCAGTTTGAAGCCATTTCCTGTGCTAAAACCAATCAAAATCATCTCTATTTCTGTAATATGTCTTTCATTCTATCAAGTGAGACCAAGAAATCGCAAACACAACTATAAAAAGCATACGAAAAAACACTGCAAAGTCGCTGTATTAATCGAAAATCACGGTCTCAGTTTTTTTTCTCTCATTGTACACTGTGCGCTGCAGGATTTGTTTTATGTGGTGCACACATACCACATAGATGTATTCTCTCATATCTAGGCCCAAATTTACCACTCACAGCTCATCAGAATGAGCTGAGCTCATGGCATAGATCTACGGTTTGAACCGTGAACATAAGGCCGTAGATCTATGGCACGGACCCTGAAAGGGTTAATGTAGGGCAAAAGGTGAGTAGTATTTATTGTAAGAAGTCATGTGTGGGTAGGTATGGTAGTTCTCCTGGTCACCCCACCCACACATAATATACTATGATGCTTAAAGTGCCCCAGAGTGATATAATGCATACACAATACACTCATTACTTACCTAAAATATTTGTAGTCTTAACCCCTTTGACTGTTTTGGTCATATACATATATACGTCTTACGCGCCACTGTTTCGGACGTATTTATATGCATAAATCTAGTGATCAAAACAGCGGGAGAAAGCTGTAGCTACATGGAAGAACAGGGTCCGAGTGAAGTGGTGTGCACCCTGGAAAAAAACTGGGACTCTATGTGCGCATTGTGGTAACCCATTTGGTTAGTCCATTTTCACCGTGCCTCGCGTGTAACGAATAACCCCACTCTCGCGGGGAGTGGAGGTCTTTTGTTCCCAGTGAATGACTCTGCAACAGTGATGGAGTTCAGTGAAAGTGAATTCCAATGGTTTTCAAAGCAGGTGTGACAAAAACAGCGCTCAGGATAATGCAATTAGTGATGAAAACCCAGATGACCCACGACCTTCCACCTCTGGTACTGGGCCGGCTCATTCATGTTCACCTGCACCAGGATGAAAGAGGAAACTATCTGCCCGTGTACAAGACTCAGATGTGAGCAGTGAAAGTGATAGTGATAGTGATTTCAAAGTTACTGAAAGCAGTTCTAGTTGCGACAGTGAGGGTGAATATTCCCCAGTGAAGCGGCAGTATATACGACGTAGCATGCGGTCTGGTAGTGTGTCATATGCTGTTCCAAGGGGAAGGAGTAAATCTCGGAGTACATCCCGTGGCCCTACACCACAACCTGATAGTGAAGATGACGATATTGTTACGATGGATATGAACAATGTGAGTGAGGCAGCAGGTGGTGGTGGTGATAGTGATGGTGGCATGAGTCATATGGCACCAGCAGCGGCCACGCTACTCCTGACGCTGCTAACTCTGCACAACTACAACCAGCCTCGCCCAACCCCACACTCCCACAACAACCACAACCACAACTTGCACAACCACAACCACGTTTCAATATGCAGAACCCACCAGCAGACCGCATCTGGGATTGGCAGCAAGGTGACGATTTTATTCCCAATCCCCATGACTTTGATGAAACACAAAGTGGAATATGGCCATCGTGTACACTTGGGAACAATGCCACTGAACTAGAATGCTTTCAGTTATTCTTTGATGAACCCCTGATGGACATTATTGTCAGGGAAACCAACACATACTATGAGTACACCATGGCAAATACAATTCTTTCACCAAGATCACAGCTACACCAGTGGAAGGACACAACTGTGGCAGAGATGTACCTGTTCTTTGCCACAATAATGCTTATGACACATGTGTGTAAGCACACTGTCACCAGATACTGGTCAACAGAACGCCTGATTTCAACCCCAGGTTTTAGTGACATTATAGGTGTGAATCGTTTTTTGATACTGTTACGTATGTTACACTTTTCAGACAAAACAAGGCCTGACAGAAGCGACAGGTTATATAAGATCAGAAATGTGTTTATGTACATGAAACAAAAGTGTTGCATGTTTTTTTATCCCTTCAGGAAGCTTGTTATTGACAAGGCTTTGGTTTTATTCAAAGGAAGACTCTCATTCAAGCAGTACATACCAAGCAAGAGAAAATACTTTGGTATAACGTTATTTGTACTGTGTGATTGCAAAAGTGGTCATTATGGATATCATTGTATACACTGGCAGTAATACATTGAGAGATACCAGGAAGTTATTGGGTATCTCTGGTGATGTGGTTCGAACAATGATGGAACCATATCTTGGTAAGGGGCATATATTATATACTGATAACTGGTACACAAGCCTCATACTTAGTGATTTCTTGCGAGTGAACCTGACAGACGTGTGTGACACAGTGCGTGGTATTCGTAAGCATATGCCAAGGTTCGATGCTGGCACTCGCAGAGGTGATGTGCAGGCCTTTGCTGCCAATGACATCATGGCATATCGGTGGCATGACAAACGTGATGTCACATTCTTAACATTGGTTCACCGAAACGAAATGGCACACACTGGCAGGCACAATAGAGAGACCAATGAACCCATTCTAAAACCTGCAGCTGTCATGGACTACAACTTCAATATGCGCTTAGTGGACAAATGTGACATGCAGATTGGGTTTGCTGATTGTGTATGCTGGAGTTATAAGTGGTACATAAAACTTTTTTCCATCTTCTTGATATTTCCATGCTAAATGCTTATAACATATACAAGTTGAGGGCCAACAACAAACCAAAATATGGTGAATTTTGTTTGTCAGTCATCAGACAAATAATCGTCAAGTACCAAGGAGCAACACCTGCAATAGACCAGCGTCCACAAAATTACAAACACATGCCATCTCATCTGAGGCCTGGTGATCACTACCCCATACAACTGCCTCCTACTGCTTGTAAGAAAAGATGTTCAGAAGAGGTGTTTTGTATGTGGACATACCACAAAACACCCACAAACATGCAGACACTCGTTTCATGTGTGAGAAATGTCAAGTACCACTCTGAATATACCCATGTTTCAAAGAATTCCACAAGCTGCAGCAGTTCTAGGAAAGTGTTCAGTGACTGTATATATGTATATATATTATGGAACAATAGTAATAAACAATGTTTTGTATTGTTTGTTTGTGTAAACACAATCTAATGGTGATAATGTTTGTTCAGTTATTGTGTTGTAAACAATGAGTGTATATTTGAACAATGCACCTTACTTTGGTCTCACAGGAAAATACAAGAAACCTTCAAAATGGAGTAAATAAAAGAATACTGGGTGGGCGGCATTCGCCGCTTTGCCATACGCTGCTCATTTTCTGCCAACTTTGCAAAAAATTTTTTTAGGCTTAAAACACTCAGTAAAATAGTCCTAACATTTTGGTAAGAAAAATAATTTTTTTTTTCGAATATTTTGTGACATAGAATGACACTTTCAGAAAGGGGCCTGCGACAGTCAAAGGGTTAATGGTCTTAATGTAGGGTGAGAGGTGAAAAGTATTTATTTGTAGAAAGTCAGGTGTGGGAGGTAGGGTAGCCAGCTTAGCCACCCCACCCAAGCAGAGTACTATGTAAACAAATGAACGAAGTGTCTGGTTATGGCTGATACAAGTTCATACAAACACCTCACATTGTGTACAAGTTGTCTCCACAGTGGTACAGTAGAATAAATAAAGACCAACCATACATAGCTTTAAGATGAGGTATGATAAAGCTCATGGAGCAGGGAGAGAGAGGACCTAGTAGCATTCAGTGAAGAGCGGGGCCAGGAGCTGAGTCTCAACCCCTGCAACCACAATTAGGTGAGTACATAAGTGTTTAGTCTACAGTGGTTTATCCCTGGTATGGTCTATACGGTGGTTTATCCCTGGTATGGTCTACAGTGGTTTATCCCTGGTATGGTCTATACGATGGTTTATCCCTGGTATGGTCAATATGGTGGTTTATCCCTGGTATGGTCAATATGGTGGTTTATCCCTGGTATGGTCAATATGGTGGTTTATCCCTGGTATGGTCTATACGATGGTTTATCCCTGGTATGGTCAATATGGTGGTTTATCCCTGGTATGGTCAATATGGTGGTTTATCCCTGGTATGGTCTACAGTGGTTTATCCCTGGTATGGTCTATACGGTGGTTTATCCCTGGTATGGTCTATACGATGGTTTATCCCTGGTATGGTCAATATGGTGGTTTATCCCTGGTATGGTCAATATGGTGGTTTATCCCTGGTATGGTCTACAGTGGTTTATCCCTGGTATGGTCTATACGGTGGTTTATCCCTGGTATGGTCTATACGGTGGTTTATCCCTGGTATGGTCAATATGGTGGTTTATCCCTGGTATGGTCTACGTGGTATCCCTGGTATGGTCTATACGATGGTTTATCCCTGGTATGGTCTACAGTGGTTTATCCCTGGTATGGTCTATACGGTGGTTTATCCCTGGTATGGTCTATACGATGGTTTATCCCTGGTATGGTCAATATGGTGGTTTATCCCTGGTATGGTCTATACGGTGGTTTATCCCTGGTATGGTCTATACGGTGGTTTATCCCTGGTATGGTCTACAGTGGTTTATCCCTGGTATGGTCTATACGATGGTTTATCCCTGGTATGGTCAATATGGTGGTTTATCCCTGGTATGGTCTATACGGTGGTTTATCCCTGGTATGGTCAATATGGTGGTTTATCCCTGGTATGGTCTACGTGGTATATGAATTATATGTTGCATAACATCTAAGTGTCCTCAAATATATTGTAAAGTGCTGTACATTAAAGTATACCACCAAATATACCTGTTAGTTGTTGTTGGGGTTTATAGAGCCACTGACAAGATACGTCGTATCGAACCCGGTCTTCCAGCGCTCGGGGAAGGAACCTCGACCAAAGTGGAAGGATTTTGCACCAGTAACTCATTACAGAGGTTACCGGGTGTGGACGTGTGTATTGCTCATTACTCTATAATTTGTTCACGATTGTAGCCATGTATAAATGTAAGCAAGTAAATTTACTTACATGATTCATTACCCTTCTAACTTCTGAGTTCATTACCTTTGTAACTTGCTCAGCTATTAAAACTTTGGAAGCCCAGTTCCTGGACCCATTATGTACCTCTTTTGACTGCCTCCCACTGGATGGGTATGGGGTGCATAATAAACATATTAAACTAACAACTGTTAATAATAATAATAATTTTTATTTCAGTATGATACATGTTTGTACAAAGTACAACAATTCAGTGTACATGCCAAAAGCCCTTTTATATGCAGAGTATTTCGGGCAAACTTAAAACTAACTTAATTAAGATTAATAAAGCAATATCAGTGCAATAACTGTACATATGGTCAGTGGATGAGTTACATTATTAGTATAATTATGGGGAAGTACTAAATCTGTAGGATTATATAGCGCCTGTTAGGGGAAGGGGGAGAGAAGGTATTCAAGCTTAATTCACTGAACTAGAGCACAGATCCAATTCTCAAGATCAAGAGCCCCTCACCAGCATCAAGGAACCTCCCTTGAGGGGGGTGAGTTACGATGATTACAAGAAAATTTAATATTCTGTTTGTCCATGCTATATGGCTTTAGTAAGTTTGGTAGAGTCGAATTACAGTTTTGATTATTAATCTTAGGTGGACACAATGGAATGATTGACATTACATTTGAAATGATTACAGATATTATTTTACCTACGTTCATGATATTGAGCAATTGCACGTATGGTTTTTACATATTTATTTATGATGGACTAGGACAGGTTAAGGACAAAAGGTGCTTTCTTACTGTAGTTTTAAAAATACTAGATGAGTCAGTAGTTCTGGAGATTTCTAGCGGAGTTCTAGATTTTGGGTAGTTTTATGTACATTGAGTTTTTTAAAAGATTTAACCTGATATGGGAAATGTGAAAATTTGTCTGGACTACCTCCAAGTGAGTCTCCTACCCTGGCAAGCTCTGTTGACACCGAGCTCTGAGGTCGGTACCCCAGCCTCACAAGTGGCTTATAGGACAGATTTTCATAAATGACTGATGTTGCAAGAAATCTCGCCTGCATGCACGTTTAAAGGACTAACTTACTTGGTGATGTAGAAGCTATTCTGGTCTTCAACCTCCCTAAGTTTTAGTCCCTCTGGACTTGCCCTCTGATCCACGTGCAACCGGGAGCCTTGATTCCTGTAATATTCAATCTTTATTAGTGACCTGTCTGCACCTCAGAAATTCCTATTTCCAAGGGGGTGTGTATCCCCTAGTATAACTATGCAGAAACGGACACTAGCTTCTAGGTAGATAAGAGACAAAATCACGTACTGGTCATGAACTGCCGGCTACACAAAGGCCTACAGCTCAACTCACTCGCAACTTTCCCCAGACACTGGCCAGGATCCTAAGAAAAAGTGGAGGTCTTGTCTTACTGTATGGGCCTGACAGAGGAGGTCATCTACGGTACATCGAGGTGCCTCCACCAGATTTCCCCAGGTCTAATATGTGAAGACACGTGTGGGCACCGCCTGCTGATCATGGCACGTGTTGTTCAGATGGTGTCTAGACTTAGAAAGGAGCTCTGGCATCTTCGAGACCCACGCCTCGTCGTTCAAACTGGGACTGCCAGTTCTCCCTAGCTAACATAACCTAGTGTTTGCCTACATTCGGCCTATTACTACCTATGTTAAGGTCTTAGGTCTACATTATTATTATCTACAGTTGCCTCAATAATCCTAATATTAGTGTACTAACAGTATAAACTACCTAATTCTTCCTTGAAGAGTAAATCTATCAATTAAGAAGTACCTTCCAACCACCTTCGCCAACCCGGGTGAGTGTGTTTGTGTTTTGGGTGAGTGTAAGGGCCCTCGAACGGTGTGTTTTTCCCCGTTGGGACTTCTCGGACCGAATAAGTTCCAACAGGAAATGTCATAGAGATTTTTGGTATTGTGTCCACAACAACAAGGTCCTAGATGCACTGGAAGACAGAAAGAATGCAGATGTAATATACACAGACTTTGCAAAAGCCTTCGACAAGTGTGGCCTTCGACAAGTGTGGCCTTCGACAAGTGTGGCCTTCGACAAGTGTGACCATGGTGTAATAGCGCACAAAATGCGTGCTAAAGGAATAACAGGAAAAGTTGGTAGATGGATCTATAACTTCCTCACAAACAGAACACAAAGAGTAGTAGTCAACAGAGTAAAGTCCGAGGCAGCTACGGTGAAAAGCTCTGTTCCACAAGGCACAGTACTCACTCCCATCTTGTTTCTCATCCTCATATCCGACATAGACAAGGATGTCAGCCACAGCACCATGTCTTCCTTTGCAGATGACACCCGAATCTGCATGACAGTGTCTTCCATTGCAGACACTGCAAGGCTCCAGGTGGACATCAATCAAATCATTTAATGGGCTACAGAAAACAATATGAAGTTCAACAATGAGAAATTTCAATTACTCCAATATGGTAAACATGAGGAAATTAAAACTTCATCAGAATATACATGTAAAACAAATTCCAGCCACACAATAGAGCGAAAAACTAACGTCAAAGACCTGGGAGTGATCATGTCGGAGGATCTCACCTTCAAGGATCATAACATTGTATCAATTGCATCTGCTAGAAAAATGACAGGATGAATAATGAGAACCTTCAAAACTAGGGATGCCAAGCCCATGATGACACCCTTCAGGTCGCTTGTTCTATCTAGGCTGGAATATTACTGCACATTAACAGCACCTTTCAAGGCAGGTGAAATTGCTGACCTAGAAAATGTACAGAGAACCTTCACAGCACGCATAACGGAGATAAAACACCTCAATTACTGGGAGCTCTTGAAGTTCCTGAACCTGTATTTCCTGGAATGCAGGCAGGAGTGATACATGATTATATACACCTGGAAAATCCTAGAGGGACTAGTACCGAACTTGTACACGAAAATCACTCTCTCCAAAAGTGGAAGTGTGAATTGCTCATTACTCTATAATTTGTTCATGATTGTAGCCATGTATAAACGTAAGTAACCATTCTACAGAATTCATTACCTTTGTAACTTGTGAGCTCATTACCTTTGTACCTAGTTCAGCTATCAAAACTTTGGGGGCCCAGTCCCTGGACCCATTATGTACCTCTGTAATCTGTAAATACCTTTGTAACTTGTCATGATTGTGACCAGACTTACCTGGAGTTCATTACCTTTGTAAATTGTGAGTTCATTACCTTTGTAAATTGTGAGTTCATTACCTTTGTAAATTGTGAGTTCATTACCTCTGTAACTTGCTCAGCTATCAAAACTTTGGAGCCCAGTCCCTGGACCAATTATGTACCTCTGTAATCTTTTGACTACGGCCCACAGGATGGGTATGGGGTGCATAATAAACATATTAAACTAAAACTAACTAAACAAAAGCAAAAGACTCGGCAGACGATGCAACATCACCCCAATGAAAAGCAGGGGTGTCACTAGCATGCCAAGAGACAGCACAATAAGTGTCAGGGGCCCAAGACTGTTCAACTGCCTCCCAGCATACATAAGGGGGATTACCAATAGACCCCTGGCTGTCTTCAAGCAGGCACTGGACAGGCACCTAAAGTCGGTACCTGACCAGCCGGGCTGTGGCTCGTATGTTGGATTGCATGCAACCAGCAGTAACAGCCTGGTTGATCAGGCCCTGTTCCACCATGAGGCCTGGTCACAGACCGGGCTGCGGGGGTGTTGACCCCCAGAACTCTCTCCAGGTAAACAAACAACACAATTGTAAAAATGCTAGACCTGCTTTACACAGCTACAGATACAGATACAGATACTAATACTGATACTAATACAGCTACAGATACAGATACTAATGCCGGAAAAAAAATCCCCCCCCAGTACCAACAATACCACCAGTCCGATAACATTCTTCTTTGCAAATATACAGGGTCTAAAGCCAGCAACAAACAACAAAATACCTTTCATCCGTGGACTGCTTGCAGAGGCAAAGGCAATGTTCGCGTCTTTCACTGAGACCCACATAAAGGATCACTTGGACAACGAAATATGGATCCCAGGTTACAACCTATACAGATGTGACAGAGTGAACAGGCAAAAGGGGGGGGGGTTGGCCTGTACATTGCAGAGTCACTTGTTTGCACAGAACTGCTTAATGCCTCAAATGATGTAGTGGAAGTTTTAGCAGTAAAGGTCGAGAACCAAAACCTAGTCATTGTGGTAGTCTACAAGCCTCCAGATGCAACATCCCAGCAATTCCAGGAACAGCTGTTAAAAATTGACCACTGTCTGGAAAATCTTCCAGCTCCTGCACCCAACATCTTGCTCCTGGGGGATTTCAACTTAAGGCACCTAAAATGGAGGAATATAGCAAATAATATTGTTGCAGTAATAACACCAGGAGGCAGCTCTGATGAAAACTCACACTCACACGAGCTTTTAAATCTCTGCACAAAATTCAATTTAAACCAGCAAAAAATAGAGCCTACTAGACTGGAGAATACACTAGACCTCATCTTCACTAACAATGATGATCTGATAAGAAATGTCACCATATCAAAAACAATATACTCAGATCACAACATAATTGAGGTTCAGAAATGTATGCGTGGAGCCCCAGACCGACAAAATGAGACTAGTCACGAGGGAGCATTCACCAATTCAACTTCAATAACAAAAACATAAAGTGGGACCAAGTAAACCAAGTCCTAACCGATATAAGCTGGGAAGATACACTAAGCAACACAGACCCCAACTTATGCCTAGAACAGATTAACTCGGTGGCACTCGATGTATGCACAAGGCTTATTCCTCTAAGAAAAAGGAGGAGTAGATGTAAAATAGAAAGAGACAGGCGCTCCCTTTACAGGCGACGGAAAAGAATAACAGAGCGGCTAAAAGAGGTCAATATATCTGAAATGCATAGGGAGACACTGGTCAGAGAAATAGCAAGCATCGAACTTAAGCTAAAAGAATCCTTTAGGAGTCAGGAATCGCGGGAAGAACTAAAAGCCATAAATGAAATCGAAAGAAACCCAAAGTATTTCTTCTCCTATGCCAAATCAAAATCGAGAACAACGTCCAGTATTGGGCCCCTACTTAAACAAGATGGGTCCTACACAGATGACAGCAAGGAAATGAGTGAGCTACTCAAGTCCCAATATGACTCAGTTTTTAGCAAGCCGCTAACCAGACTGAGAGTCGAAGATCGAAATGAATTTTTTTATGAGAGCCACAAAATTTGATTAACACAAGCCTATCCGATGTTATCCTGACGCCAAATGACTTCGAACAGGCGATAAATGACATGCCCATACACTCTGCCCCAGGGCCCAGACTCATGGAACTCTGTGTTCATCAAGAACTGCAAGAAGCCCCTATCACGAGCCTTTTCCATCCTATGGAGAGGGAGCATGGACACGGGGGTCGTCCCTCAGTTACTAAAAACAACAGACATAGCCCCACTCCACAAAGGGGGCAGTAAAGCAACAGCAAAGAACTACAGACCAATAGCACTAACATCCCATATCATAAAAATCTTTGAAAGGGTCCTAAGAAGCAAGATCACCACCCATCTAGAAACCCATCAGTTACACAACCCAGGGCAACATGGGTTTAGAACAGGTCGCTCCTGTCTGTCTCAACTATTGGATCACTACGACAAGGTCCTAAATGCACTAGAAGACAAAAAGAATGCAGATGTAATATATACAGACTTTGCAAAAGCCTTCGACAGTGTGACCATGGCGTAATAGCGCACAAAATGCGTGCTAAAGGAATAACAGGAAAAGTCGGTCGATGGATCTATAATTTCCTCACTAACAGAACACAGAGAGTAGTCGTCAACAGAGTAAAGTCCGAGGCAGCTACGGTGAAAAGCTCTGTTCCACAAGGCACAGTACTAGCTCCCATCTTGTTCCTCATCCTCATATCCGACATAGACAAGGATGTCAGCCACAGCACCGTGTCTTCCTTTGCAGATGACACCCGAATCTGCATGACAGTGTCTTCCATTGCAGACACTGCAAGGCTCCAGGCGGACATCAACCAAATCTTTCAGTGGGCTGCAGAAAACAATATGAAGTTCAACGATGAGAAATTTCAATTACTCAGATATGGTAAACATTTTTTTTTTTTTTTTTTTTTTTTTTTTTCAACAAGTCGGCCATCTCCCACCGAGGCAGGGTGACCCAAAAAAAAGAAAGAAAATCCCCAAAAAGAAAATACTTTCATCATCATTCAACACTTTCACCACACTCACACATTATCACTGCTTTTGCAGAGGTGCTCAGAATACAACAGCTTAGAAGCATATACGTTTAGAGATACACAACATATCCCTCCAAACTGCCAATATTCCAAACTCATTCTGGCCACAAAATAGAGCGAAACACCAACGTCAAAGACCTGGGAGTGATTATGTCGGAGGATCTCACCTTCATGGACCATAACATTGTATCAATCGCATCTGCTAGAAAAATGACAGGATGGATAATGAGAACCTTCAAAACTAGGGAGGCCAAGCCCATGATGACACTCTTCAGGTCACTTGTTCTTTCTAGGCTGGAATATTGCTGCACTCTTAACAGCACCTTTCAAGGCAGGTGAAATTGCCGACCTAGAAAATGTACAGAGAACTTTCACGGCGCGCATAACGGAGATAAAACACTTCAATTACTGGGAGCGCTTGAGGTTTCTAAACCTGTATTCCCTGGAACGCAGGAGGGAGAGATACATGATTATATACACCTGGAAAATCCTAGAGGGACTAGTACCGAACTCGCACACGAAAATCACTCACTATGAAAGCAAAAGACTTGGCAGACGATGCACCATCCCCCCAATGAAAAGCAGGGGTGTCACTAGCACGTTAAGAGACCATACAATAAGTGTCAGGGGCCCGAGACTGTTCAACTGCCTCCCAGCACACATAAGGGGGATTACCAACAGACCCCTGGCAGTCTTCAAGCTGGCACTGGACAAGCACCTAAAGTCAGTTCCTGATCAGCCGGGCTGTGGCTCGTACGTTGGTTTGCGTGCAGCCAGCAGCAACAGCCTGGTTGATCAGGCACTGATCCACCAGGAGGCCTGGTCACAGACCGGGCCGCGGGGGCGTTTACCCCCGAAACTCTCTCCATGTAAACAGCACTGAAAAATAATGACTATCCATTAAGACTCTTTATTGACCTAAGGAAAGCTTTGATACAGTAGACCACAGCATCCTACTCAACAAACTTGATCGTTATGGTATAAGAGGCCATGCACTCACATCACACAGCCTCATCAACAAGACCATCTGATACTGGAGTACCACAGGGAAGTGTCCTTGGTCCCTCGCTCTTCCTCTTATACATCAATGATCTTCCCAACGTATCACATCTGAAATCTATTCTCTTTGCTGACATGACTTATATGATCTCCCACCTTAATCTTGCCTCACTCAACACTATCGTTAACGAAGAGCTACTAAAAATATCGACCTGGATGACTGCTAATAAACTTTACACTTAAAACTGACAAAACCTTCTATATTATGTTTGGTAACAGAGCAGGTGTTGCCCAGCTGAAATTATGATTGACAAAACACTCTTATTGCTAAACATAATGAGGGCAAATTCCTGGGTCTTCACCTAGACAGCAGCCTGAAATTGAACACTCATATCCAGCAAATAACAAAAAATGTATCCAAAACGGTTGGGATCCTCCCAACCGTTTTGGATACCACAATATAATATAGTGTGGTACGTTACTATGTACCACACTACATTATTCACTCATCTATCCCTACCTCACCTATGCTATTTGTGCCTGGGGATCAACAGCAGCAAGCCACCCAAAGCCAATAATAACCCAACAAAAAGCTGCAGTAAGAATTTTCACACAATCCAATGCTAGGCAACCTCCCCACCATCACTCTTCAAAGATCTAAACTTACTCACTGTTCAGAACATCCACACTTACTACTGTGCAACCTACATTTACAGAACCATAAATTCCAATATTAACCCTGAACTAAAACACTTTCTTGATAGTTGCAACAGGACCCATAGACACAATACCAGACACAAAAATCTCTATAACAAGCACTGCCCTAAAAAAAACTAAACAGATGACAGCGAAGAGACTGAACAGTCCCTGGCTAACACCCAGCATCCTCAAATCCATAAATACAAAGCACCTATACGAAAAACAGTACAGAATTGATCACATAACCAGAGATCAAACAAAACGTTACTCGTCAATCCTAACCAGCCTGATAAGAAGGGCAAAAAAATTGTATTATGATAACAGATTATCCAACTTAAAAGGTGATATAAAAAAAGACCTAGAAAACCCTATTAGAAATTCTAGCAGCAAAAAAGATATCACAAAACAGCGCAATTGAACTAACAAAGCCAGATGAACCCCAACTCCCACCAACTGAAACAGCGGACTCAATGATTTCTTCTCCACCATAGGAAAAAACCTTGCCAATAAAATCCCAAGCTCAAATACCCCACCCAATGACTACCTCACTGGCAACTACCCAGACACACTGTTCCTAGCTCCGACTAACCCAACAGAAGTCTCCCTTATTATCAACACACTAAAAAACAAGACAGGAGATTTAAATACCTTACCACCCTTTATATATAAAAAGTGTCGCAAGTGCTGTCACTAATCATTGCAACACTAACAAATCCATCGAATCCTCTACCTTCCCTACAGTTCTCAAAATAGCGAGGGTCACCCCGATCCATGAAGGAGGAGACCAAACAGACTTGAATAACTATAGGCCAATATCCAACTTACACCCTCTCTCTGAAATCTTCGAATAATTAATTCATAAGCGAAATCTATTCCTACCTCATCTCCCACAACATACTCAACCCCTGTCAGTTTGGGTTCAGGCCTAATAAAAATATGAATGATGCTATTATACACATGCTAGCACAAATATACACTGCACTAAAGAAAAAAGAAGTCCCACTGGGAATCTTCATTGATTTATGTAAAGCTTTTGATACAGTTGCCCACGACTTGCTCCACATAAAATTGTCGCACTATGGTATAAGAGGGCACTCCCTCAACTACCTAAAGTCATACCTCAGCAACAGAAGCATGGAGCAAACTCTTCTGCACAGCCAATTACAGTTGGTGTCCCACAGGGAAGTGTCCTTGGCACTCTTCTCTTTCTCGTTTACATAAATGACCTACCAAATGCATCGCAACTACTCAAACCCACACTATTTGCAGATGACACTACATATGTCTTCTCTCACCCGAGCCCAGTCATGCTAGCCAATACTGTGAATACCGAATTACAGAAAATATCTACCTGGATGAGGACTAACAAGCTTACTCTCAATATTGACAAAACCTACTTCATTCAGTTTGGTAACAGAGCTACAGATGTCCCTCTTAACATAATGATAATGGATCACCTATCACAAAGCTCACTTGTACAACAAATGTACAAACACATGTACAACAAATTTCCAAGAAAATTTCCAAGACCGTAGGCATACTATCAAAGATATGGTACTATGTTCCACAGTCAGCCCTCCTGGCCCTATATCACTCACTTATTTACCCCTATCTCACCTATGGAATTTGTGCATGGGACTCAACAACAATAAACCATTTCAGACCATTAACCCTTTGACTGTCGCAACCCCCAATCCTGAGGTGTCTCCTGGTGTCGCAAAATTTAAAAAAAAAAAAAAAAAAAAAATTTTTTTCTTATGAAATGATAGAGAATCTTTTCCCGATTGTAATGACACCAAATAAATGAAATTTGATGAAAACTGATGGAATTAGGCTCTTGCAAAGTTAGCGACCTCGCGATATTTACAAATCGTGATTTCGCCCACTTTGATCCCTGTTTTCGGCTAATTCCATTGCTCCAGTCGACCAAACTCATAGTTATTTCTTTAGAACTCCATTTTTTTTCTATCGATTGAGTCCAAGAAACTGCCCACTTACTGATTTCAACTACCCAATAATGTGGTCAGAAATTTGCAATTTGGCCTATTTCACGAAAATTAAAAAATATGACAATTTCAAAATAAGGTTCAGAATGAACAATGCAGACATTCCTGGCTCTAAAATAACATTTTCTTTGTTCATCAGTCATGTCTTCAGGCCCCTCTGATATTACTCTTGCTTTCTATTTTGAATTTTATTCAAACAGACTACTGCAATATTGTAATAATTGTACAAATAATGTCAACCCATTCATGACTGCATATTAGAATGGCTAGTTGGACATTTATTGGACAATGACATTTGTTTACTTTTGAACATTGGCAAGAATCAAACATTTTCCTTACTTTGAGCTCCATTTCAAGGTTCTTTTTATAGTAAAATCAATCAAAATCACCTCTATTTCTATAATATGGTTTCCATTCTATCAAATGAGACCAAGAAAACGAGAAAACAACCATAAATACTATACTAAAATTGACCACAAAGTCGGCATTTTGATTTAAAAAAAAACGGTCAGTTTTTTTCTCATTATGCACTGCGTGCTCCAGGATTTTTTTTATATGGTGCACACTGACGACACAGACCCATTCTCTTACATGTGGGCCTACCAGTTTTCTCCTGCTTGATTTGAAGCCGCTAGAATTTATGAGCATATATATGTCAAACACGGTACCTCATAAGACGTATATATACGGCTGAAACAGTCAAAGGGTTAATTACCCAACAAAAGATTGCAGTCAGAATGATAACAAATTCCCACTACAGGCAGCACACTCCACCAATATTCAAAACTCTAAACCTACTCACCATACAAAACATCTATATTTATTACTGTACCTACTACATGTATAGAAGACTTAACTCGGATATAAACCCTCCCCTCAAACGTCTCCTTACCAACCTCAACAGAACACATGACCATAACACAAGGCACAGATCACTCTTTGATATTCCTCATGTCCATCTCACACTATGCAAAAACTCAATGCACATAAAAGGCCCAAAAATCTGGAATTCACTACCTGTGAATGTAAAAGAAACACTATAAATTCAAGTCTCTTCTTAAAAATCACTTACTCACCCACAGCCAAATAAATACTGAATAATTGTATCTCTCAAATGTTTAACCTGTGATCCAATCAAACTTTGTTATTTTTAATTACATTACCTAACAGAATACTCCATTCTACTGAATGCACAGCAACACAGTAAATGACCATATGACCTGTCTTTGAAATACTCATTTGTTCTTAATTGTTAACTGTTTACAACAATGTTTACCACTGAATATATCATTGCTTAGTTGATCTTAAGATAATTTTAAGCCCACCCATAATGCTCTGCATACAAGGGGCTTTGGCATGTTACACTTAACCACTGTATTTCCTTGTACTTCTATGTATTATGTTCAAATAAATAAATAAATAAATAGGTTGTAGCATTGTGTTTCCTGGACTGAAGATAGTCAGTATTCCAGCGAAGAAGCCTGCAGTGCAGGAATAACATTTTGGGATAAATGAGATACCAGTGTTGACATTATTATTATTATCATCATCTAGTATATTACATATGTTGGCACAAGACACTGCTATGAGGCAGGTGAATAGTTAATTAGTCATCAGTACACTAATTAATAATAATTAGCAATATAACAAGTCAGTAAACTAGATTAATACTGATTCAAGTTGATGTCTATCACTTGACATTAATACTTACTGTCATATGTTAATCCTGGCTGTATTACACATTAATACTAAGTGTGTAACACAATACTGTCACAACAATCCTGTGTCACACAACAATACTGTGTAACAAAAATACTGACTGTGTAACACTAATACTGATTGGGTCATATTAATACTATGTTAATACTATGTCACACATTAATACCGTGTCACACATTAATACTGTGTCACACAGCAATACTGTGTCACACAACAATACTGTGTCACACATTAATACTGTGTCCACACAACAATACTGTGCCACACAACAATACTGTGTCACACAACAATACTGTGTCACACATTAATACTGTGTCACACAACAATACTGTGCCACACAACAATACTGTGTCACACAATACTGTGTCACACAACAATACTGTGTCACACAACAATACTGTGTCACACATTAATACTGTGTCACACATTAATACTGTGTCACACAACAATACTGTGTCACACAATACTGTGCCACACAACAATACTGTGTCACACAACAATACTGTGTCACACAATACTGATTGTGTCAGACACTAATGCTGACTGTCACATTAATACCATTCTTTTAAACCAAATTAATGTAATACATAATTATACAAATATACAATTCTTCTATATAAATAATACAGTAATACAACACCATTCTTCTATAAGGTACAGTAATACAACACCATTCTTCTGTAAGGTACAGTAATACAACACCATTCTTCTATAAGGTACAGTAATACAACACCATTCTTCTATAAGGTACAGTAATAAGGTACAGCTGTATCCTGGCTCAACATTTATTGTATTATCAAAATTCAGTGGAAAGTTAAACTTTGTAAAAATTACATTTATTACATTGTCTAGTGTTACATTATATTGTTGGTCTAATGTTACATTACATTGTTGTCTAGTGTTACATTACAGTTGGACTAGCATTACATTACACTGTTGTCTAGTGTTACATTGTTGGTCTAGTGTTACATTACATTGTTGGTCTAGTGTTACATTACATTGTTGTCTAGTGTTACATTGTTGGTCTAGTGTTACATAACATTGTTGGTCTAGTGTTACATTTACATTGCTGGTCTAGTGTTGTATTGTTTGTGTTACATTGTTGGTCTAGTGTTACATTACATTGCTGGTCTAGTGTTATATTGTTGTTTGTGTTACAATGTTGGTCTAGTGTTACATTACACTGCTGGTCTAGTGTTATATTGTTGTTTGTGTTACATTGTTGGTCTAGTTTTACATTATTACGTTGTTGGTTTAGTGTACATGTTGTGTACAATACAATATCAGATGTATACTAGAGTACTTTACCACTGTTATCTTGGCAGTTTATTAAAATCACTGGGATTTAAAGGACACTGGGATAATCCCTCTTTATTACTTCCCTATATCGAGGGTTTTATTGCCAAGGTCATAATAAAATCAATAAAGAAACAATACAAGTCATTATTTAAATTATCCAAAAATATCTAACAATAAGTAAAATACTGATATGTAATTGAATGGTAAAATAATTACTTGAGTTAAGAGGCAATTAAATATCAATAAAGATTTCAATTAGAGTTGCAGCAGCATTACTGAGGAAGACAAGTGCATGTGATGTCACTACCTGACAGCTGCAATAAGCTGCCTGATCATGCCATACACAGTTAACCTGCAAGTATGAGGTGGAAACTTACGACAATGTTCCGGTCCAATTTGGACCAGTAACAAGTAACATGACCCTCTGTGTCTTGTTAATGGTCCAACTTGCAGCAGTAACAAGTAACATGGCCCTCTGTGACTTGTTAATCGTCCAACTTGGAGCAGTAACAAGTAACATGGCCCTCTGTGACTTGTTAATAGTCCAACTTGCAGCAGTAACAAGTAACATGGCCCTCTGTGACTTGTTAATGGTCCAACTTGGAGCAGTAACAAGTAACATGGCCTTCTGTGACTTGTTAATCGTCCAACTTGCAGCAGTAACAAGTAACATGGCCCACTGTTACTTGTTAATCATCCAACTTGGAGCAGTAACAAGTAACATGGCCTTCTGTGACTTGTTAATGGTCCAACTTGCAGCAGTAACAAGTAACATGGCCCTCTGTGACTTGTTAATAGTCCAACTTGCAGCAGTAACAAGTAACATGGCCCTCTGTGACTTGTTAATAGTCCAACTTGCGGCAGTAACAAGTAACATGGCCTTCTGTGACTTGTTAATGGTCCAACTTGCAGCAGTAACAAGTAACACTTGTCATCAAAATAACAAAAAAGGAATGACTCACTACAAGATATTAAAAAAAAAAAAAAAGAGCAGTGACGTTTTTAAAGGAGCAGTTACCTATTTAAAATACTCTTATGTACTACAACTGTATTTACAGTTACATAACACAACTGTATCAACAGTTATGTAACACAACTGTATCTACAGTTACATAACACAACTGTATCTACAGTTACATAACACAACTGTATCAACAGTTACGTAACACAACTGTATGAACAGTTATGTAACACAACTGTATCAACAGTTATGTAACACAACTGTATCTACAGTTATGTAACACAACTGTATGAACAGTTATGTAACACAACTGTATCAACAGTTATGTAACACAACTGTATCTACAGTTATGTAACACAACTGTATGAACAGTTATGTAACACAACTGTATGAACAGTTATGTAACACAACTGTATGAACAGTTATGTAACACAACTGTATCAACAGTTATGTAACACAACTGTATCTACAGTTATGTAACACAACTGTATGAACAGTTATGTAACACAACTGTATGAACAGTTATGTAACACAACTGTATCAACAGTTATGTAACACAACTGTATCTACAGTTATGTAACACAACTGTATGAACAGTTATGTAACACAACTGTATCAACAGTTATGTAACACAACTGTATCTACAGTTATGTAACACAACTGTATCTACAGTTACATAACACAACTGTATGAACAGTTATGTAACACAACTGTATGAACAGTTTATGTAACACAACTGTATCAACAGTTATGTAACACAACTGTATCTACAGTTATGTAACACAACTGTATCAACAGTTATGTAACACAACTGTATCTACAGTTACATAACACAACTGTATGAACAGTTATGTAACACAACTGTATGAACAGTTATGTAACACAACTGTATCAACAGTTATGTAACACAACTGTATCTACAGTTATGTAACACAACTGTATCTACAGTTACATAACACAACTGTATCAACAGTTACATAACACAACTGTATCAACAGTTATGTAACACAACTGTATCAACAGTTACATAACACAACTGTATCTACAGTTATGTAACACAACTGTATCTACAGTTATGTAACACAACTGTATCTACAGTTACATAACACAACTGTATCAACAGTTATGTAACACAACTGTATCAACAGTTACATAACACAACTGTATCAACAGTTATGTAACACAACTGTATCAACAGTTACATAACACAACTGTATCAACAGTTACATAACACAACTGTATCTAGTTACATAACACAACTGTATCTACAGTTACATAACACAACTGTATCTACAGTTACATAACACAACTGTATCAACAGTTACATAACACAACTGTATCAACAGTTACATAACACAACTGTATCAACAGTTACATAACACAACTGTATCTACAGTTACATAACACAACTGTATCTAGTTACATAACACAACTGTATCTACAGTTACATAACACAACTGTATCTAGTTACATAACACAACTGTATCTACAGTTACATAACACAACTGTATCTACAGTTACATAACACAACTGTATCTACAGTTACATAAAGGGAGTTTGTGTATTTTAGATAGTTACTATACTAACAATTACTGTGCATAAAAAAATGAACTTTTAATTAAGTTCCAGCACAAAGTTCACAAGCATAGGCTCTCAGAGTACTTGTAAAACTTAGGCTCTCAAGAGTACCTGCAGAACTTTAGTTCCCAGGGTACCTGTAGAACTTAGGCTCTCAGAGTACCTGAAGAAGTTAGAACTAACAAAGAAATTAAGTTTGGTTTGTACATCTGAGTGAACAACAGAACCAATGGTACTTCCAAAGACAGAGTTACAGGTGTAGCTGCAACAGGGACAATAGGACACTGTTGTAATATGAGGGAACAAACGTAATGGATGCAAGACTACGTTTATCTTTTTTTTTTTTCAACAAACCGGCCATATCCCACTGAAGCAGGGTGATCTAAAAAGAAAAATGAAAGTTTCTCTTTTAAAATTTAGTAATGTATACAGGAGAAGAGGTTACTAGCCCCTTGCTCCCAGCATTTTAGTTGCCTCCTATAACATGCATGGCTTACAGAGGAAGAATTCTGTTTCCACTTCCCCATGGAGAACTAAGTTTATCTACCATAATAAATTGTTTGACAAATGTAAAGCAGTGTAAAGTAAATAGTAGTAGTAAGAGCAACAAGCAGTGTAAACTAGTAAGGTAAGTTGTAGTAAAGTAACTTTGTAGTAAACAAATTTTTGGTAAATATAAATTTTGGGCTAATGAGAGCATAGGCAATGGGGTCGAAGAGGTATGGGGTAGGTTTAAAAATGTAGTGTTAGAGTGTTCAGCAGAAGTTTGTGGTTACAGGAAAGTGGGTGCAGGAGGGAAGAGGAGCGATTGGTGGAATGATGATGTAAAGAGAGTAGTAAGGGAGAAAAAGTTAGCATATGAGAAGTTTTTACAAAGTAGAAGTGATGCAAGGAGGGAAGAGTATATGGAGAAAAAGAGAGAGGTTAAGAGAGTGGTGAAGCAATGTAAAAAGAGAGCAAATGAGAGAGTGGGTGAGATGTTATCAACAAATTTTGTTGAAAATAAGAAAAAGTTTTGGAGTGAGATTAACAAGTTAAGAAAGCCTAGAGAACAAATGGATTTGTCAGTTAAAAATAGGAGAGGAGAGTTATTAAATGGAGAGTTAGAGGTATTGGGAAGATGGAGGGAATATTTTGAGGAATTGTTAAATGTTGATGAAGATAGGGAAGCTGTGATTACGTGTATAGGGCAAGGAGGAATAACATCTTGTAGGAGTGAGGAAGAGCCAGTTGTGAGTGTGGGGGAAGTTCGTGAGGCAGTAGGTAAAATGAAAGGGGGTAAGGCAGCCGGGATTGATGGGATAAAGATAGAAATGTTAAAAGCAGGTGGGGATATAGTTTTGGAGTGGTTGTGCAATTATTTAATAAATGTATGGAAGAGGGTAAGGTACCTAGGGATTGGCAGAGAGCATGCATAGTTCCTTTGTATAAAGGCAAAGGGGATAAAAGAGAGTGCAAAAATTATAGGGGGATAAGTCTGTTGAGTATACCTGGTAAAGTGTATGGTAGAGTTATAATTGAAAGAATTAAGAGTAAGACGGAGAATAGGATAGCAGATGAACAAGGAGGCTTTAGGAAAGGTAGGGGGTGTGTAGACCAGGTGTTTACTGTGAAACATATAAGTGAACAGTATTTAGATAAGGCTAAAGAGGTCTTTGTGGCATTTATGGATTTGGAAAAGGCGTATGACAGGGTGGATAGGGGTGCAATGTGGCAGATGTTGCAAGTGTATGGTGTAGGAGGTAGGTTACTGAAAGCAGTGAAGAGTTTTTACGAGGCTAGTGAGGCTCAAGTTAGAGTATGTAGGAAAGAGGGAAATTTTTTCCCAGTAAAAGTAGGCCTTAGACAAGGATGTGTGATGTCACCGTGGTTGTTTAATATATTTATAGATGGGGTTGTAAGAGAAGTAAATGCGAGGGTCTTGGCAAGAGGCGTGGAGTTAAAAGATAAAGAATCACACACAAAGTGGGAGTTGTCACAGCTGCTCTTTGCTGATGACACTGTGCTCTTGGGAGATTCTGAAGAGAAGTTGCAGAGATTGGTGGATGAATTTGGTAGGGTGTGCAAAAGAAGAAAATTAAAGGTGAATACAGGAAAGAGTAAGGTTATGAGGATAACAAAAAGATTAGGTGATGAAAGATTGGATATCAGATTGGAGGGAGAGAGTATGGAGGAGGTGAGCGTATTCAGATATTTGGGAGTGGAGGTGTCAGCGGATGGGTCTATGAAAGATGAGGTGAATCATAGAATTGATGAGGGGAAAAGGGTGAGTGGTGCACTTAGGAGTCTGTGGAGACAAAGAACTTTGTCCTTGGAGGCAAAGAGGGGAATGTATGAGAGTATAGTTTTACCAATGCTCTTATATGGGTGTGAAGCGTGGGTGATGAATGTTGCAGCGAGGAGAAGGCTGGAGGCAGTGGAGATGTCATGTCTGAGGGCAATGTGTGGTGTGAATATAATGCAGAGAATTCGTAGTTTGGAAGTTAGGAGGTGCGGGATTACCAAAACTGTTGTCCAGAGGGCTGAGGAAGGGTTGTTGAGGTGGTTCGGACATGTAGAGAGAATGGAGCGAAACAGAATGACTTCAAGAGTGTATCAGTCTGTAGTGGAAGGAAGGCGGGGTAGGGGTCGGCCTAGGAAAGGTTGGAGGGAGGGGGTAAAGGAGGTTTTGTGTGCGAGGGGCTTGGACTTCCAGCAGGCATGCGTGAGCGTGTTTGATAGGAGTGAATGGAGACAAATGGTTTTTAATACTTGACGTGCTGTTGGAGTGTGAGCAAAGTAACATTTATGAAGGGGTTCAGGGAAACCGGCAGGCCGGACTTGAGTCCTGGAGATTGTAAGTACAGTGCCTGCATTCTGAAGGAGGGGTGTTAATGTTGCAGTTTAAAAACTGCAGTGTAAAGCACCTTCTGGCAAGACAGTGATGGAGTGAATGATGGTGAAAGTTTTTCTTCTTTGGGCCACCCTGCCTTGATGGGAATCGGCCAGTGTGATAATAAAAAAAAAAAAAAATATATATATACAGTGGACCCTCACTTAACGATATTAATTGGTACCCGAGAATGAATATCATTAGGCGAGTTTTTTTAGCATTAGCCGAGGCAAAACGTTAGCATTAAAATGTATCGTTAGGCGAATTTAACGTTATGCGATGCGTTCGTTAGGCGAAGGTCCACTGTATATATATATATATATATAGGTAGTAGGTTGGTAGACAGCAACCACCCAGGGAGGTACTACCGTCCTGCCAAGTGAGTGTAAAACGAAAGCCTGTAATTGTTTTACATGATGGTAGGATTGCTGGTGTCTTTTGTCTGTCTCATAAATATGCAAGATTACAGGCATGTCTTGCTACTTCTACTTACACTTAGGTCACACTACACATACATGTACACGTTTATTTATACACACTCATCTGAGTTTTCTTTGATTTTATCTTAATAGTTCTTGGTCTTATTACTTTTCCTTTTATATCCATGGGGAAGTGGAATAAGAATATTTCCTCCGTAAGCCATGCGTGTTGTAAAAGTCAACTAAAATGCCGGGAACAATGGGCTAGTAACCCCTTTTCCTGTAAAGATTACTAAAAAGAATAAGAAGAAAATTGTCAAAGTGGGAAGTCTGAATGTGCGTGGATGTTGTGCAAATGATAAGAAAGAGATGATTGTGGATGTTATAAATGAGAAGAAACTGGATGTCCTGGCTTTAAGTGAAACAAAGCTGAAGGGGGTGGGAGAGTTTCAATGGAGAGGAATAAATGGGATTAGGTCAGGGGTTTCAAATAGAGTTAGAGCTAAAGAGGAGTAGCAATAATGTTGAAGGATAAGCTATGGCAGGAAAAGAGGGACTACAAATGTATAAATTCAAGGATTATGTGGAGTAAAATAAAGATTGGATGTGAAAAGTGGGTTATAGTAAACGTGTATGCACCTGGAGAAGAGAGAAGTGTAAAGGAGAGAGAGAGATTCTGGGAAATGTTGAGTGAATGCGTGGGGAGTTTTGAATCAAGTGTGAGAGTAATGGTGGTTTTGGATTTCAATGCTAAAGTGGGTAAAAATGTTATGGAGGGAGTAGTAGGTAAATTTGGGGTGCCAGGGGTAAATGTAAATGGGGAGCCTTTAATTGAGCTATGTGTAGAAAGAAATTTGGTAATAAGTAATACATATTTTATGAAAAAGAGGATAAATAAATATACAAGGTATGATGTAGCACGTAATGAAAGTAGTTTGTTAGATTATGTATTGGTGGATAAAAGGTTGATGGGTATACTCCAGGATGTACATGTTTATAGAGGGGCAACTGATATATCGGATCATTATTTAGTTGTAGCTACAGTTAGAGTAAGAGGTAGATGGGAAAAGAGGAAGGTGGCAACAACAAGTAAGAGGGAGGTGAAAGTGTATAAACTAAGGGAGGAGGAAGTTCGGGCGAGATATAAGCGACTGTTGGCAGAAAGGTGGGCTAGTGCAAAGATGAGTAGTGGGGGTGTTGAAGAGGGTTGGAATAGTTTTAAAAATGCAGTATTAGAATGTGGGGCAGAAGTTTGTGGTTATAGGAGGGTGGGGGCAGGAGGAAAGAGGAGTGATTGGTGGAATGATGAAGTAAAGGGTGTAATAAAAGAGAAAAAAGTAGCTTATGAGAGGTTTTTACAAAGCAGAAGTGTTATAAGAAGAGCAGAGTATATGGAGAGTAAAAGAAAGGTGAAGAGAGTGGTGAGAGAGCGCAAAAGGAGAGCAGATGAAAGAGTGGGAGAGGCATTGTCAAGAAATTTTAATGAAAATAAGAAAAAATTTTGGAGCGAGTTAAACAAGTTAAGAAAGCCTAGGGAAAGTATGGATTTGTCAGTTAAAAACAGAGTAGGGGAGTTAGTAGATGGGGAGAGGGAGGTATTAGGTAGATGGCGAGAATATTTTGAGGAACTTTTAAATGTTGAGCAAGAAAGGGAGGCGGTAATTTTATGCACTGGCCAGGGAGGTATACCATCTGTTAGGAGTGAAGAAGAACAGAATGTAAGTGTGGGGGAGGTACGTGAGGCATTACGTAGAATGAAAGGGGGTAAAGCAGCTGGAACTGATGGGATCATGACAGAAATGTTAAAAGCAGGGGGGGATATAGTGTTGGAGTGGTTGGTACTTTTGTTTAACAAATGTATGAAAGAGGGGAAGGTACCTAGGGATTGGCGGAGAGCATGTATGAGCGTGTTAGATAGGAGTGAATGGAGACGAATGATACTTGGGACCTGACGATCTGTTGGAGTGTAAGCAGGGTAATATTTAGTGAAGGGATTCAGGGAAACCGGTTATTTTCATATAGTCGGACTTGAGTCCTGGAAATGGGAAGTACAATGCCTGCACTTTAAAGAAGGGGTTTGGGATATTGGCAGTTTGGAGGGATATGTTGTGTATCTTTATACGTATATGCTTCTAAACTGTTGTATTCTGAGCACCTCTGCAAAAACTGATAATGTGTGAGTGTGATGAAAGTGTTGAATGATGATGAAAGTATTTTCTTTTTGTGGATTTTCTTTCTTTTTTGGGTCACCCTGCCTCGGTGGGATATATATATATATATATATATATATATATATATATATATATATAATATATATATATATATATATATATATATATATATATATATATACATATATACATACATATATATATATATATATATATAATATATATATATATATAAAAGTTAGCATATGAGAAGTTTTTACAAAGTAGAAGTGATGCAAGGAGGGAAGAGTATATGGAGAAAAAGAGAGAAGTTAAGAGAGTGGTGAAGCAATGTAAAAAGAGAGTAAATGAGAGAGTGGGTGAGATGTTATCAACAAATTTTGTTGAAAATAAGAAAAAGTTTTGGAGTGAGATTAACAAGTTAAGAAAGCCTAGAGAACAAATGGATTTGTCAGTTAAAAATAGGAGAGGAGAGTTATTAAATGGAGAGTTAGAGGTATTGGGAAGATGGAAGGAATATTTTGAGGAATTGTTAAATGTTGATGAAGATAGGGAAGCTGTGATTTCGTGTATAGGGCAAGGAGGAATAGCATCTTGTAGGAGTGAGGAAGAGCCAGTTGTGAGTGTGGGGGAAGTTCGTGAGGCAGTAGGTAAAATGAAAGGGGGTAAGGCAGCCGGGATTGATGGGATAAAGATAGAAATGTTAAAAGCAGGTGGGGATATAGTTTTGGAGTGGTTGGTGCAATTATTTAATAAATGTATGGAAGAGGGTAAGGTACCTAGGGATTGGCAGAGAGCATGCATAGTTCCTTTGTATAAAGGCAAAGGGGATAAAAGAGAGTGCAAAAATTATAGGGGATAAGTCTGTTGAGTGTACCTGGTAAAGTGTATGGTAGAGTTATAATTGAAAGAATTCAGAGTAAGACGGAGAATAGGATAGCAGATGAACAAGGAGGCTTTAGGAAAGGTAGGGGGTGTGTGGACCAGGTTTTACAGTGAAACATATAAGTGAACAGTATTTAGATAAGGCTAAAGAGGTCTTTGTGGCATTTATGGATTTGGAAAAGGCGTATGACAGGGTGGATAGGGGGGCAATGTGGCAGATGTTGCAAGTGTATGGTGTAGGAGGTAGGTTACTGAAAGCAGTGAAGAGTTTTTACGAGGATAGTGAGGCTCAAGTTAGAGTATGTAGGAAAGAGGGAAATTTTTTCCCAGTAAAAGTAGGCCTTAGACAAGGATGTGTGATGTCACCGTGGTTGTTTAATATATTTATAGATGGGGTTGTAAGAGAAGTAAATGCGAGGGTCTTGGCAAGAGGCGTGAGTTAAAAGATAAAGAATCACACACAAAGTGGGAGTTGTCACAGCTGCTCTTTGCTGATGACACTGTGCTCTTGGGAGATTCTGAAGAGAAGTTGCAGAGATTGGTGGATGAATTTGGTAGGGTGTGCAAAAGAAGAAAATTAAAGGTGAATACAGGAAAGAGTAAGGTTATGAGGATAACAAAAAGATTAGGTGATGAAAGATTGAATATCAGATTGGAGGGAGAGAGTATGGAGGAGGTGAACGTATTCAGATATTTGGGAGTGGACGTGTCAGCGGATGGGTCTATGAAAGATGAGGTGAATCATAGAATTGATGAGGGAAAAAGAGTGAGTGGTGCACTTAGGAGTCTGTGGAGACAAAGAACTTTGTCCTTGGAGGCAAAGAGGGGAATGTATGAGAGTATAGTTTTACCAACGCTCTTATATGGGTGTGAAGCGTGGGTGATGAATGTTGCAGCGAGGAGAAGGCTGGAGGCAGTGGAGATGTCATGTCTGAGGGCAATGTGTGGTGTGAATATAATGCAGAGAATTCGTAGTTTGGAAGTTAGGAGGAGGTGCGGGATTACCAAAACTGTTGTCCAGAGGGCTGAGGAAGGGTTGTTGAGGTGGTTCGGACATGTAGAGAGAATGGAGCGAAACAGAATGACTTCAAGAGTGTATCAGTCTGTAGTGGAAGGAAGGCGGGGTAGGGGTCGGCCTAGGAAGGGTTGGAGGGGGGGTAAAGGAGGTTTTGTGTGCGAGGGGGCTTGGACTTCCAGCAGGCATGCGTGAGCGTGTTTGATAGGAGTGAATGGAGACAAATGGTTTTTAATACTTGACGTGCTGTTGGAGTGTGAGCAAAGTAACATTTATGAAGGGGTTCAGGGAAACCGGCAGGCCGGACTTGAGTCCTGGAGATGGGAAGTACAGTGCCTGCACTCTGAAGGAGGGGTGTTAATGTTGCAGTTTAAAAACTGTAGTGTAAAGCACCCTTCTGGCAAGACAGTGATGGAGTGAATGATGGTGAAAGTTTTTCTTTTTCGGGCCACCCTGCCTTGGTGGGAATCGGCCAGTGTGATAATAAATAATAAATAAAATACACACACCCCACTGGGTTTTCTTTTATTTTCTTACTAGTTCTTGTTCTTGTTTATTTCCTGTTATCTCTGTGGGGAAGTGGAACAGAATTCTTCCTCAGTAAGCCATACGTGTTTTAAGAGGCGTCTAAAATGCCGGGAGCAAGAGGCTAGTAACCCCTTCTCCTGTATAAATTACTAAATTGAAAAAGAGAAACTTTTGTTTTTCTTTTTGGGCCACCCTGCCTCAGTGGGATACGGCCAGTTTGTTGAAAGACGATATACACGCCCCCTCTGGGTTTTCTTCTATTTTCTTACTAGTTCTTGTTCTTGTGTATTTCTTCTTTTCTCCGTGGGAAGTGGAACAGAATTCTTCCTCCATAAGCCATGCGTGTCATAAGAGGCGACTAACATGCCGGGAGCAAGGAGCTAGTAACCCCTTCTCCTGTATATATTACTAAATGTAAAAAGGAGAAGCTTTCGTTTTTCCTTTTGGGCCACCCTGCCTCGGTGGGATACGGCCGGTGTGTTGAAAGAAAGAAATTAAGAAAAAGAAAAACGGCCGGTTTGTTGAGAAAAGAATTTCTTGGTAGACACAATTTTGTGGTAAACAGCTCTTTGGTAAACATAATAACAGACAATTATGTAGGAGACATAATTTTGTGGTGGACAATTTATTATAATTTATTTAAAGTTACTAATACTTTACTGATTCAGTAAAGTTATAATTATTACTGTTGAAGACTTGAGAGTGCATCACCTCACTTGAGAGTGCATCACCTCACTTGAGAGTGCATCACCTCACTTGAGAGTGCATCACCTCACTTGGAGAGTGCATCACCTCATTTTTGAACACCACAACTTATTTCATCTCTCTTAATGACCTATTCTTAATAGTCTACTCTTACTGGCTTCCTTGACGACCCACTCTTAATTGCCTCGACATATTACACTAAACAAACTCTAATCATTAAAAATGAAAATTTTCAGAATTTTAAATGCCTAAAACAAAATCAAAATCAAAATATCTTAGAGCATTTTGGTTGAGAAACAAGGTTCTTTTTTAATCCCCTGTGTGAACTTTGAACCCTTGGCCAGCCCCTGGGGGCCCTTACGAATTGCTGGGTCTTGGCCCCGAGCCAACCCAGAGGGTCCTCGTAGGAGAGTGCGTTTTGGGCCCTGAGCCAGGTTCTTGCTGTGACCTGATGCGTTCTCGGGGTTTTGGACCATGCCAGGCCTGGTAGTCTGACCTGTGAACAATGCTAAAGTTAGTGAACAAGTTGCATGTGAACTAAATAAGTCATTCATGAACAAAATAAATCATACATGAACTAAATAAATCATAAGTGAAATAGGTCATTAATGAACTATTGCAAAAAATACAGTAACTATTTCTACATATGCAAAATGCAAATGAAGAACAATTATAGAAGTGGTTCATTAATGAACCAAAATAACAGATTTAAATTAGATAAATTTAGATTTAGAAAGGGGACATAAAACGAAGTACCTGGTTTTTAAACAAAGTTGTCGATGCATGGAACAGCCCTTCCGAGTAGGGTAATCGAGGCTAGGACTGGGTAGCTTTAAAAAGAGATTGGACAAATATATAAAGCAGGAAGGGGCTAGGTTTGATTTGGTGTCATGGGTACAGGAGTAAATCTTGGGTAGCTTAGGGAAAGGGGTTTGTTTTTTTAAGGACTGCCTTATATTACCTGGGAGTAACAAAAATAAAGTTAATACAGTAAAGTTCTGATTTTTTATTCTGCCAATTAGAGGGTCTTAGGGAACCTGTGTAATCTCGATTGGGGTAATCTAACTAATGATTTTATTGACAACATATTTACGATAACAAAGAGATCTGCATGTATAATTTTTTTTAATAATGTACAACGCTCGAGCATGTTTTATTCCCCCAAAGATAAATTAGGTCAAAAGAATGATCACAGATGGATTTAAATAGACTATTGGAGAGAAAAGAGGAATTTAAGGCGCATCGAAAAGGAAAGGTTAACCTTTTGGCCAATAAACTTCATTTAAAAGAGAAGTAAAAAAGGGGATTGGAAAGGCTAACTTTTTTTTTTTTTCAACAATTTCGGCCGTTCCCCCGAGGCAGGTGACCCAAAAAAAGAAAGAAAATCCACAAAAAGAAAATACTTCAATCATCATTAAACACTTCACCACACCACACATATCCTGTTTTTGCAGAGGTGCTCAGAATTACAACAGTTTAGAAGTTTATATGTATAAAGATACACAATTATCCCTCCAAACTGCCAATATCCAAAACCCTCCTTAAAGTGCGGGCATTGTACTTTCCATCCAGGACTAAAGTCCGACAATATGAAAATGACCGTCCCTGAATTCCTTCACTAAATTTTAAACCCTGCTCACACCCAAACAGATCGCAGGTCCAAGTACCATTTCGTCTCCTATCACTCCTATCTAACAAGCTCACACACCTTGCTGGAAGTCAAGCCCCTCGCCCACAAACCTCCTTTACCCCCTCTCACCCTTTCGAGGATGGACCCTACCCCGCCTTCCTTCCTATAGATTTTATATGCTTTCAATGTCATTCTACTTGATCCATTCTCTCTAAATGACCAAACCACCTAAACAAGATAGGGAAATTATGTTGCAATGATCAAAGCTAATCCAAAGGTTTTTTTCAAGTGTATAGGACAAAGTCAGGGAAAAAAATGGGCTGTGAGATTGGTGAGGATAGTTGATGATAGTGAACGGAAATGTTTTTCTTATTTAAGGTTATTTTTGGGTCAATTTTTACACAAGAAGACTTAAATGGAAGTGGAAAAGGGAAAGTAAGCATGAAGAGTAGTGGTAAAGTAAGCAAAATCAGCATTAGTAAGTAGCTCAGTACCCCAAGACAGAGTTGCGACACCTTCAATATTCTAACACACATAAAACACTCACTACAGCTTCATATAATCATATGTGGATGATACCAAAATAAGCTTAAAGACATGGAAAAATTGTATGAAGGTTTAAGCAAAGTTTTTCAGTGAGTGGTGGAGAATAACATGATGTTCAATAGTGACAAATTTCACCTGCTTAGATATTGAAAGAATGAACAACACCAAAGGTCACAATGCAGGAGAATAATCCAATAGAGAGATCAGCACGTAGTAATGATGGGGTGAATATGAGAGCTTTCAAAACAGGAAAAATAATGTTAATGATTATTATTCAAATGACTTGTGCTCCTTTACTTGGGGTACATACAGTGTTGATGCTCCATCCAGGGCAGGAGAGATATCAGATCGGGAAAACACAGAGATCATTCACTGCTGGCATAGAGCCAATGTGGAGGAGAGAGAGAGAGAGAGACATACATGATTATATGTGGACGATACTTGAGAGTCTAGTTCCATCATATATCATAAATATTGCTGGAACAGAGAGGTTTTCCAGAAGAAACTGAACAACTTCCCACCAAGTGCCCGATTTGTCACTGGCACAATACTTGTGTAGTATATGTGGGCCAGTGGGAAACCAGCTGCAATGACCTGGTTGACCAGCCAAGCAACAGAAGAAAACCCGGTCCCAGGTCCTGTTAAAATTGTGGAAGACTGGGAGGTGAAGGAGGTTACTACTGAATACAGTAACCTTTTGGGGTCATGGTGCACCAGCTGTGTTGCAGGTAGTGATGGAGGTTACTAATGAACACAGTGAGTGTAGTAAACTCGCTGGGCCAAGATGGACCACTGTGGGACAGGTGGTGGTGATGATTACTAAGAACACAATTTAGCGAAGTGACCTTGTGGGGTCGAGGTGAACCTCAAAAAATTAACAAGGGGGAAAAATGTCCCACCATGCATAGCTTCATGTTTTAGGTTTATTACGTAATATTACAAATAATGCATAAAAATTTTCCAAGTAAATACAACCTACCATCCGACTTACGACCTGCTCGAAATGCGACCACTTGAAATTATGACCATGTTTTGTATGGAAAAATTTTTGGGAAAAACAACTGTGTTGTACACAGTGTTTATCCTAAACCTTACAGTATAAAATACAGTACTAACAGCATAAAAAGTACAGTAAAAAATGAAAAAACCAAATAAAAAATAAAATAAATCATTACAAAAATGTGATGTTGATATTTAGTAGTAAGGTTCGACTTATGTCCATTTTGACTCACGACCGGTTGGTCGGAACCAAGCTTGGCCGTAAGTTGGATGGTAGGTGTACATTACATAAATCCATCTCTAAAGCTACACCCACATAGTACCTACAATTAATGCAACATAAATCTCCATACATAGTAAAAGTATTACTTGCGAATTCATTTACACTTGTTTTTACATTAACCATAATTAAGTGGGGCACTACAGTACAGTACATGGGTAGGTAGTAATTTTAAAGTGACAAATACAGCTACGCTCAATTAGTGCAAAAAAAATGAATCCTATTAAGTGGCACATTATTCAAATTATGTGAAATTTTTGCACATGATTTGAAGAGTTTGAGGGAAAAAAAATAGCATTAATTACTTTACACTAAATCAAAATTCACACTACTGAACTCACTAATCGAGACCTGGCTGTATATAGAGACCTGGTCACTCTTAGCAAAATTATTATGGATATGTATTGGTCCTGGGACCATTTTTCACTGCAGGTTTAATGACTGGAGTGAACAAGGTCCCAGCACCGAAACATATGCATAATAAAGTGTCCAGTCTTTGCTCGCGGTTTGACCACAACTTGTGGGTATGGTGGCGTATCAGCATAAACGTACAGTAGAAGGCACTCTGAAGGGCCTTTATGTAGAGTGGTGTTGGGACCGCTGGGCTGCGCTCTCTGCTCACTGCGGAACCCCAAATCCTCCTGGTCAACACTGCTACCTCCTGACACTCTGAAAATACCAGATAAATGATCTCCCCTCAAAATACCTCTCATACAAATATGATGCACCTGAATTTTTTGCACCATACCTTATGTTGCATCAATTTATTGTGCTGTACTTCACTTTACACCAGATTATTGAACCATAACCTGTCACAGAATCCACACACAGGAGAGGAACTCCATGACCACAAATATGTATACATAGACATTAACCCTTTCAGGGTCCCCAGGCCCTCTCGCAGATTTGTTCTCAGGGTCGCCCAAATTTCAAAAAAAAAAAAAAAAAAAAAAAAATTTCTTATGAAAAGATAGAGAATCTTTTCCCGATCATAATGACACCAAAAAATATGAAATTTCATGGAAAACTTAAGGAATTATGCTCTCGCGAAGTTAGCGGGCTCGACAATGTTTACATATTGGCGATTTTGCCCAATTTGAGCCCCATTTTCGGCCAATTCCAGTGCATAGTCGATAAAAATCATAAATATTTCGCTAGAACCCCCATTTTTTTCTATCAAAAATAAGTACAGAAACCCCCATTTACCGATTTCAACTATCCAATAAAGTGGTCAGAATTTAGCAATTTTGCCAGTTTCAAAACAAAATTTCAAAAGATGCAATTTTCAAATAGGGGCCAGAATAAACAAGAAAAGACATTCCTGGCACTAAAAAAAACATTTCCTCTGTTCATATCATGTCCCCACACCCCTTTTACATTACTGTATTTTGCTTTCCACTTTGAATTTTTATTCTCACAAAAAATAGAAGATTTACTGTTACAGACTACTGCATTTGTGTAGAAAAAGGTTAAATAATATCAGCGCACTTGTGAAAGAATATTAGACTCACCAGTTGACATGTATTGGACGCTTGCAAGATTTGTTTACTTTTGAATTTTTGGTTAAAAATCGAACATTTCTGCTACTTTGAGCTCAATTTCAAGGTTTCTTTTCATTGTAAAACCCGTCAAATCATTTCAATTTCTGTAACATGTCTTCCATTCTATAAAATGGACCAGGAAAACTAGAATACAACAATAAATACCATACGAAAATACAGTGCAAAGTCGGTTTTTAATCCAAAAACACGGTCAAAGTTTTTTTTTTCTCATTACACACTGTGGCTTCAGGATTTTTTTATACTGTGCACACTGACCACATAGACCCATTCTTCACAGGTAGGCCTACCAGCTTTTCTCTCACTAGATTTGAGGGCATTAGAATTTAGGATACTAGTACGTCAAAAACCCTGGTGGTAAGCTGTAAATAGTACGTCCGAAACCCTGAAAGGGTTAAATGGACGTATAATAAAAATAATTTTATTGAACATACACACACAAACATGACCTTAGGGTCCGTGCCGTTGTTCTATGGCTATGAAGCCAGGGTCCGTGGCTTTGTTCTACGCCATGAGCTCAGCTCTCAGGTAAGCTGAGAGGTAAATTTTGGGGCCCAGATATGAGAGAATGTGTTTATGTGGTAAGTGTACACCACATAAAAAAAATCCTACAGCACGCAGAGCATAATGAGAAAAAACTACGACCATGTTTTTGGTTTAAAACAGCCCAAACCCTTTTGGTGTATTTGATATGTATTTTATGTTGTATTCATGGTTTCTTGCTTTCATTTAATATAATGGAAGATATGTTACGAAAATAGATATAGTTTTAATTGGTTTTTAGGATTGAAAAAAGCTTGAAAATTTAACTCAAAGTAAGGGAACTGTTAGATTTTTTCCAATGTTCAAGAGTAAACAAATCACATCACTCGTCCAATACATGTCATCTGGTGGGTATAAAATGCACTCATAATGCATTGATATTATTTATATAATTATTACAATATTGCATAAAAGTAAATCTATTTTTTTTGCGTGAATAAAATATCTAGAGGAATTCATGTGTAAAGCCTGGGACATAACTAATGAACAGAGGAAATTTTATTTTAGTGCCAGGAATGCAGTAGCGTTATTTCGCCAATTTTCCATCAAATTTTGTTTATACTGAAAGATTATCGACCATTCATAGAATAAAATGTTTTTTAATTCTTGGACCCTGTGGAACAAGTTTCCACAGACCTAGTACCCTGAAAGGGTAAAGGTACAGCAAGTTAAATTCTACCAATCAACAGTATTCTTAAGTACATTTGTTTTTTTAATGCATGTATAGTGACATTTAAACAGCACTCAAAAACTCACTACGTACTGTAAATCATAAGGTTAACTACAATACTATACTGTAGCATCAGTAAGTTCACTATAGTACTGTACTGTAGCATCAGTAAGGTTAACTACAGTACTGTACTGTAACATCAGTAAGGTTCACTACAGTACTGAACTGTAACATCAGTAAGGTTCACTACAGTACTGTACTGTAACATCAGTAAGGTTCACTACAGTACTGTACTGTAACATCAGTAAGGTTCACTACAGTACTGAACTGTAGATCAGTAAGGTTCACTACAGTACTTACTGTACATCAGTAAGGTTCACTACAGTACTTAACTGTAAAATCAGTAAGGTTCACTACAGTACTTAACTGTAACATCAGTAAGGTTCACTACAGTACTGAACTGTAGATCAGTAAGGTTCACTACAGTACTTAACTGTAACATCAGTAAGGTTCACTACAGTACTGTACTGTACATCAGTAAGGTTCACTACAGTAACTGTACTGTAACATCAGTAAGGTTCACTACAGTACTTAACTGTAACATCAGTAAGGTTCACTACAGTACTGTACTGTAGCATCAGTAAGGTTCACTACAGTACTGTACTGTAGCATCAGTAAGGTTCACTACAGTACTGTACTGTAGCATCAGTAAGGTTCACTACAGTACTGTACTGTAACATCAGTAAGGTTCACTACAGTACTGCACTGTACATCAGTAAGGTTCACTATCAGTACTGTACTGTACATCAGTAAGGTTCACTACAGTACTGTACTGTAGCATCAGTAAGGTTCAGTACAGTACTGTACTGTAGCATCAGTAAGGTTCACTACAGTACTGAACTGTAACATCAGTAAGGTTCACTACAGTACTGTACTGTAACATCAGTAAGGTTCACTACAGTACTGTACTGTAACATCAGTAAGGTTCACTACAGTACTGAACTGTAACATCAGTAAGGTTCACTACAGAACTGTACTGTAACATCAGTAAGGTTCACTACAGTACTGTACTGTAGATCAGTAAGGTTCACTACAGTACTGTACTGTAACATCAGTAAGGTTCACTATAGTACTGTACTGTAACATCAGTAAGGTTCACTACAGTACTGTACTGTAACATCAGTAAGGTTCACTACAGTACTGTACTGTAGCATCAGTAAGGTTCAGTACTGTTCTGTACTGTAGCATCAGTAAGGTTCACTACAGTACTGTACTGTAACATCAGTAAGGTTCACTACAGTATGTACTGTAACATCAGTAAGGTTCACTACAGTACTGTACTGTAACATCAGTAAGGTTCACTACAGTACTGTACTGTAACATCAGTAAGGTTCACTACAGTACTGTACTGTAACATCAGTAAGGTTCACTATAGTACTGTACTGTAACTCAGTAAGGTTCACTACAGTACTGTACTGTAACATCAGTAAGGTTCACAACAGTACTGTACTGTAACATCAGTAAGGTTCACTACAGTACTGTACTGTAACATCAATGTTCATGAGGAGAGAGCAATACAAATTAATACAAGGTTATTTACAACTAGTGACAAGGTAAATAATTAATCAACAAAGTCAAGGTACACAGTACCTATCAGACCCAGGACTCTTTCTCTCTTCTTTTTTGTCCTATCTGAACATCATGTTGTCTTCTGAAGCATTGTTTTGAATTAGATCACTACAATGTTTGTCTGGTACAGGCCAAAGCGGCTGTGTCCAGGACCTCTGTTTTCAGTGTTTGTTGAGCCACAGGTTAACCATGCCAGGTTAATGTTTCTGCTCACTTACAAATACACTCATTACTCAGTCTCTAACTGTCCCTGGATTTACAATTTTTTTGTAACTTTATTAACATATTAAATAAAGTGCACTTAACAACTTCTAAAGCAAGTGGTGGTGGTGCCAAGAGGAAACTTGTGGTTCTCAGTGATACGCAGAAACTTGAAATAATAAAGAAGGTTCAGTCTGGTGTTTCAGTAGTACAGGTGTGTGACTAATATGTGTTAAGAAAGTGTCTAATATCTATGTCTTCTCAGTCATCTACATTATTTTCACTACTAGAGTTTTTTGTATGCCCAGTTGGAGTGTATATTTCACGTTGTATTGTTCTTTATATTTTGCGTCACCAGTGCTGACATCTAGCAGGGAAACAGGTCTACTGTTACGTTGGTTTCCCTTATTTCTTGGATGGTAAGGTTCTCACTACAGTTTATGTGGGGGGGTAGCTTTTCTTAATGCCTTATTTTTTCGGGGGTATTACTTACATCATGGTGATATTTGGTGTCTCTGATACCCTTTCACCCCTTTCCAGGTTTATGTAAAACTATACTATAAAAAAAAAACTGTTTTCTAAATAGATATGTACAGAATTCAATCACAGCCCCATTTTCAAAACAAAATTAACCACCCCATGCTGTGCTCCAATGGTGTGTTGCAACAATTTGTCCTTCACTTCCTGCATAATTTTGGGGGCTCCGGGGTTTCACACTTTAGTACCCGGGGTATGGTGGCCACAACTTAAATTATAAAAACCACCCGGGAGCACAATGATGCCCCAAAAGTTAGGGAAGGACCCAGAGCCCTCCCAAGGTTTGAAGGTCAGCCACAGAGAGGGGGGGCAGTGGGGGAGAGAGAGAGAGCCGGCTAAGCTCCTCCCACAAAAAAAAGATGTTTCAAGCACAAATTCTCCGTTCCACATTCTCACCTCTTAATTTTACTTTTACAAAAAAAAATACAATTTTTATAATACTTATTTAAATTGTGTTTTTATGGCTATAGTTAAAACCAAAATTATTTGAGAAAAATAGGTTTTGACCAGTGCCTTCATTTCATAAAGGTGATCGTCCTTTAAATTTAGAGCAAAGCCCCCCTTAAATTCAATATAATTGGTTTCCAGGTAACTGTTATTAAAAATACTTTTGGGGTCCTATAGCCCCAAAAACCCCCCCACCCCCGACGAATCTCCAAAAGTTCCCGGTCCTCAGGTACGGTAGTAAAAAGTATATTGTTTTAAGTCTGAAGGCGGTAAACAAGACTATAGAAATGGTACATTTTTCCCAGCACCTAACTCTTCCTTTATTTTTTTACAAAACAGATTGCAGAATTTTTTTGAAAAGCATTTTAACCCATCCCATATCCCAAGGGGTTGAACTATTTAAAATTTTTAATACTTTTAAACAATACACTTTACAATGCAAAAATTGCCAACAATGCCCACTGGGGAAACCCCGTACCAACATGCAGGGCCCCTCTGTACGGAACCAGAAAGAACTGGTCTCCGGGGTGGCTCTTCCTGATCAGGAGACAAAGTAGACCAAACCCGGCGTCGGGTGTCCCCCAGGCGGGAAAATTCACAAAACATGCAAGGTGTCTTATTGGTGGCCGAACAAACAGTGAGACTTCCGTCAACACTCACGATTTAAATGGTCAGGCCTCAACCCTTTTCCCGGGGTCCCACTCACACAGATCCTCCAACTTATAAAGAGGAGGCCCCTTTGAATGAATATGGGGGGGCCAGGGGCCCAAAAAAGGGCAAACGTCGGGCCCGTTTTGTATATAGAGCACACCAAGACAAACATCACATCCCTTTCCTGAAGTTATGTTCCCGGGTTGTAACACTGCCTAAATCACATTTACTTACCCCCTGCCCTGCCCTTTTTTTTGGCTCTGATGGGCCCCCTTCACAGTCAATGGTTGTAGAGGTACTAGGGCCGCTAAGAGTTCCCCCACTGCAAAAACAAAGGTCAGCCAAGGAAAAACTATGTACAAAGTACGCCCATGCATCTACATGAAACTCTAGAGGGCTCAGCAACCACATTCTTGAGCCTTTTATATATTTAACTTTCAAATTAAAAAGGTGTAGGAACAAAGCCCCCTTCTAAGAGTTGTTTTTTGTCATATACAAGGAACGGATGAAGGATCCTGAGACAGTACAAATGTGAATAGCCCGTCCCAAATGGGAAAATTCTTTCCTTTGGTAAAATGTTGAAATTTTAATTTAGAAGGTTGCTCATTTTTTAGTAACAGTTCTGCAACCTCTCGCAGGCAACAAAAACCCAAGCATCTTTTCACCCCGTTGGATACATCAAGTTTACACAAATACCATCAGTTCCCTTACACACAAATTTTAAGCACACAATGAAAACAATTTGCATTTCACATTAAAAAAGGTACTGGAACACAGGCCATGGAAAACACATCTTCCCGCCCCATATTTTAGTTTATTTAAAAGTTTGCATCTCTTGTGCATAAGTATCAATCTTTCTAAACCCGTAAACCTTAGTTGTTAAATGTACTTTGTGGTAGTCAGTGTTTTTGCCCAAAGGGTGCCACTAATTGGGGGGAACATGAAGCATGGGAATGCCCCCTGACTTCACAAAAAACTACAACGGGTTGGAGATTTTTATTCTTCCCCCTCTCCAATTTTTTTTACGATTTTTCCCCCACAAAATTGTTTAAATTGGCTCGTTTTCCTTGACAATTTCCCCATGGAGTTTCAATTTTTCCCCTTTAATCCCCAAATTTTTTAAAGTTCCAAAGGGGGCGAGCCAACTCTCCAACATTTTCTCATTAAACCCAAGCAGCATTTCCAAAAATTTTTTTCAAAGTTATTTCTTAAATCCTTTTGGTATTTCATCAGTTTTGTTTTTGCAGCCCCTTTTCCCTTTCCCTTAAAAAATTGGTCTCTTGAATTTTTGAATAACTTCAAAACCCCTTTTTAACCGGGTTACTGTTTTTACACTATATCTTCTTTTTTTGCTTTGGGGGGGTGGGTTTTTTATTAACCCCGGGAACTTCCCCCAACATGTTTTAGCTCACAGCAACTTGCTATACAGATTTTTACATGAATTTGGGTCCAGTTTCAGACTTCCCCCCAGCCCCCAGGTTTATGGTTCACATTATGGGCCCAATCTTTTCCTGGTTGGTTGAGGGGACGTTCCTGGTACCATCCACCCATACGAGCCAAAAAAGTATCTGAAACTGGAGAAAAAGCTCCGAGGGGGGAGCTCACCATCCCCCCCAAGCCAAAAGCTCAGAAAAATTTCCCGAGTTGCTTCCCCACTCGCAAATACAAAGGGGGATCCTTATCCCCGTTGTTAGTATTGTCCCTTCCCCTGGGGTTGCTCATTTTGAGGGGCTTGATGTATTTTTTATTTCCCCTTGGTGGAGGGTGATAGGTCTTGCAAAGTTTTGGTTACTTTTTAATTTTCCTTTAAAACATTTCTAAAAGACTTTGAGGAAAGTTAGGCCCTGGTCTTTTTGCACTCTTGGGAAAAAAAACATGAAAAAAAAACTTATCAAAACCCCTTTGACTACATGAGCTGTTATCTTTTGCGGGGACTGTTCCAGGTCCCGGTTTGGGAGCAAATTTTGTGAGTAAATAACATTTCCGTTTGGTCCTTGGGAAAGGGCAAGTACATTACTACCAGCTTGTGAAGGGTTCACCCGGTGCTGAAAAGAATGGGGAAAGGTTTAATCTTGACTAGGGTTTTCCCTTTTAAACTGAGAGAATGTAGGGTTTAATTATCTCTGACGGCTCCCACAGCTGAGACCGGGAAAAAAAACCTGGAAACCCTGGTTATGTTTTGCAATACCTAGGTGTCCACCTAGAGGTTGTCTGACTAAGTAGAATTTGGGTTTTATAAGGCTCAGGCACCACGACCTGGTGACAAAACTTGGCTCTCCTTCTACTGGTACTGCAACCAAGGTGCCTTCTTCATGAGTATACCTTTCCTGAAATAGAAGCATTTATTTAAACGTAAAGATTCCTCCTCAGTCACAGCTGAGGCTCTGATCGACTTAAGTGTGTCATCACACCCTGTGCAGCAATTAACTGCATCATAGTAGCCCAATCTCCCTCACACTACTTCCTTGATCTCTGCACTGATTAGGCTCAACTTGGGTTGTGGTATCCTTTTCTTTAGTTGACTGCAGTTCAACCTCAGAAAATAGAGTTTCCAAACCTAAGTCCTCACCATCCTCATGAGAAATATAAGGATTACCCTTGGTATCTGGTCACGAGACATACTTCTTGTGATGGCACCAACAGGGAAAAGGTCTGGCAGGGTCTCCCTAGCCTTTTTCTCCCAAACTTTGGGGCCTGGTTGCCCCCATACTAGTGGTTCTTCACTGTCTAACAAGCCCATCACATTTATTCCCTAATAAGAGGTCGACCCCTTCGAAGGGAATTTCATCTGAGATACCTACAGGGAGATAGCCAACTTGGTATGTAGATTCTACCCATAATTTGTGTACCGGTGTCCTTATGGTTGAACCCGCAATACCCTTCAACAATATATCTACCCCAGTATAGGTATCCTTAGACACTGGTAGCACTCCAGCACGTAGCAAAGAGTAGGTGCTACATCCATCTCTCAAGGACAATATGTTCTCAACTCTGCCTACATTCTTTTGCAAACCAACTGTGGACCTACTAGAAAAATATACACATCCTGGGGTCTAGATCCAAAGGTTCCTCCTCACCTTGCCTTGAAGACCTAATGCAGGCAACTGGATGTATCTCTGCAGTTAGAGTCCTCTGGGGTGGTTCCTCCCTTTCCTGATCTCGCCGCCTTGACCAGCAAAACTTTTGTGTGTGTCCAGTTTTGTTACAGTAATAACAGATAAAACTCTTAAAGGTATTTTTTACCATTTGGTGTAGGCTGGTCTGTTTACTCGAGGATCTGAAACATCTGATTGTCTAAGTAAACTTTAAAACTCCAGTGACTTACCTTTTTCCTTCTATTTTAGAGGGCACCTCAGCCTTCATTTGCCCCTGAAAATTCTTGTCCCACTTACCTTTATGACCATAGGACTTGGAATAAGGTTTAGAATGAGTGGGGAAATTTTCAGGAGCATGACTGTTTTACTTACCATTCCCGCGACCCAAGAATCGGTCCCCTAGATCCAGTGCTTCTGAAAGATTATCTGGGCTTTTGTCCTCCAAATTATTCTCTGAGGTCAACAGGGATTGTATTGTACAATCTCTATGAACCATCAGTTTCTACTAATTTGTTATAGTCTTTATTAACTCCTTTAAAAACAAAACCCATTTCTTAAAAAGGAACAGTTTCTCTTTCCCCAAACTCAGTTAAGGTCTGCCCATCCTGAAATTTTTGATTCCTGAACTTTTGTCTTATTTCTCGGTATCATTTGGTAGCAAGCAATACTTCCTCTTTAATCTTACCCATAATCAGAAAAATCTTGCCCCTCCAGGGGTCTTCTACTCTCTGGAATCCTTTACCCAAAGTTGTGTGCGAACTAGGGTAGCCCACTTCTGTTTTGGGCCATCCTTGCTCCAAAGCGTCTTCTCAAAAAAAGAAAAATATCTATCTGGGTCAAATCTCTGTAAACTTAGGGACAAAATTTGCAGCTTTAGTTATGTTAAAGTACTGCTCAGGTCTTGTTCTGAACCTCCTTTAAACCCTTTTACATTCTTCTCCTAGCTTTCATTAATTTATTTCAGCCTCTAGTACAGTAATTTCAGTTCCATTCTCTCCATTTCCATATCACCTGAGTAGGTGATCCCTCATGTTCACTGTTAACAGGCATGTTTACTGATTTAATTATTACCTTCTTCCCTGAAGCCTAAAAAATCTGAAGACTCATCTTCTGACATAGTTTTATCTTTAAACACTTGTTCCCTCTTACAGTATCAGTGGACAAAGTTTTCCCACGGCACAAAAATAACACAAATTGAATGTAAACTATGCACATAGCACTTACCAACCACAACAAAAATGTGTTACTCAACCTTTCTCCCACCTTAGGAGAAAAACAACCTGTAAACTAATATTGAAAACAACACTTCCACTGACCCACCTTTGGGAAATCTTCTACCAGAAACATGCAATGTTATTACCCCATACCAGCACATATAGTTCAAAGAATGTTTTGAGTTATTTTAGCAGTCAAAATAACTCTCCCCGGTCAAGTCCCATGTTACGTTGGTTTCCCTTAAATTTCTTGGATGGTAAGGTTCTCACTACATGTTCTAGTGTGGGGGTAGCTTTTCTTAATGGCCTTATTTGTCTAGGGGTAATACTTACATCATGGCTGATCATCTTGAGTGTCTCTGATACCCTTTCACCAGCCCTCTTCACAGGTTTGTAAACTATACTATAAAAAATATAACTGTTTTCTCAATAGATATGTACAAAATTTATACAATCACAGCCTCCATTTTCAAAACAAAATCTACACACTCCTTTGCCTGTGCTCCACATGGTGTGTTGAAAACAACTCTTGTCCTTCACTCTCCTGAATAACTCTGGAAACCCAGTGTTTTGACACACTTTAGTCACCCTGGGTATGGTGGCCACAACTTAAATTATAAAAACTCACCCCTGGAGCACCCCATGATGCCCCAAAAGTTAGGAGAAGGACCCAGAGATCCTGCCAGGTTGAGGTCAGCCACAGAGGAGGGGATCAGTGAGAGGGAGAGAGAGAGAGCCTGGCTAAGCTCCCCCCACCAAAACAAAAGGGGACTGTTCCAAGCACAATTCTCCAGTTCCACAATTTACCACCTCTTAATTTTACTTTTACAAAAAGAAATTACAACTTTATAAACTACTTATTTAAATTTGTGTGTTTATGTGTCTATAGTAACCTATTATATTGAGAAAAATAGGTTTGACCAGCTGCCTCTCAGTCATAAGGTTGATCAGTCCTTTGACATTTAGAGCAAAGTCCCCATCAATTCAATATAATTAGGTATTCCAGAGTAACTGTTACTTATAAATACATGTTGGGTCCTATACCCCCATAACCTCTACCAAGCTCAGTCACACTACGCTCTCTGTGTCTCACACCCGGCAGCCTAGAGACAACAAGTGTACTGCCTCTCTCCCTCACAGTAGGGGGCCCAGCAGGTTCAGCCCAGGGCACAAACACACTGCCTGTGGACAAGAGCCCAATAAAGTAACATGCTCCGAAGCTCATTCATTCCCGCTACCAGACCTATATACCCAAGAAACGTTATTCTGACTCAGAATATGTAAAAGTTACTTTAAGTCACCAATATCAACCACAACAGTTTACACTTTGTTTCTCCTAAATGAAAAAGTAAGTACAATCACTGTTATGTACAGCCTCTCCTCACTTAACAACGGGGTTCCGTTCCTAAGAGTAGGTCAGTAAGTGAATTGGTCGTTAAGCGAGGAGCATACTACAGTGGACCCCCATTTAACGATCACCTCCAAATGCCACCAATTATGTAAGTGTATTTATGTAAGTGCGTTTGTACGTGTATGTTTGGGGGTCTGAAATGGACTAATCTACTTCACAATATTCCTTATGGGAACAAATTCGGTCAGTACTGGTACCTGAACATACTTCTGGAATGAAAAAAGATCGTTAATCGGGGGTCCACTGTATACTGGTAGTGGGTTTGTGTCAACCGTCTTTAGATATTTTTTTAATGCCACCTTTGCACCATTTATAACATTTCTGGTATATTTTTAAATGTTTATACAGTAGTGTACTGTATACCGTAATAAGCAGAATAGAGGAATTCAGCTCTAATATACATTATTTAGGTTTGCATACTGGTTGGAGACCTGGTCGTAAGTCTGAGTCGTCGGTAAACGAGTACGTTGCTGAGGAGAGGCTATACTATAAAATTACTATACAGTACAGTACTGTACTGTATTACTACAGGTTACAATGTATGTATTCTATTTATAGTGTTTGGAAGTCTTCTGAATGAATCGACCAAGTCCGATGATTTGAACGTTGTTTAAAAATTAATATCATAACTGGGAATTTATGGAGAGCAGGCAACAACATACACCCCTACCCCCACCCTCAAGCTTTTTAAGTACTGGGCTCACTATACTTGTAGATCATGGCTTGGCTGTTCTCATGGGAAAGATTTCTGATACATGAAATCAACTTGTCATCCTTCTCTACATATTTCTCAGCACTTTTATATCCATTCTGTAATACAGTGACCAGAACTGTGCAGCATAATCTAAATTAAGCCAAACTCACTTCACACACTGAGTGTCTGGGTTCAATCACCAGCATCAGTGGAAACCTTGGGCATGTTTCCTTACACCTGCTATCCCTGTTCACCTAAGAATAAGTAGGTACTTGGGTGTTAGTCACCTTACACCTGCTGCCACTTGTCACCTAGCAGTGAGTAGATACCAGGGTGTTAGTTGACTGGTATGGGTGGCATCATGGGGAGGAACATTATCGAAGCACCACAATGGAAATAAGGCAGACAGTCCTTGATGATACACTGACTTTCTAGGGTTATCCTAGGTGGCCACCCGTCTGAGTTAAAAATCCAAAACAAATCCTAACTTATCCCTACGTCTGAGGCATGAACAGCACCATCCATGCTGAGATATTGTAGGATTCTTGAGGGTAACTTACGTCTGGGCAGCGGTCCAGGCAGTGTTGATCCTGGTCCTGGGTAAGGGTGGTCTGGTGGGCTTGACACCGTCTCTCCTGGACAGTGGAGGGGACCCGATGAGGCTCAGTGCTACGGTCTTGCTCTCTGCACTCCTGTACAAAAACAATGACAATACGTAAAGCTAAGAATATTACTAAGAAACCAAATACAGTGGACCCCCGGTATTCGATATTAATCCGTTCCTGAGAGCTCATCGAATACCGAAAATATCGAAAAGCGAATCAATTTTTCCCATAAGAAATAATGGAAATCAAATTAATCCGTGCAAGACACCCAAAAGTATGAAAAAAAAATTTTTTACCACATGAAATATTAATTTTAATACACACAAACTGAAGAAGACATGCACAGTTACATGACACTTACCTTTATTGAAGATCTGGTGATGATTGATGGGATGGGAGAGAGGGAGAGAGTGTGGATGGTGTTAGTGTTTAGAAGGGGAATCCCTTCCATTAGGACTTGAGGTAGCAAGTCCTTTTCTGGGGTTACTTCCCTTCTTCTTTTAATGCCACTAGGACCAGCTTGAGAGTCACTGGACCTCTGTCGCACAACAAATCTGTCCATAGAGCTCTGTACCTCTCATTCCTTTACGATTTGTCTAAAATGGGCCACAACATTGTCATTGCAATAGTCACCAGAACGGCTTGCAATAGCTGTGTTAGGGTGATTTTCATCCATAAAGGTTTGCACTTCACCCCACTGTGCACACATTTCCTTAATTTTTGAAGTAGGCACAATGGATTCCACAACTGGCATAGGCTTCTCAGGGTTAGCCCCAAACCCTTCAAAATCTTTCTTAATTTCCATACTAATTCTTATCCTTTTTACCACAGGGTTGTCAACAGAAGCTTTCTTGGGGCCCATGGTGACTTATTTTGCAGAAACAAGCACCAAAAACAGTGATAATATGGAATGTACCGAATGTATCCTTAGATGCACGCACACTGGCTGGCTTGTAAACACTGGCACACAAGGGGCAGTTCAGGCTACACGTGGACACGTCTCGTACGAATCGTATCGAATACCGGGTTTTCAATCGGATACCAAGGCAAAATTTTTGCGTTAAAATGCATCGAATACTGGATTTATCGAATACCGATGCCATCGAATACCGGGGATCCACTGTAATAAACTATATCATGAGTGTATTGTGTATTTTTATACGTATATACTTCTAAACTGTTGTATTCTGGGCACCTCTGCAAAAGTGAGTGAGGTAAAAGTGTTGAATAATGATGAAAGTATTTTCTTTTTGGGGATTTTCTTTCTTTTTGGGTCACCCTGCCTCGGTGGGAGATGGCCAACTTGTTAAAAAAAAAAAAATTATAACTATGATAAATTGTATGATAAACTGTATAATAAACTAAATAATAAAGTGCACAATATACTGTATAATAAATTTAACCATAATATGGATAACACTAACAAGGATAATATCGTCTTTAATATGGTTGATCAACTGGTCAGTGTAGAGAGGAATATTTATGCTTCATTACATTATTATAATAGGTAATTATTATTATTATTACTATTATTATTATTTTAGTATTACTGCTGTTAAATGCTACTAATGTAGTGTTATTATTATTATTTTATTTATTATATTATCATCACAGTTAATGCTACTATCTTAGTGTGTGTTACAACCACTGTAACAGTTTACAACCACTGTATCAGATAAGTAATTTTATTCAGTTTTGAGATTTAGATCTAGAATAATTGCCTGTATACTGGCACGTTTTTTCGTGCTATTTCATGTAAATGTAGCGAATTTTAGCTGTCACAGCTGACTGGCAAACCTGCCAGTCAGCTGCATCAATGAAAAATAACCGCAGAACAAACCATCAACACGTGTTTTTATGTGTAAAGCCTCAAGCTTAACATAACTTTATTACAGTTATTACCATGGACACTGCTTTTTTTTTTTTCCCCAGATTTAGCCAGCCAGATTTAGCTGGGGTCCTTGACACCGGAGTGTCTTGTTCGCCATAAAATACGGTACGTACGTTGGGAGGAAAATAAGTAATGCACGATCGAAGTCACTAGTGACATGTTTCTCAGACACAAAGCAAATTAAAATCTAACAAATCCCCAGGTCCTGATGAACTGTTCTCAAGGGTTATAAAGGGATGTAAGTGGGAACTTAGCAAACCATTGGCTAGTCTTTTCAACATATCACTGCAAACTGGTATACTGCCAGAGAAGTGGAAAATGGCAAATATACCTATCTACAAGGCTTTGAATTATACACCAATTAGCATAACCTTCATTTGGAAGAAAACTGATGGAATCAATAATTACTGAGTCTATTGAAAGCCACCATGACAGACAAATTGATCAATGAATCTCAGCACAGTTTTACAAAAGGGCATTCTTGCCTTATGAATTGGCTATTTTCACTAAGGTATTTGAGGAGGTAGATCATGGTAATGAATATGATATTGTGTATATGGACTTCAGTAAGGCTTTTGATAGAGTTTCACACCAGGGATTGCTGAAGAAAGTATAGGAACATAAAATAGGAGAAATTTTTTCCTGGATAGAGGCATGGTTGAAAGACAGGCAACAGAGAGTTTGAATAAATGAGGAAAATCAGTGAGATGCATCACAGGGTCAGTGTTGGGCTGTTTATTGCTAACAATATACACAGATGAGACTAGGTAGTAGGGTGGTAGACAGCAACCGCCCAGGGAGGTACTACCGTCCTGCCAAGTGAGTGTAAAACTGAAGCCTGTAATTGTTTTACACGATGGTAGGATTGCTGGTGTCTTTTTTTTTCTGTCTCATACACATGCAAGATTTCAGGTACGTCTTGATACTTCTACTTACACTTAGGTCACACTACACATACATGTACAAGCATATATATACACACACCCCTTTGGGTTTTCTTCTATTTTCTTTCTAGTTCTTGTTCTTGTTTATTTCCTCTTACCTCCATGGGGAAGTGGAACAGAATTCTTCCTCCGTAAGCCATGCGTGTTGTAAGAGGCGACTAAAATGCTGGGAGCAAGGGGTTAGTAACCCCTTCTCCTGTATATATTACTAAATGTAAAAGGAGAAACTTTCGTTTTTCCTTTGGGGCCACCCTGCCTCGGTGGGATACAGCCGGTGTGTTGAAAGAAAGAAATACACAGATGAGGGAATAAATAGCGATATAAACAAGTTTACTGATGACACCAAAATAGGCTATCGGATTAATTCTGACAAGGACACTAGAGCACTACAGGAACATCTGAATAGACTGATGCAGTGGCCAGAGAAGTGGCAGATGCAGTATAATATAAACAAATGCAAAGTTCTAACCCTTGGAAAAGAGAATAACCAAGGCACTTATAAATTGGTGTCACCACAGACTTCTGTCAGATTTCAGGTGTTCAACACACCTCCAGAGAATCTCCTGAGTCGTTCTGGCACTCAGGCTGTAGCTTGAGTGCCAGGAATAGCTCATATGGAGATGACAGAGTCACCACGTCCTTGTCATAGGGCTACCCCCACCACAAAACTGTAAGCAGTACTCCACTTGACCTGAAGAAGACTCACCATGCCCTTGCTCTAGGGCTACCCCTGCCATAGGGCTGTAAACAGTACTACAAGTGTACACACTGACACTCTTTCAGAAGCCACTGCTGGGTCACCACATGGAGAACACCTGGGCTAGAAGCTTATAAACTAAATAATGTAGATCTTATTCACTCTGAATGTGAAAAAGATTTTAAGAGTTTTGGTAAGCAGTAATCTAAAGCCAAGACAACAGTGTGCAAGTCTTGGCAATAAAGCAAATAGAATCCCTGGCTTCATATCAAGAAGTATAAATAATAGGAGTCCTCAGGTTATTTTTCAGCCTCAAATATTGTTAGTCTGGCTTAATTTAGATTACGCTGCACAGTTCTGGTCCACTGTATTTACAGAATGGATATAAATAGTTCTGAAAATTGGAATAAGAAGGATGACAAGTTGATTTCAGTATCAAAATCTTCCATGAGAACAGACTGAGGCACTAAATTTGCACTGAGGATATAAACTGAAAACAGGAAATATATAAAGAGGATTAAAAATATCTTAACCAAAAGGACTCACAGCCAATAGGTTCAACCTGGAAAAAATTTAGATTAGAAAGGATTTATGAAAGCCATGGATAGGCAATAAGAGTTTGTGGATGTGTGGAACAAACTCGAGTATATCATTGAAGATAAAACCTTGAGTGGCTTTAAAAGTAGCTTAGGCTAATACATGAGGGAGTAATGGGTTGATGTGACTTGGACCTAGCTTAACTTCTGGGCCAGTATGCTACAGCAGTGCTCCTTCCTTATTATGATCTTCTTATAAAGCTGAAAAAACCATTTAATACAATATAATCATGATATATTGTTTAAAAATGCTTCAGTAATGATAAAATGCTGACTTAAGGGAATACCTTGGACATTTTTGGTGTGATGGTTGCCAGAGCTTGCTTGTGTCTTGCGTCCGAAGCGGCCATGTGTTAAGGACTTGTCTGTGCGCGCGTCACCGTCATAGTGCACAGACTGCAGTGCATGGTACACCACCTTTGGGTGTCAGTGCTGGGTACTCGCAGCCAGGCTGGTTACGCACTGTAACACGCAGTACAGCTGTTGTAACACTAAACATAGAAACAACTGTACACCACAACTGTCAACTTTGTTGTTACTGAATAGCTATTAAAAAATCGACCCTTGTGACTGCCAATAAACTTACACATAAAGTGACACAAACCTTTTACATTATGTTATAAAGAATAAAAAAAGAATAAAGACCTATTTCTTTGCGCAAAAGTTACAATGTGTAATTGCAATTTTGGTTTGTTAAGTATCAGCAGAACAGGTATGCCCACTGAACATTATGACTGAGAACACTGTTATTGCTAAACATAATGAGGGCAAATTTTCTGGTATTCACCATGATACAGACAGCACCTGAAATTCAACACCCTTATCCAACACAACAAAAAAAGTATCTCGCGACAAAATAGTTGGACCCGCTCAAAGATACATTACTAGTACCACAATTAGCCCAACTCACACTAAACTATTCACTCAACCTATCCCTACCTCACCAATGGTTATTGTGCAGGATCAACAGCAGCAACCACCTAAAGCCAAAATAACCCAACAAAAGCATGTAGTAAGAATTATCATGCATCCCAATGCTAGACAACAATCCCCCCAACACTTCAAATACCTAACCAACTCCCTGTACAGAACATTCACACTACAGAACTATAAATTTCATATTAACCCTGAACTAAAACACTTCTCTTGATAGTTGCCAAACAGGACTCTAGACCCAATATCCTTGACCAGAAAAAACCAAAAAAAGAAAAAAAAAAAAAAAAAAACACAAATAATCTCATGACATCCCCTGTTGGTCTGGCTTAAATCTCTTCAAAACTCAATGAACATAAAAGAGCCTAAAATGTGAAACTCCCTGCCCTAAAACTCTAGAACCACAGAATCACCACCATTTGCAAAACACTATTAAAAAACACTATCCCACTACCACACCCCATCACAAGACTATGGACAAAGCACAAAATAAGACTTACTCTTGACTATCCAGTAAATCTTGCCTTTTACATTCACACTCACCCCAAAGACTGTAAACAAAAAATCCTTAATATAGTTTATTGCCTAATTAATCTTAATTTATCCTAAGTTTCTGCCTGATATACTCTCCCAACGCCGGATTTTTTTATAGAAGCATATCATGCTGAGAAAAAACCATTCAAGAGTATTACATACAATTTAATAAACTGTAATTATAGATATATGTATCGAACTACCTCGCTATATCAATCTAGATTAAATGATAACCACTTCAATACCTAAAATTAAAGTCAATATCAAGTAATGTAGTTTAAATTACTGCTCCATAACCTGGCCGATACAGAGTAAGAATCAGGAAGTCTGCCCCCAATTTTTTTATTCTAATATTTATTATTTTCTGTCTTTTGGCAGACAGTACATCGAGAATTGTTTTTATATTTTATCAATAGTGGGATGCAATGCCAAGAGAGCCTCTAAATTACACCTAGGCCCTAATGGGCCCAACTTAACATTATTGGCTTACAGTCCCTACTTAACACTAAGGAGTAATATCATAGTTTACAGAGGATAGTAAATTATTCATAGATGAACAGGAGGTTATTAATTATAAGAGAATTAAAATTGTATTAAGGACAAAGAGTATAATCATAAAGTCTAAAATGCTATTGCTTAATATTCCTGTCAACAGTGGATAAGAGGTTCAAAGTGATTGTTGAAGTTATGATGTGGGAGACATAGGTTGAATAAGTGTCTGTATTGAATATTTAGCCATTTATCTATGGTGATTAAGTGGCTTTTGAGAAGAGTCTTAAACTGATTCTCAGACTGGGTTACTTAGATATATTCTGGTAATAAATTCCATATTTTTAGGGAGCCGCTTTAGGTGCAAAGAGTTTTTACATATGTGATATGGAACACATGGTTTAAATTATCAAAAAGGGATCTGTGTCTTGTGATGTGGTCATGAGTCCAGCTGCCTAGGTCATCTAGTGGCCTTTTTTATAATATGTAAAACCACACACTTAAGCTTTGAGCAAGGAATACACATTTCATTTTCACTTCCCAGAACCAATTGTACACCATAAATGTAACTATGTAATGATGATACAAGGAACAATTATACACCACAACTATTACTCTTGTAACACACACTGCAGTCACTTTCCATATAAAGTCTATACAAAATTACAATCAGCATCTCTTGTGAAGCTCTTCTATATAGCACATTACAGTCAGCTCTCTCACAGCTCACCAAACAGCCTCACTTCACTTAGAAACATATTTTGTTACCGATGCCTCAAGACTTACCATGGGCTCTCTGACCAATATTTATACCTCAAAAATGTATATTAAGAGCCTGATTTCGTCTATTCTGTTTATTTCAATGCATGTTTCGTTTCATTTTTCTTTGGTTATTTTGGTGGGTGTTTGTTATTATTGTGGGTGTTCATTTTTTTATTATTTATTTTTTTTTTGTTTTTTTTTTTCTGTTTTTTCTGTGTGTTGTTTGCTGTGTGTGTGGGTTTATTTTTTTTGGTTGATTGGGATTTGTTTGTTTTTTTTATTGTCGTTTTTTTTTTTATATTTGGGTAGTTTTTGTAAGGGTTATTTTTTTTGGTTGGGTTTTTTTTGTGTGCTGTTCTTTTTTTTTTAGTTTTCTTAGTTTTTTTTTTCTTATTCTTTTTTTTTCTAAAATTTACCAAAAAATGTATATAAATGTAAGTAAGTACAGTTTATTTCTTTGAAAGGTTACAATTGTAATTATAATTTTGTTTGCAAAGAACAAAGATAGCCACTACATGGCAGGCATCTTTGGGCCAAACTAATCCAAATACGTTAATAACTAATTAAAAACTAGATAAGATAAATACATAAAACTATACTTACCCTTTCAGGGTCCCAGGCCGCCTTCCTCCCAGACTTGTTCTCAGGGTCGCCCAAATTTAAAAAAAAAAAAAAATTAATTTTTTCTTATGATAAGATAGAGAATCTTTTCCCGTCCATAATGACATACCAAATAGGACCAAAAAACAAGAAGAACAATCCGGCACTAAAAAACATTTCCTCTGTTTCTCATTAGTCACGTACCCCATGGAGCCCTCTTACATTCTTTGTTTTCGCAACTTTGAATTTTTCTCATCAAAAAAATAGAGATTTACTGTTTAAGCAGACAACTGCATAGTGTCATAAACACGGTAAAAAATAAATATCACGCACTTGTGAAAGAATATTAAACTCACAGATGAAGTGTATTGGAAGCTTAGCAGATTTTGTTTTACTTTTGGACTTTGAAACATTCCTGCTATTTGAGCTTCAATTTCAAGAGGTACTCTCATTGTAAAACCGTCAAAATGAATCTCAATTTCTGTAATATGTCCTTCCATTCCTATAAAATGAACCAGGAAAACGAGAATACAACAATAAATGCCATACAAAAATACAGTGCAGTCGCTGTTTTAATCCAAAAACACAAAGTTTTTTTTTTTCTCATTATGCACCGTGTGCTGCCGGATTTTTTTTATACTGTCACACTGACCAACACAGACCCATTCATGTCAATGTAGGCCTACCCAGCTTTCTCTCACTAGATTTGAGGTGCGCTAGACATTTAGGCGAACAAGTATGTCAAAACCCTGGTGCTAAGCCTACTAAGTAACGTCCGAAACACCTGAAAGGGTTAAAACTAACTAGTAGTAGGGTTAACTGTTTTACAATCTTTATTAAACTTATATACAAGTGAGAGGTAGTAAGAAGGAGTAGGGTTCCGATAAAATAATCTTGAAATTGCACACAACTCTACTTATACAAGTAATGGTGCGGTGGTAATATTTAAGATTGGCAGAATTAAAATCCAGGGGGTCACATAAAAAATAAAATAGCATGTTTTGGCTGATTTGGTTAATAGATGAGAGATGATGATTTTATGGACTGGCAGAATTAAGAGCCAAGAGGTCACATAATAAAACTAGTAAGCAGATGTTTTGAGTGTTGATTTTGGATAATATTGAGAAGATAAGATGATTTTTTTAGCTAAGTCCTAATTTTATAAGCTTCAAGGGATCCTAGACCCTGTATTCCGTTAGGCGAGTTCCATTCTTCGGGCCCTTTAATGTGACCTTATGCCTTGTATTGTGCTGTGCATTCTGTTGTAACTGTCAAGTAGTATATTAGGGAAGGCGTTTACAGTCGGAGTTTTATGTTCTGAAATATGTCTTAGTTAGGCACTCTGAAGGAGGGTGTTAATGTTGCCGATTATAAAAAACTGTATGTAAAGCACCCTTCTTGCAAGACAGTGATGGTGAATGATGGTGAAAGTTTTTCTTTTTTGGGCCACCCTGCCTTGTGGGAATCGGCCCGTGTGATAATAAAAAAAAACATAAAAATTCAGTGAAACCAGCCTATTTTTATATAGCCTGGACTCGAGTCCTGGAAATGGGAAGTACAATGCCGCACTTTCAAGTACATAGAGGCTGAAGGATGAAACCCCCAACAAGTGGTTTGTGACAAAACAGGCCTTTTTGGAAGAAATGCCAAACAGAACCTACTTAACTCAAGAGACAAGCACTTCAAGGGACATAAGCCTAGAAAGACAGCTACTCTTTGGTTGCGTGGTAATGCCAAGTGGTGATTGCAAAGAGAAGCCTTTATTGGTGTAATCACACAAACTCCCAGATTGTTTAGGAAAAACAGTGTCCACAAGTCGTAATTTTTGTCTTCGTGATGTGGAAGGGCAACCATAAGTGCATGGTCACTAGGGACTTTTTCTTTGTCTGGTTTCACAATGTTAGCCCCCACTCGCTTGAAAAATGTACCTCCCTAAAAATAAATTGGACCTTAAGTGATGCCTCCCTGGTATTAGACAATGCTCCTGGCATCCTTCAGACTTGCGAGCAAATTTCTGGGGACATGAGTAATACCACTCTTCTCCTCCAGCCCATGGACCAGCAGGTCATTTCACAAACTTCAAAGACCTCTACACAAAAAGCTGTTTCAGAAAGTGCTTTGAATGACCTCAGGCACTCGATTGACCCTAAGAGATGTGAGGAATGGTTTGAAAAACCGACCAAGTTAAAGCTTGAGAGCCCTTCTGCAACATATAGGGAATCTTTATTCAGAAAACGTTTCGCCACGCGTGGCTTCAATCAGTCCCAATACAAAGTAAAAGGCCATAAGGAGAGAGGAGTTTGAGTAATCAGTCCCCAGCCCCTGGAGTCAGATGTGTCAGTCCATACATCTTGTAGATGTACAGCATAGGGCCGTAGACGTGGCATATATACTTAGTGAGGTGAGGCTAAGCAGGGGAGAGGGGGGGGGGGGAAAGAAAGGGGGGGGGAAGGAGGGAGGGGGGGGAGTGGGGGAGGGAGTGAGGTCATAGTGTACCATCCCACTAGTCGAAGTAGGTCTTCGACCAAAGCTGAACAAGTGTTGAAGTATTCTTTGAAACAAGATCCCATGATTCTGCAGTTCTGAACAAGTTTTGTGATGAATGGTTTCTGAAAAACCGACATGTTGAAGTATTGAGACACTTTAATTGCAAACATATGGGAATCTATTATCCGGACACGTTTCGCCACGCAGTGCCTTTACCTGAATAAAGCGATTCCCATATAGATGCTCAACTGACCCTAAGAAGTTTTTTGAGAAAGATCAGTTTAAGTAACCCCAGTTGTATTAAACCCTTATAGTAAGGTTTGGAGGGAGCGGACTAGAGGACCCTTCAACTCTGCTTGGAGGACATTGAGGCAAATGTAGTAGAAGCAGAGGAATTTTGAAGGGTTTGGGGCTAACCCTAGAAGCCTATGCCCGTTTGTGTTTCAATTGTGTCATTGGAAGTCCTTTGAGATTGAGGAGGTTAGTGGGGAGGATGTGGAAGAGTTGGTGGAGGAGGACAATGAAGAACTAACCCACTGATGAGCAGAAAATCATCTGCACAGCATGAGGCCACACCTGAAGAAACTGCTTCAAGGAGGGGATATCAGCAATTGAAGAACGTTTGCCCTACTTCAAAGTATTAAGGAATTGAGTGTGCAAAGTGGGTCGAAACTGCAAACCTTTATGGATGAAAATCACCCTAACACAGCAAGCCGAGTTGGTGATTAATTACACAAGACCATGTTGTGGCCCAATTTTAGCAAATCCTTAAAGGGAACGCAGAGGTACAGAGCTCTATGGATCAGATCTCTGTTGTCGACAGAGGTCCCCAGTGAAACTCTCAAGCAAGGTCCTAGTTTATAAAAAGAAGACGGGAAGCGTAACCCCAGAAAAAGTACTTGCTATCTCAAGTCTCATGGAAGGGGATTCCCGTTGCAAAACACAAATAAACTTCCACACACTCCCTCCTCCCATCTCATCAATCATCCCCAGATTCTTTCAATAAAGGTAAGTGGTCATATATTCCTTATTTAATACAGGTAAAATTATGCATGTCCTTCTCTTTTTGGGTGCTATAAAAATGTAATATTTCCATGTGGAAAATTTTTTTTCTTTTCATACTTTGGGTTGTCAGGACGGATTAATTTGATTTTCTATTATTTCTTAGGGGAAACATTAATTTCAGCTAACGATAATTTCATCTAACGATGAGCTCTCCAGGATGGCTTAATATCATTAGCCAAGCGTCACTGTATTAGTAACAATTGCGATAAAGTAGAATAAGTTAATTATAGGTATCCCAGGGCTCAGTTGTCAGGTCAAGGTCACGGTGTCAGGTCAGTCAGGCCAGGTAAGACCAGGCAAGCTAGGCAAGCAAAGGCAAGGCAAGGGCAAGCAATGCACAGGCCAAGGGCAAGGCAAGGCAAGGCAAGGCAGGCAGGTAAGGTAAGCGGTAAGGTAAGGTAAGGTAAGGTAAGTGTAAGGGTAAGGTTAGATTAGGAGTTTAGTAGGTTTAGGTTAGGCTGGGGTTCAATACCTGGGAATGAGGTGGAAATTTGGGCAATGGTTTCCTTACAACTGCTGAGCTTCCCTCTGTTCACCTAGCAATAAGTAGGTACAGGGTTTTAGTCAGGCTATAGGGATGGCATCCTGTGATTGGAAGTAAAACTCTTAGATATGCTGAGCTTAACCTCTTTCAGGGGTCAGACCCCCAATCTGAAACTGTTCTCAGTGTCCAAAAATTTCCTCTAACACAAAAAAAAAATTTATGAAATGATAATTGATATTTTTCTGGGAAAGCACATAAACCCATAGGGTCATACAGCATCGTGAAAAATATGTTCCATAGCTCAATCCACTAGTGCACTCAGCTCACACAGTGATGTACTGGGGATCGATACCCCCAGTATGTCTGGAAAACCTTAGGAAGTGTTTCCTCAAGCCACCTGCTGTCCATGTTCACAGCCAAACAGTAAAATCGGTACCACCTGGGTGATAGTTGACTGGTGTGGTCCATCCCAGGACAACAACGACCTAATTTACAGGAAATGCGTCCACCACTAACTAAGCGCTTTCTCATACTGTAGTGTAGTCATTGATTTCAGCTAGTCTTGATACCTTAAAATGTACTTTAGAAATAACAATAATTATTATATTATTTTTTCTTTTTTTTTCAACATGTCGGCCGACTCTCACCGAGGCAGGGTGACCCAAAAAAGAAAGAAAATCCCTCAAAAAGACAAATACTTTTCATCATCATTTCAAACACTTTCACCACACTCACACATTATTCCACTGTTTTTGCAGAGGTGCTCAGAAACAACAGTTTCTAGAAGCATACACATATAAAAGATACACAACATTTCCCTTCCAAACTGCCAATATCCCAAAACCCCTCCTTTAAAGGCAGGCATTCGTACTCCCCAATTTCCAGGACTCAAGTCTGACTAAATGAAAATAAACCGGTTTCCTGATTCCCTTCACTAAATATTACCCGGCTCACACTCCAACAGATCGTCAAGTCCCCCAGAACAATCGTCTCCTTCACTCCTATCTAAACGCTCATCGCCCGCTTGCTGGAAGTCAAGCCCCTTTGCCGACAAAAACCTCCTCTACCCCCTCTCTCCACCACCATTCGAGGACGACCCCTACCCCGCCTTCATTCCCTAAAAATCAAAAATCTTTGTTTTTAAATTTCTTTTTTGCAACAAAAAGTTCCATTCCCATATCTAAGTAAAAGAACAAGAACACACCTTATCTATAAAGAACACACTTTATCTAAAGTAAGAACAGGCTAAAAAAACACACCTTTCTTCTGTGTTTCTTTCCCCGAGGTTCTTAGGATCTTTGGAGGAGCAGGTGATGGTTGGGAGGAGCCAACTTGTTCTCCTTGCCCTCACTCTCTCCTCAGTCTGGGTGGAGAAACCAACACTGTCCTCCTCTTCTCTCCTGACCCAAGCAGATATCATCTTCTCACAGGTCATCTTTAACACTGTTATTACACTGATTAAAACATCCAGTATCAACTGCTGGCTCCACCTTAGAAAGATTGCTTTCAGGTACCTGTCCCACTAACAATCAACAATTATTTCAACACATTTCATTATTTTTAAGCTCTTCATTTAAATTTTAAATTGACAAAACACCACTGATTATTTGCACAAAGATGCAGATATTAGTAATCATAACAATACAGAATACAAGCCTATCCACACGTAGTGATGTGCTCCAGTTTACCGACAACTCGACATTAAGATGGGCTCTCTGACCATTATGCATACCTAAATTTTTATTTTTGTTTTTTTCAACATGTCGGCCGTCTCGCACCACCGCGAGGCAGGTGACCCAAAAAAAAGAAAGAAAATCCCCAAAAATAAAATACTTTTCATCATCATTCAACACTTTCACCACACTCACCATATATCACTGATTTTGCAGAGGTGCTCAGAATAACACAGATTTAGCAAATGCATATACGATAAAAAATATACAACACATCCCTCCAAACAAATAATACCTACATCTTAATGTAAGTTAAAGCAGATTTCTCTATTCTAGTTTTTATTACAAGTACATACAACTACTGTATAAACATTATTAAAAATATACCAGAAAAATTATAAATGGTGCAAAAGTTGACATTAAAACAATCAATAAGATGGTTGACACAAACCCACCCTAATATTATAGTGTGCTCATCACTTACATATTCATTTATTCGACATGGTCCTTTAAAAACAGAATTCCACCATTAAGTGAGGAGAAGGCTGTAATATACACAGCTCGTAAAATGCACACCACAGTTCACAGATTCTTAAATCAATTTTTGTTCTTGCCGATGACACCACTTTTGTCTATTTCAAATCTGATCTCAACAGAGCATGCAGCAACACAATCATTGCTGACTAACATATCTACTGGGTCACAACATAAACTTCACACTCCATATTGACAAGACCTCTAATTGCACTGTTTGGAACAAAGCAAAGAATGTCCTTTTTTAATGTAGACACAAACAATACAGCAAGTGAGAGGCAGGGCGAGGGGCAAATGCTTAGGAATACACCTGGACAGCAAAGTAAAATTCAACAGACACATCCAGAACATTTCCAATAAAATTTTCAAAAGTGGTGGACATTCTCTCAAATATATGTATTATGTGACCCAAACCTCTCTGTTCACCTTGTATTACTCTCTAATCCATCCCTACCTTACCTATGGTACCTGTGTTACCTGGTGATCAACATCGGTACTCATCTTAAACTCCTCGTTATTTATCAAAACTCATCTCTCAGAATTATTGCTTATCCAGGCAACACACACACATACACACCTCTTATTAAAAACTTTAAACTGACTTAACCTTCACAATGTTCACTTTCTACTGTTCACACTAAGTATACAGGACACTCAATATTAACATTAATCCGGAGCTTAAGTTCTATCTGGAGAGCTGCAACACAACATCTGAGGGCTTGTAAAAAAAAACAATAATTTTAGATAAGCGTGTGATTTTTTTTTTAAAATTTATTTATTAATAATTTATTTTATTTAAATTTATTTTATTAATTTAGCCTAATTTAAGATATTTTTTTTTCCTGCTCCTCAAATTTGGCATGACCTAAAATGCCTGGTCAGGTATAGAATGGGTTCTTAAAACTCGTGTGTGCAGTATTCAAAAAACTCGGGACCAGTTAGTACCTTGTGCCAACACCATTCAACCAGAGGCGCCAGCCTAAGTCAAAACAGACTGTGGTCAAACACTAGGAATTCACTGATGCCATGTCGTTTAACATCCCCTTTAAGAGGAGAGTGATGTTGACCCTGAGTTAAGTGCTTTTGAGATGGATGTGGCCACAAGTATTGCGGAAATATGAAAAACCTTGATAATAACCTTGTCAGACATTTGTACAACCCCTATAATCTTTTCGCTACCCACTAGGTAGTGTCATCCTGCCAGAAAAGTCCATACTTCTACTGCCCTAAAGTAAAGAGAAACAATTCTGGAAAGTGCTAATAAGTGTTTCGGCTGGGTGCTGTGGCTGGCTGCTTGACTTTACTGTCCTCTACTCCATCTCTGTCTGTCTGTCAGTCTATATCCTATCTCACAGGTACACATAAGGATGAGATATTATACATAGACGTACAATGCCTAGATAACCCAAAAAATGCACACAAAGTGCTACACATGAGCTTGTAGATTTTTTTTTTCTTTTTTCTAACAATCGGCTGTCCTCTCCCACCAAGGCAGGTACCCAAAAAAGAAAAAAATCCCCAAAAAAAAAATACTATTCATCATTCAAGCACTTTCACCTCACACACACTATAATCACTGTTTTTGCAGAGGTGCTCACAGAAACAACAGTTAGAATCATATACGTATAAAGTACACAACATACGGCCCTCCCAAACTGTCAATATCCGAACCCCTCCTTTAGAGATGCAGGCAATGTACTTCCCATTTCCAGCTCAAGTCCGGCTATATAAAATAAACCGTTTCCCGAATCCCTTCACTAAATACTATTACCCTGCTCACACTCCAACAGATCGTCAGTTCCCAAATACCATCTCAGTCTCCATTCCCTCCTATTGAAACACGTTCATGCACCCTGCGGTATCCAACTCCTCGCCCACAAAACCTCCTTTACCCCTTCCTTCCAACCTTTTCTAGGACGAACCCTAACCCGCCTTCCTTTCCCTCCAGGATTTAAATGCTCTCCGATGTCATTCTACGTATGATCCATTTCCCTCCTTAAAAATGACCAAACCACCGTCAACACCCCTCTTCAGCCCTCGGTGACTTAATACTTTTTATTTAACTGCACACCATCTCCTAATTTCCACACTCTGAATTTTTCTGCATAATATTTACACCACACATTGCCTTTACGACAGGACATTTCTCCACAGCCTCCAACCACCTCCTTGCTGCTACATTCACAACCCCAAGCTTTGCACACCCAGATAAGAGTGTTAGTACAACTATTACTTTCATACATTTCCTTCTTTGCCTCCATAGATAAACTTGTTTTGTCATCCACATATAACTCAACGCACCCACTCACTATTATCTTTATGTTTTTTTTTTTTCCCTCATCAATTTCCTATGTTAACCTCTCCTTCATAAATCCATCCGCCGACACCGTCAACTCCCAAGTATCGAAAACATTCACTTCTTCCATTACTGCCTCCTCCCCAATAAGATATCCAATTTTTCTTATCCCTAAATCATTTGATACCCTCATCGCCTTACTCTTTTCTATGTTCACTTTCAACTTTCTACCTTTACACACACTTCCAAACTCATCCACTAACCTTTGCAATTTTTCTTTAGAATCTCCCATAAGCACAGTATCATCAGCAAAAAGCAACTGTGTCAATTCCCAGTTTGTATTTAATTCCCCATAATTTAATCCCACCCCTCTCCCAAACACCCTAGCACTTACTTCTTCTACAACCCCATCTATAAATATATTAAATAACCATGGTGACATTACACATCCCTGTCTAAGACCTACTTTTACCGGGAAGTAGTCTCCCTCTCTTCTACACACCCTAACCTGAGCCTCACTATCCTCATAAAAACTCTGTACAGCATTTAGTAACTTACCACCTATTCCATATACTTGCAACATCTGCCACATTGCTCCCCTATCCACTCCATATGCCTTTTCTAAATCCATAAATGCAATAAAAACTTCCCTACCTTTATCTAAATACTGTTCACATATATGCTTCAATGTAAACACTTGATCTACACATCCCCTACCCACTCTGAAACCTCCTTGCTCATCTGCAATCCTACATTCTGTCTTGCCTCTAATTCTTTCAATTATAACCCTACCGTACACTTTTCCTGGTATACTCAGTAAACTTATTCCTCTATAATTTTTACAATCTCTTTTGTCCCCCTTCCCTTTATATAAAGGGACTATACATGCTCTCTGCCAATCCCTAGGTACCTTCCCCTCTTTCATACATTTATTAAACAAAAATACCAACCACTCCAACACAATATCCCCCCCTGCTTTTAACATTTCTGTCATGATCCAATCAGTTCCAGCTGTTTTACCCCCTTTCATTCTATGTAATGCCTCACGCACCTCCCCCACACTCACATCCTGCTCTTCTTCACTCCTAAAAGATGGTATACCTCCCTGGCCAGCGCATGAAATTACCGCTTCCCTTTCTTCGTCGACATTTAAAAGTTCCTCAAAATATTCTCGCCATCTACCCAATACCTCCATCTCCCCATCTATTAACTCTCCTACTCTGTTTTTAACTGGTTCTCTAGGCTTTCTTAACTCGTTTAACTCACTCCAATTTTTTTTCTTATTTTTATTAAGATTTCTTGACAGTGCCTCTCCCACTCTATCATCTGCTCCCCTTTTGCACTCTCTCACCACTCTCTTTACCTTTCTTTTACTCTCCATATCCTCGCTCTTCTTATATCACTTCTGCTTTGTAAAAACCTCTCATAAGCTACCCTTTTCTCTTTTATCACACCCTTTACTTCATCATTCCACCAATCACTCCTCTTTCCTCCTGCACCCACCCTCCTATAACCACAAACTGCTACAGAATAGAGAATATCAGCTCTCATATACATTATTTAGGCATGCACACAGGTCAGAGAGCCCTTCGTAAGTCTGAGTTGTTGGTAAATGAGTATATTGCTAAGTGAGGAGAGGCTGTAGTGCGTTATCGAAAGCACATTAGAGGATCGCATGTCAATCGATGGTCTACTGTAATGTACATGGAGTCTGGTTTATAATATTTGGGTATAGTTGGCACTCCATAAAATACAGATCACTAACCAAGTAAATTCTATGTAAATTCTTTGCAACTGACCAATTCTTCACTTGCAACCCAACTCACCGTGCTGGTGACTGTAATGACTCACTCAAGTTGTACTGACTTAAATTACAAACTTTGTTATGTATGAGATAAGTAGTTAGCAAGTCTTATGATTAGTCGGCACAAGAAGCACAACAATAGTTAATGACCTTTTCAGCCTTATATTGTATCAAGCTTTATCTGTATTATAATAAAATAAAACTACTGTATTTGTATTAGTATGGCTCTTAAGAAATAATTTTAATTAAAATTTTGTAATTTTAATTTACTGCTGGAAATAATAAATAATTAACATATAAACAAGTTACTGAGAGCAGTTACCATGAGAGATCGTACTACATATCAGTCAGTAGTTCCTGACTGGCTGTTACACATTCATGCTGGGGCACACCTTAGAGTACACAGACCACTATGTACACTGTACTGTAGTGCACAGTAATAAGCTTCAATGTTTGACAGAAACCAGACATAGAACATTGTACTAAATACCTAGTATACTGCAGTAGCTACCAGCAACCTCAGTGTGACTGCCGTCTCTAACATCAAAGATACACAATACAAGCACCATGCTTCATGGCACTATGCTTCACAGCACCATGCTTCATGGTACTATGGATACATGCACCATGCTTCATGGTACTATGGATACAAGCACCATGCCTCACAGCACCATGGATACATGCACCATGCTTCATGGCACCATGCTTTACAGTACCATGGATACAAGCACCATGCTTCATGGCACCATGGATACAAGCACCATGCTCTACAGCACCATGCTTCATTGCACCATGGGACTTAGCATCCCCTGGAATACAAAAATATACAATTAATTTTAAATAACTACTTAAATATAAAATACATTACTGGCCATGAGTCAACTAATAGTCTGTTTTAGTTCTCTTCTGCTGGATTGCCAGACCTTGAGTGACAGATATAAGTTGAAAGCGAATTTCAGAGAGATTTTGATTACAGTGGATTCTCAGTTGTCAAACTTAATTTATTCCAGATGTCGATTCGACAACCAAAATGGACGACAACCAAAGTAATTTTCCCATAAAGAATAATGTAAATAGAATTAATCCATTCCAGACCCCAAATGACAATATAATAATTTATTAAAACTAAACTAACTAGTACTACATAAAACTAAAAATGAGCACTAACCGAAATATTGTACAGGAAATGAAAATTTAACTGCCTCATCCCTGTCAGAGGAGAGCTAATGACATACTGGAAGCAGGAGGTGGAGGAGAGGAGGGGATATGTCACTGCTTGGAAGGAGAGTCACCTTCTATTAATATGTCAGACAACTGTCCTTCTGGTGTTGTTTCTCTTCTATGTCTCTTTTCACCACTAACACCTTGTTCTGGCTCACTGGTTCTTTGTCTCACTAAAAGCCTGTCCAGTGATGTTTGTTTCAGGCTCCGTTTTAACACTAGTCTAAATTGAGACATTACACTGTCATTGTATATGTTAGAGAAACGGATGGCTACTGCTTTGTCTGGATGGCATTTTTCAGCAAACTCCTGCACTTCACGCTATTTAACACACATTTCCTTGACAAGTGCAATGGGCACATCATCCCTTCCCTCTTCTTCCTCTGATGACAGCTCCTCTGCTGAAATCTGTTGCTGCTCCTTCTGAAGGTCTACAAGTTCTTCTGTGGTGAGTTCAGTTCTATGCTCCTCCACCAACTCCTCTACATCATTTTCAGTTACCTCTAGGCCCAAGGTCTTCCCCAGGAACACAATATCCTCCACAGGCTCAGACTCATCTTCAAAGCCTTTAAAATCCCTGGCTGCCATAATTTCTTCCATGCTGACTGCAAGGTCCTGGAAGACACATTCCCTCAGGCTTTGTCTATAAGCCTCAAGCAGGTGAGAATATTGAAATGGTCCTTCCAGAACTCCCTGAGGGTTAAATTTGCTTCTAAAGTGATTTCAAAGCACCTTTCAAAAAAGTGCTTTGGTGTAGAATTTTTTTAAGTTAGAAATGGCCTGCTGGTCCATGGGTTGGATGAGAGGGGTGGTGTTAGGAGACAAGAACTTCACAGTTATAAAACTGAACTCCTTCAGCAACTCATTTTCCAAGCTTGGAGGGTGAGCAGGACCTGAGTAGCAATTGTTTATCAATGAGGTAGTTTTTGACAGTGGAAGCAAAGACCTCATGAACCCACTCAATAAAAAATTGTTTTGTTACCCAAGCTTATGTTCTGGCTCTCTACATTAGAGCCAATTTGTTTTTCATATCATTGTTCTTAAAAACTCTTGGATTTTTGGAATGATAAACAACGGCTTCAATTCAAGTCCCCACTTGCATTACCACACAGTAACAGAATGAGCCTGTCTTTCATTGGCTTGTGTCCTGGCACTGACTTTTCCTCTTCAGTTATGTAAGTCTTTGTAAGCATTTTCTTCCAGAAGAGGCCTGTCTCGTCACAATCAAACACTTGTTGGGGGACAAATCCCCCAGCTTCTGCGTACTCTTGGAATTCAGTAACATTGTCCAGTGTGCATTCTGTGAGCATGCGACCTGAGTTGTTTGCATTGTCAGTCGACAACCAAGAGAAAATACGAAAACCAGGAAATTTTTTCTCAAAATCCTTGTTTGAAAACTGTTTGTTTGACAAGTAATGCAGTTGGCAATCAAGGTTCCACTGTATGAGGAAAGTCTGAGGCAAATACAGACTTGAGATATTGGTGTTTTTGTGGCATTGTCAGTTTGCATCCTGAGGTATCAGTGGGGGGGCTGGCAAAATAACCAGGTGCGTACACTCACGTCTCTTTTGTAGGAGTTTACTGGTGTGAACCTAAAATGCTAACAAACATTAGTGAGGGATGTGGGTGTCTATCTGAATTCTTCAGTGCTGTTTGTTGCACACACCAGCCAGATTGCTGCACCTTGCAATTTTTATGTAGATAATCTCCATGTGGTCAGAAAGTGTCTTGATCCAAAGATTATCTTGGTGATGATCCATGATTTTGTTTCCTCTCAAACTAATTTTTGCAACTTTTGGTTTGTGGGTTTGTCTAATTACTCGCTGCAATGACCTCAGTCTGTAGTGAACAGTAGAGTTCGATTGTTATTTTCACTCCCACCCACTTACTACTAGTCTCTTCTCCTTATTAGTATTTAAAGTTATTAAGTTTAAAAAACCAAAGTATCTTGAATATAACAATTGGTACAGAATACCTACAAGCAGTAAAGGAAGATACATGTGCAACAGTTAGGTATCATTATATTGAAACATTTAGCCTACACAGAGGCAGCAGAATCAATGGAGATGTAGAGACAATGCAATTAGTCCATCACTCTTGAAGACATAGTTTTGAGGTGGTCAGTCCCTCAGGCTGGAGAAGAGTTCTGCTCCAAAGTCTGGAACAATGTGGTCCATAATCTGTTTTCCAGATTATGGAACAGAGCTCTTCTCCAAGCTGAGGGGCTGACTACTTCAAAACTACGTCTTCAACGTTTCACCTACTTTGTAAGTGAAACATTCCAGAATAAAGATACCTGTCTACCACATTAACTAGTGGTGTAGAACCACCTGTCTACCACACTGACCCACCTGCCTAGTTCAGTCACCGTCTACCACACTAATTAGTGATAAAGAACCACATGGCTGATTCAGTCACCACCTATCTACCATAAAACAATGAGGTGAAATAACAATTTATTCAATAAATAAATTCTTCCAAGTACTCAAAAGTCCGGGTCACTGTATAACTCTGAGAATACTTATTCAACCATAAAAAGTTGACAGAGGGCCAGTTATGTATATTAGTTATATCTTAAAAATACACTAAGAATAATAAATAATTATTGCAATATTTAAATGCCAAATCTTGAACTACTTAATATACAGCATACAATGTTAGACATTTATTAATGATGAAAGAGAATAGGCCAGAGTACCTGAGTTTGATCTTGGGAGAGTGAGGCGAGGGTCGAGGAGAGTGACGGTGATCGATCCTGGGCGATCCTAGCTGAGAGCGGGTAAACTCAGAGGTAGAGCGGGTAGTGGGTCGGGGAGACCCTAGTGTGTGCGGTGAGGAAGCACGCGACGAATGGAGTGGAGACTCTCGTCCTAGGAATGGCGAAGCAATGGATCGCTCCAGAGAGCCTTGACCCAACCTCGGAGAGCCCATAGATCTATCGACAGACTCACGCCCCATTCTAGGAGAGCCGATGGACCTTTCCAAAGACCCACGCTGGCCTATCATGGGTGACTTTCTACATTTATCATCAAAAAGAAGAGCTCCTCTAGCTCGTTCGTACGCCGGACGATACTGTGCACGCTCAGTCTTAGAAGTGAAGGTTGACTGATCTATATTAGTGGTAGCATGAGCAATACCATTGCTTGTAGCAGTGGTAGTTACTGTGGTACTTCCTGTGCTCACTGCAGTTTTGGGTGCAACTATCACTGGTTTATCCTGGGATGCAGCAGTAGTTGTAGTTAATGAATGTGTTGTAGCTACTATGGCTGAAGTCACAGTCAAGGATGCCTTAGTACTCTGTAGAGCCATGAGGGCAGTAGCAGTTGGTATGAAGTGTCGCATGGGAGGCGGCGTGAAGGTACCGTAGGGACCAGGTGTTGCAAGGGGATGTTTCTGAACCTGCAGTGCACTGATGACCACAGCTTCCCTGTTGTGATATCTGGTGCCAAAGTTAGTAGTGCCAAAGTTAGTAGTGCCAAAGTTAATAGTGCCAGAGTTAACCCTTAAACGGTCCAAACAGATCGACGTTCAAATTCGTAGTGCTACAAAAGTAGATCTACTTTTTCTTACATATTTTCAAATATAACAAAAAAAAAATGTAGATAAAAGTTTTTTTTACGTTTTCAAATGTAAAACAAAAAAGAAGATCTACATTTTTTTACATACTTTCAGATGTTGAAAAAACGTATAGATACGTTTGGACCATTTAAGGGTTAATAGTGCCAGAGTTAGTAGTGCTGGGTTAGTTACACAAACTTCATGCAGGTATACCTCTGCTTGTCACAGTATAACCTCAATATAGCACACCAATAGGGAGGATCCTCTGAGTGTCAGTTAAAGCAGAATAAAATTTAAAATAAAAAGGAAACCACTTACTCTACTGTTTAACTAATATTGTACTGCACAGTTTATAGTGTTATATTGCAACAAATATTGGCAATAAAGAAGTTAACAATACAATTTACTTAGATTTTGAACATTTTAAAACTATCATATTGAATTTTACTGACATTCTCAAGAGCTCCTCTGATAACTTCTCACATTAAGGCAAGTTATTACCCCTTTCACTGTCCATAAGTGAAACTGACTCTCAGTGTCCAAAAATTTAAAAAAAAAAAAATTCTTCTGAAATGGTAAAGAATCTTTTCCTGCAGGTAATAACACCAAAGGTGTGAAATTTGATGGAAAACTTATAGAATTACACAGGGGCAAAGTTATCAGCCTCGGCACAATTTACACACAAGCAATTTCACTTAGTTGGAATCTTATTTTAACCCTTTGAGAGTCTCTTCCGAGTTCTGCGACCTGAAGCCAGGGTCCAAGCCATAGTTCTACGCCATGAGCTCAGCTCCTTCAGATAAGCTGTGAGCAGTAAATCTGGGCCTAGATATAAGAGAATGCATCTATGTGGTAAGAGTGTATCATATAAAAAATCCTTCAGCATGCAGTGCAGAATGAGAAAAAACTGAGACCATGTTTTTGGATTAAAACAGCAACTTTGTGGTGTATTTTCATATGTTTTTATGTGTGTATTTGCAGTTTCTTGGTCTCATTTGATAGAATGGATGATATATTACAGAAATAGAGATCATTTTGATTGGTTTTAGTACTGAAAATGGCAAGAAACTGAGCTCAAAGTACCGGAAATGTTCAAGTTTTGCCAAATTTCAAGAGTAAACAAATGAAGTCGCGTTTCAAATACACGTCAGCTGGTGGCTCTAATGTGTGTCATGATGCACTGATATTATTCATACAATTATTACAATATTACATAACAGTAAATCTTCTATTATTTGGTGTGAATAAAAATTCATTATGAGAATAAAAAATAAAAACCAGATTCATTTGTAAAGCCTGAAAATGTAACTAATAAACAGAGGAAATGTTATTTTAGTGCCAGGAATGCCTGCATTATTTATTCTGGACCCTATTTTGAAGCTGGAATATTTTGAACTTGTGTGAAATTAGTCAAATTACCAATTTCCGATCACTTTATTGGGTAGTTGAAATAGTTGATTGGGTGATTTCTAGTGCTCAATTGATAAAATAGAAGTAATACTATCAAAATAGCTAAGAATCTGGTCTACTGGAATACTGTAACTGGCTTAAAATGGGAGTCAAATTGGGCAAAATCGCCGATGTGTAAATATCTCCGCCGCAAAAAAATATGCGAAAGTGTAATTTCGGCAATTTTCCATCAAATTTCGTACTTTTTGTTTTATTACCTTCAGAAAAAGATTCTCTACAATTTCATAAGAAAAAATAAATTTTTTTTTGAAAATTCTTGGACCCTGTGGACAAGTTTCAGACTGGGGTCTAGACCCTGAAAGGATTATGGCAATTACATTGTTCCAACTGGCCAAATTCTTAGCAATGTCACTTACATATCTTCCATTCTGTGAAATGAGCATAAGGAACCCCCCATTTAAGTATTTCAACTGCCCTGTATAGTGATCAGAATTCGGTAATTTGGCCAATTTCGCACACAATTAAAAAAATACCAGTTTAAAAATAGAGTCCATAATAAATAATGAAGACACACCTGGCACTAAAACATTCCTCAGTTCATTAGGGGTATCGAGGCCACCACTAAAATTTTTTTTTTTTTTTGTGTTCAATTTCCCTTTTTTTTTCTTTTTTTTTTTTGTAGAATCAGGTATAGATAGTTTATGTTAAGAAAAAGTTTGGAGAAATTCTGGCAACAAATAAATGAATGAAAAATAAAATAAGAAAAATTTGATTTGGCACAACTTATGGCCAATGTGGCCAGGGCCAAAATTGTTTTGGTCAGTCTCTATGGATAAAGCAACATCCACTGATCTTAACCGGAATGTACAACCTAATTTACCTCCAGTTTCATCCTTCCCAAAAATAAAGTTCATAAGTTTCTTACAAAATAAAATATTTGCACTATGCAGCTGCCCATAAATGCATACAAGAAATAGGGGCTATTTGGTTTATTCTTTTTCCTTTCACAGTAAAACAATCATTGTTGAATGGTAACTTGAAAATCATTTCATTCCATTATTACTTCATGGTGGTATCAACATATAGGTCAACAGCTTATTGTCACGAAATGTGAAGAAAACATGAGTAGGCTTATGACTTTTTGAGTATGTATATATGTGTATGTATGTATGCATCCGACTTACGACCTGCTCGACTTACGACCACTTGACTTACGACCGTGTTTTTTATGCCAAATTTCTGGGAAATAAACAACTATTTATGTTGTACACAGTGTTTATCCTAAATCTTACAGTATAAAATACAGTACTAACAACATAAAAAGTAAAGTAAAACATGAAATACCAAAATAAAACAATAAAATAAAGTCATTACAAAAATGTTTTGTTGATATTCAGTAGTAAAGTTCGACTTACGACCATTTCGACTTACGACCGGTTTCTCGGAACTGAACTCGGTCATAAGTTGGATGGTAGGTGTATATATATATATATATTATAGGTAGTAGGTTGGTAGACAGCAACCGCCCAGGGAGGTACTACCGTCCTGCCAAGTGAGTGTAAAACGAAAGCCTGTAATTGTTTTACATGATGGTAGGATTGCTGGTGTCTTTTTTTTTCTGTCTCATACACATGAAAGATTTCATGTACGTCTTGCTACTTCTACTTACACTTAGGTCACACTACACATACATGTACAAGCATATATATACACACCCCTTTGGATTTTCTTCTATTTTCTTTCTAGTTCTTGTTCTTGTTTATTTCCTCTTACCTCCATGGGGAAGTGGAACAGAATTCTTCCTCCGTAAGCCATGCGTGTTGTAAGAGGCAACTAAAATGCCGGGAGCAAGGGGCTAGTAACCCCTTCTCCTGTATATATTACTAAATGTAAAAGGAGAAACTTTCGTTTTTCCTTTCGGGCCACCCCGCCTTGGTGGGATACAGCCAGTGTGTTGAAAGAAAGATAGATAGATAGAGATAGATGGCCGACTTGTTGAAAAAAAAAAAAATAAATAATATATATATATATATATATATATATATATATATATATATATATATATATATATATATATATATATATATATATAATATATTATATATATATATATATATATATATATATATATATATATATATATATATTTTTATTATCACACTGGCTGATTCCCACCAAGGCAGGGTGGCCCAAAAAAGAAAAACTTTCACCATCACTCACTCCATCACTGTCTTGCCAGAAGGGTGCTTTACACTACAGTTTTTAAACTGCAACATTAACACCCCTCCTTCAGAGTGCAGGCACTGTACTTCCCATCTCCAGGACTCAAGTCCGGCCTGTCGGTTGAGAGAGAGAGAGAGACAGAGAATGATGCTACTTATGTATGAAAGGACATGAAAGGAGTGTTGTTATACACTCCTCCTGCAGTATCCCATACCCATAATCACATTTTCTCTGGTAGTGATCGATCAGAGTGAACATAATATGTATTATAATCAACCATGTAATTGCCCTATGCCGGAGTGCCTACCTCACCTCACTATTATGTCTATTTATTCACATATGATTGTCTTTATTATGTTTATATGATATGTAGTGTCTTCCATATACAATTATGAACAACATGTGATAACTGGAATAAAGAAATTCACAACAATGTCATAAATATACGACATTTTATAACACCAGCAGCGGTTCCCAAGATCTAGCATTTCTGAGACCTTCTCTCAGCTTATTTCATGTCTGGGATAAGCTCCTCCCACTGTTTAATGATACAAAATGTTGATTTTAATACATTAGCAAAAAAATTAATTTAAAAAGAAAATAAAAAAAAAATCGGAATTACTGGAAATTCACAACATCCACATGGGGATGTGCTACCTGTGGTGTCGTCATAAGAAATGTTGCAGTGGCTATAATCTGTTGTAGAAACATCATACAAACATGATATTTACACCAAAAATGTTGACAGATTCTTGAACTATTTTTCTGTAAGCTTCAGCTCAATTTTCGATTATATTTTAATTTTTGTACCCCGCCCAAGTGCACGGCCATGATTCCCCTTAGTCACATCTCCAGGCCTCTTCTATATAACACATGCTTTAGATTTTTAATTCTTTATTCAAACAAAAATAGACGATTTACTCTATTTCTCAAATAATACAATACGAACAGGAAAGATTGGTCATGACTTACAGTATCCCAATAATTGAATCAGACCTATTAAAAACCCATAAAACAGACTGGGGGTTGTTGGGAGCTTTACTCATCCTCTGGAATATTGGCAAAAATTGAATATTTTTGTTGCTTTGAGCTCAATATCAATCTACTTCTAGTCTGGAAACCAATCAAAATCAGGTCTATTTCAGTATTTTGTCTTCAATTCTATTAATTGATACCAAGAAACAGCCAATAAAACCATAAAAACCATTAGAGAAAACACTGCAAAGTTGGTATTTTAAACTATACACACAGTCACAGTTTTTTTTCCCATCAAACACTGCACAGGGTAGGATTTTTTTTTTCTATGGTGCACACAGACCCAGTCTCTCATATCTAGGTCACAATTTACTGCTAATGGTTTATCCGAGTGAGCCGAACTCAGGACATAGAACTAAATGAGGGACCCTGACCTCAATGATGTAGATCTATGGACAGTGAAAGGGTTAATTAAGGCATGTTATCAAGGCATGTTATCAAGGAAAGTTATTATTGCAAGTTATTAAAGCAAGTTAATAATGCAATCTGTGGTTAAATGTTAATATTGTTTATAATAAATACTTAACACAAAACTTATGGGTTAATAAAGTTATATAACAACACTTGTTGGGTGAGCAAACAGATTAATTTATAGAGGAAAACCTACACTTACAAACAAGTGTTACTGGCTTAGTAACTTACAAACAAGTGGTGATGCTGACTTAACTTACAAACAAGAGTTGTTGCTTACAGTGGCTGTAAGCAACATTACAGCACTAGTGTTGCTTCACTTGCTGACCTCAGCCAACACTACAGTGGTTGCAAGCAACAATACAGTGTTGCTACACTTACTTCTTCATGAGGTCATTGATGTGTGCCTCAGACACGGTAGGGAACATCGCAGCGATCTTTGCAATGGCGGCCAACTGTTGTGAGTGTTCCACAGTGTCTGTGGAACCACCGGCCTCCTGCATGGAACACAACACTCATTATAACATTAACATTATACTCATTATAAAGCACAAGACTCACTATAACAGTAATATTATACTCATTATCAAACACACAAAGAGTGTAACAAGTTTTCACACCATAATGCAGATTTAAAGTACAAACAAGCATTTATGTTCAGCGTCAATTTCTCCATTGATCTGCATCTTATGCAAGAAACAGGTGTTTAATGTGAAGTGCACTTGTGTTAAGTAGTATGCTGCACCTTGTTACACTTTAGGAGTGACACAAACTGTATTTTTATGTCAACTAGGCCTCACAAATACTAGGTTAAGTGGTCCTATATCCATCAAAAATAAACTACTGTGCCTACCACTGTATTTTTTAATTTAAATTACATTACTTGAATGACATAAAGAAATAACATTATTATTATTATTATTATTATTATTATTATTATTATTATTATTATTATTATTATTGTTATTTTTTATTATTTTATTATCACACTGGCCGATTCCCACCAAGGCAGGGTGGCCCGAAAAAGAAAAACTTTCACCATCATTCACTCCATCACTGTCTTGCCAGAAGGGTGCTTTACACTAACATAAATGTTACTTTGCTCACACTCCAACAGCACGTCAAGTATTAAAAACCATTTGTCTCCATTCACTCCTATCAAACACGCTCATGCATGCCTGCTGGAAGTCCAAGCCCCTCGCACACAAAACCTCCTTTACCCCCTCCCTCCAACCTTTCCTAGGCCGACCCCTACACCGCCTTCCTTCCACTACAGACTGATACACTCTTGAAGTCATTCTGTTTCGCTCCATTCTCTCTACATGTCCGAACCACCTCAACAACCCTTCCTCAGCCCTCTGGACAACAGTTTTGGTAATCCCGCACCTCCTCCTAACTTCCAAACTACGAATTCTCTGCATTATATTCACACCACACATTGCCCTCAGACATGACATCTCCACTGCCTCCAGCCTTCTCCTCGCTGCAACATTCATCACCATGCTTCACACCCATATAAGAGCGTTGGTAAAACTATACTCTCATACATTCCCCTCTTTGCCTCCAAGGACAAAGTTCTTTGTCTCCACAGACTCCTAAGTGCACCACTCACTCTTTTTCCCTCATCAATTCTATGATTCACCTCATCTTTCATAGACCCATCCGCTGACACGTCCACTCCCAAATATCTGAATACGTTCACCTCCTCCATACTCTCTCCCTCCAATATGATATCCAATCTTTCATCACCTAATCTTTTTGTTATCCTCATAACCTTACTCTTTCCTGTATTCACCTTTAATTTTCTTCTTTTGCACACCCTACCAAATTCATCCACCAATCTCTGCAACTTCTCTTCAGAATCTCCCAAGAGCACAGTGTCATCAGCAAAGAGCAGCTGTGACAACTCCCACTTTGTGTGTGATTCTTTATCTTTTAACTCCATGCCTCTTGCCAAGACCCTCGCATTTACTTCTCTTACAACCCCATCTATAAATATATTAAACAACCACGGTGACATCACACATCCTTGTCTAAGGCCTACTTTTACTGGGAAAAAATTTCCCTCTTTCCTACATACTCTAACTTGAGCCTCACTATCCTCGTAAAAACTCTTCACTGCTTTCAGTAACCTACCTCCTACACCATACACTTGCAACATCTGCCACACTGCCCCCTATCCACCCTGTCATACGCCTTTTCCAAATCCATAAATGCCACAAAGACCTCTTTAGCCTTATCTAAATACTGTTCACTTATATGTTTCACTGTAAACACCTGGTCCACACACCCCCTACCTTTTCCTAAAGCCTCCTCGTTCATCTGCTATCCTATTCTCCGTCTTACTCTTAATTCTTTCAATTATAACTCTACCATACACTTTACCAGGTATACTCAACAGACTTATCCCCCTATAATTTTTGCACTCTCTTTTATCCCCATTGCCTTTATACAAAGGAACTATGCATGCTCTCTGCCAATCCCTAGGTACCTTACCCTCTTCCATACATTTATTAAATAATTGCACCAACCACTCCAAAACTATATCCCCACCTGCTTTTAACATTTCTATCTTTATCCCATCAATCCCGGCTGCCTTACCCCCTTTCATTTTACCTACTGCCTCACGAACTTCCCCCACTCACAACTGGCTCTTCCTCACTCCTACAAGATGTTATTCCTATTTTTTATTATTTTTTTTTTATTATCACACTGGCCGATTCCCACCAAGGCAGGGTGGCCCGAAAAAGAAAAACTTTCACCATCATTCACTCCATCACTGTCTTGCCAGAAGGGTGCTTTACACTACAGTTTTTAAACTGCAACATTAACACCCCTCCTTCAGAGTTATTCCTCCTTGCCCTATACACGAAATCACAGTTTCCCTATCTTCATCAACATTTAACAATTCCTCAAAATATTCCCTCCATCTTCCCAATACCTCTAACTCTCCATTTAATAACTCTCCTCTCCTATTTTTAAATGACAAATCCATTTGTTCTCTAGGCTTTCTTAACTTGTTAATCTCACTCCAAAACTTATTCTTATTTTCAACAAAATTTGTTGATAACATCTCACCCACTCTCTCATTTGCTCTCTTTTTACATTGCTTCACCACTCTCTTAACCTCTCTCTTTTTCTCCATATAACTCTTCTCTCCTTGCATCACTTCTACTTTGTAAAAACTTCTCATATGCTAACTTTTTCTCCCTTACTACTCTCTTTACATCATCATTCCACCAATCGCTCCTCTTCCCTCCTGCACCCACTTTCCTGTAACCACAAACTTCTGCTGAACACTCTAACACTACATTTTTAAACCTACCCCATACCTCTTCGACCCCATTGCCTATGCTCTCATTAGCCCATCTATCCTCCAATAGCTGTTTATATCTTACCCTAACTGCCTCCTCTTTTAGTTTATAAACCTTCACCTCTCTCTTCCCTGATGCTTCTATTCTCCTTGTATCCCATCTACCTTTTACTCTCAGTGTAACTACAACTAGAAAGTGATCTGATATATCTGTGGCCCCTCTATAAACATGTACATCCTGAAGTCTACTCAACAGTCTTTTATCTACCAATACATAATCCAACAAACTACTGTCATTTCGCCCTACATCATATCTTGTATACTTATTTATCCTCTTTTTCTTAACCCTTTGACTGTCGAAGGGCCAAATCCTAAAGTTGCTTCTGGTGTCGCAAAATATTCGAAAAAAAAAAAAATTATTTTTTCTTATGAAATGATAGAGAATCTTTTCCCGATTGTAAAGACACCAAAAAAACGAAATTTGATGGAAAAGTGACGGAATTACGCTCTCGCGAAGTTAGCGACTTCGGCGATATTTAAAAATCGGCAATTTCGCCCACTTTGAGCCCTATTTTCGGCTAATTCCGTTATTCCAGTCAACCAAACTCATAACTATTTCTTCAGAACTCTATTTTTTCTATCGATTGAGTACAAGAAACTGCCCATTTACCGATTTCAACTACCCAATAACATGGTCAGAAATTTGCAATTTGGCCAATTTCACGAAAATTAAAAAATACGACAATTTCAAAATAGGTCCAGAATGAACAATGCAGACATTCCTGGCTCTAAAAATAACATTTTCTTTGTTCATCAGTCATGTCTCCAGGTCCCTGTGATATTACTCTTGCTTTTTATTTTGAAATTTTATTCAAACAAAAAATAGAAGATTTACTGTTATGCAGACTACTGCAATACTGTAATAATTGTAAAAATTACATCAACCCATTCATGACTGCGTATTAGAATGGCTATTTGGACATTTATTGGACAAATGACATCATTTGTTTCACTTTTGAACATCGGCAAAAATCAAACATTTCCTGTACTTTGTGCTCCATTTCCAGGTTCTTTTTATAGTAAAATTAATCAAAATCACCTCCATTTCTATAATATAGTTTCCATTCTATCAAATGAGACAAGAAAACGAGAATACAACCACAAATACTATACGAAAATAGACCACAAAGTCGGCCCTTTTAATTAAAAAAAACGGTCGGAGTTTTTTTTTTTCTCATTATGCACTGCGTGCTCCAGGATTTTTTTTATGTGGTGCACACTGACCACACAGACCCATTCTCTCACATGTGGGCCTACTAGCTTTCTCCTGCCTGATTTGAAGCCGCTAGAATTTATGAGTATATATACGTCAAACACGGTACCTCGCAAACGTATATATACGGCCGCGACAGTCAAAGGGGTTAAAATATGTATTACCTATAACTAAACCCCTTTCTATACAAAGTTCAATCAAAGGGCTCCCATTATCATTTACACCTGGCACCCCAAACTTACCTACCCCACCCTCTCTAAAAGTTTCTCCTACTTTAGCATTCAGGTCCCCCACCACAATTACTCTCTCACTTGGTTCAAGGCTCCTATACATTCACTTAACATCTCCCAAAATCTCTCTCTTCCTCTGCATTCCTCTCTTCTCCAGGTGCATACACGCTTATTATGACCCACTTCTCGCATCCAACCTTTACTTTAATCCACATAATTCTTGAATTTACACATTCATATTCTCTTTTCTCCTTCCATAACTGATCGTTTAACATTACTGCTACCCCTTCCTTTGCTCTAACTCTCTCAGAAAACTCCAGATTTAATCCCATTTATTTTCCCCCCACTAAAAACTCTCCTACCCCCTTCAGCTTTGTTTCGCTTAGGGCCAGGACATCCAACTTCTTTTCATTCATAACATCAGCAATCATCTGTTTCTTGTCATCCGCACTACATCCACGCACATTTAAGCATCCCAGTTTTATAAAGTTTTTCTTCTTCTCTTTTTTAGTAAATGTCTACAGGAGAAGGGGTTACTAGCCCATTGCTCCCGGCATTTTAGTCGCCTCATACGACACGCATGGCTTACGGAGGAAAGATTCTTTTCCACTTCCCCATGGACAATAGAAGAAATAAAGAAGAACAAGAGCTATTTAGAAAAAGGAGAAAAACCTAGATGTATGTATATATATATGCATGTGCGTGTCTGTGAATTGTGACCAAAGTGTAAGTAGGAGTAGCAAGATATCTCTGTTATCTAGCGTGTTTATGAGACAGAAAAAGAAACCAGCAATCCTACCATCACGCAAAACAGTTACAGGTAGTACTTCCCTGGGTGGTTATTATTATTATTATATAGCTCATAGGTTGCTGACCCCATGCAATAAGCAAAAATCGCCAGCGAGTGGAATTTTTTTTTATTACTGAAGGCATCAACAGCACCCGATAATGTGTTTACACTATCATACATAAAGTGATCAACAGAGCTAAGCATAAAAAAAGATAAAAAATGTAAAATAAATACACAGTACTATATACAATACTTACCTTAAAATATGGCACCGGTTGCCCTTCTCTTTTGCCACTGTTGTGTGAAAATGGCATAAATAAGGTAAATGCACCAAATATAATGAACAATCCTCAACTGAAAGTCAATGTAAATACAGAACAATATAAAGAGGGTGCTGAATACACAGGGCCATTCTCTATTACATACCACATTGGAAATAAGTTGAATACAACAAAAACAATAAAAAGTTTTGCCTCACAAGGAGGAAACGAGTATCCACTGAATGTGGCAGTTATAATTATGAGATTTTTATTGTATAAGGCACCTTCATCAGTCACCCATCTGACTGTCTTTGCAACAGTGCAGTACTGTCTGCTGTTAAGAGGATAGACTGACCAATAATTGGTTTTCAGAGTTTTGCTACTTCTGCAATGCAGCCTTGGTCCAAGCTTGTCTGGCGCTTGGTCCAGACTTGTCTGGCGCTTGGTCCAGACTTGTCTGGTGCTTGGTCCAGACTTGTCTGGTGCTTGGTCCAGACTTGTCTGGTGCTTGGTCCAGACTTGTCTGGTGCTTGGTCCCGACTTGTCTGGTGCTTGGTCCAGACTTGTCTGGTGCTTGGTCCAGACTTGTCTGGTGCTTGGTCCAGGCTTGTCTGGTGCTGGGTCCAGGCTTGTCTGGTGCTTGGTCCAGACTTGTCTGGTGCTTGGTCCAGACTTGTCTGGTGCTTGGTCCAGACTTGTCTGGTGCTTGGTCCAGGCTTGTCTGGTGCTGGGTCCAGGCTTGTCTGGCGCTTGGTCCAGACTTGTCTGGCGCTTGGTCCAGACTTGTCTGGTGCTTGGTCCAGACTTGTCTGGTGCTTGGTCCAGACTTGGTCTGGTGCTTGGTCCAGACTTGTCTGGTGCTTGGTCCCGACTTGTTGGTGCTTGGTCCAGACTTGTCTGGTGCTTGGTCCAGACTTGTCTGGTGCTTGGTCCAGACTTGTCTGGTGCTTGGTCCAGGCTTGTCTGGTGCTGGGTCCAGGCTTGTCTGGTGCTTGGTCCCGACTTGTCTGGTGCTTGGTCCAGACTTGTCTGGTGCTTGGTCCAGACTTGTCTGGTGCTTGGTCCAGACTTGTCTGGCGCTTGGTCCAGACTTGTCTGGTGCTTGGTCCAGACTTGTCTGGTGCTTGGTCCAGACTTGTCTGGTGCTTGGTCCAGACTTGTCTGGTGCTTGGTCCAGACTTGTCTGGTGCTTGGTCCAGACTTGTCTGGTGCTTGGTCCAGACTTGTCTGGTGCTTGGTCCAGACTTGTCTGGTGCTTGGTCCAGACTTTTTCTGGTGCTTGGTCCAGGCTTGTCTGGTGCTTGGTCCAGACTTGTCTGGTGCTTGGTCCAGCTTGTCTGGTGCTTGGTCCAGACTTGTCTGGTGCTTGGTCCAGACTTGTCTGGTGCTTGGTCCAGGCTTGTCTGGTGCTGGGTCCAGGCTTGTCTGGCGCTTGGTCCAGACTTGTCTGGCGCTTGGTCCAGACTTGTCTGGTGCTTGGTCCAGACTTGTCTGGTGCTTGGTCCAGACTTGTCTGGTGCTTGGTCCAGACTTGTTGGTGCTTGGTCCCGACTTGTCTGGTGCTTGGTCCAGACTTATCTGGTGCTTGGTCCGGGACTTGTCTGGTGCTTGGTCCAGGCTTGTCTGGTGCTGGGTCCAGGCTTGTCTGGTGCTTGGTCCAGACTTGTCTGGTGCTTGGTCCAGACTTGTCTGGTGCTTGGTCCAGGCTTGTCTGGTGCTGGGTCCAGGCTTGTCTGGTGCTTGGTCCCGACTTGTCTGGTGCTTGGTCCAGACTTGTCTGGTGCTTGGTCCAGACTTGTCTGGCACTTGGTCCAGACTTGTCTGGTGCTTGGTCCAGACTTGTCTGGTGCTTGGCCCAGAGTTGTCTGGTGCTTGGTCCAGGCTTGTCTGGCGCTTGGTCCAGACTTGTCTGGCGCTTGGTCCAGACTTGTCTGGCGCTTGGTCCAGACTTTTCTGGCGCTTGGTCCAGACTTTTCTGGCGCTTGGTCCAGACTTGTCTGGCGCTTGGTTCAGACTTGTCTGGTGCTTGGTCCAGACTTGTCTGGTGCTTGGTCCAGATTTGTCTGGTGCTTGGTCCAGAGTTGTCTGGTGCTGGGTCCAGAGTTGTCTGGTGCTTGGTCCAGACTTGTCTGGTACCTGCGCCAGCTTTGGCTGGTGCTTTCCTGACCTTCCAATACATTACATTAAATCTATCCAAATCAGTAGTCATCTTCTTTAACCCTCTGACTGTCGCAGGCCCCTTTCTGAAACTGTCATTATATGTCGATAAATTTTTGAAAAAAAAAAAAAAAAAAAAAAAAAAATTATTTTTTCTTATGAAATGATAGAGAATCTTTTCCCGATGGTAATGACACCAAAAGTTCGAAATTTGGTCGAAAACTCACGGAATTACGCTCCCGCAAAGTTAACGGTCTCGGCGACATATGCGTATCGGCAATTTCGCTGACTTTGAGCTCTGTTTTCAGCCAATTCCGTTGTTCCAGTTGACCAAACTCATAGCTATTTCTTTAGAACTCCATTTTATCTATCAGCTGAGTACAAGAAACCGCCCATTTACCAATTTGAACTACCCAATATAGTGGTCAGAAAATGGCAATTTGGCCAATTTCACGCAAATTAAAAAAGATGCCAATTTCAAAATAGGGTCCAGAATAAACAAGGTAGACATTCTTCGCACTAAAATAAAAATATCCTCTGTTCATTAGTCACATCTCTAGGCCCCTCTTATATTATTATTGCTTTCTATTTTGATTTTTTATTCATACAAAAAAATGCAAAATTTCCTGTTATGCAGACTACTGCATTATTGTAAAAATGGCATAAATAATATCAGTGCACTAGTGAAAGAATATTAGACTCCCCAGTTGGGCGTGTATTGGACGTGTGGTTTTGATTTTTTACTCCTGAACATTGGTAAAAAATCGAACATTTCCGCTACTTTGAGCTCAGTTTCAAGGTCGTTTTCATCGTCAAAGTGATGAAAATCATCTCTATTTCTGTAATATGCTTTCCATTTTATCACCTAAGACCATGAAAACACGAATACAGCAATAAATACTATATGAAAATACACCTCAAAGTCGGTGTTTTAATCCAAAAAAACTATCAGTTTTTTTTTTCTCATTACGCACTGTGTGCTGCAGGATTTTTTTTATGTGGTGCACACTGACCACACAGACCCATTCTCTCACATGTGGGCCTACCAGCTTTCTCCCACTTGATTTGAAGCCGCTAGAATTATTGAGTATATATACGTCAGAAACAGTGGCACGTAAGACGTATTTATATGGCGTAAACAGTCATAGGGTTAAGATACATTAGTATGTACCTCACACAGCACTATTTACTTTGTACCACTCTCTAATCTATCCTTACCTCACCTAAGGTATTTATGGCTGGGGATCCACTACAGCAAATCACCTAAAGTTACCTAAAACACTTTCTTGATAGTTGTGACAGGACCCATAGACACAATACCAGACACAAAAATCTCTACGAGATTCCTCATGTCCAGCTAAATCTATACAAAAAATTAATGTACATAAAAGGGCCTAAAATCTGGAACTCCCTGCCTGAAAACTCTAGAACTACCATTAAAAAACATCTTATCTCCCTAACACGCCCTGCCATCAGCTAAGTAAATCAAAACCACCCATTCCCTTATTCGTATCATGCACACATCCAAAACAAAATAGATTTACTCTTGATATCTGTGATTTCCCCTAATTTACACTTACACTCACCCAAATGGCTGTAAACATAAAATTCCTAATACTGCTATTGCCTAATAAATCATAAGTTAGCCTTAAGTTTGCTTAAGAAACTCTCACAATATAGGAGCTTTAATAGAAACAGTGTATCATGCCAAGTCTTATCATTCCCATCACTAAATTTACTACACTGGAACCTCAGTTTTCATCATTAATTCATTCTGGAAAGTCTGACGAAAACCAAATTCGACGAAAACTGAAGCAATAATTCCCATGAGAAATAATGTAAATCCAATTAATCCATTCCAGACACCCAAAAGTATTAAAAAATACATTTTATAAAGAATAACTATAGTTTTACATACAGAAAACAATGAGAAATAAATATAAAGGATTAGAGGCCTTCCTTGTAATTAGTATTTTATAATATGTAAATCATACATTGTAAGCTTTGCAAGGAAATAAACATTTATTATTATTATTATTATTATTATTATTATTATTATTATTATTATTATTATTAATAACTCAACAAAAAGCAGCTGTATGAATGATCACTCAATCTAGTGCCAGTCAACACACTCCTACTCTTCAAAGATTTAAGTTTTCTTAATATTCACTCACATTACTATGTACACTACATATACAAGACAATGGAAGTCAAATATTAATCCTGCTCTGAAACTCTTGATAGCTACAACAGAACTCATAGGCATAACACAAGGCACAAAACCTATATGATATTCCTCATGTCCAACTCAACCTGCGTAAAGACTCAAGGCACATAAAAGACCTTAAAATCTGGAACTCTCTGCCTGAAGATTCCAAAGGTTTGCTATCTGTCAGTCTCTTCAGCAGTACTGTTAAAAAGCACTTCATTGCCTTAATGTGATCTGAACAGTAATATACTACATCAAACAAATCCTAAAACCTGCTGTCTTCATCTTTCCTGACTGTTCCTTCAACTCCCATATACTGTTAGATAGGCATATACAGTAGGGCCCCACTTATATGGCAGGTTAGATTCCAAGCTATCACCGTACAGCAGAAATCGCCGTAAAGTGGAACACCCTTTTTTTTTCCATTTATAAATGCATATAAATGCTAGATAACAGGTTTACACTAACATATTAAGTTAGCAATAGACTAAAGCATTAAAAAACACAAAAAGTAAAATACACATACACAGTACACCTCTTACTTTCCTTAAAATATTAATATGAATGTGTGAAAGGTGAGTGGCAGTGTAAAAATTTTTCCATGACAGCAATAAGTCACTGACTTTTTTTGGTTATCCTAGACTCTCTATACATATGCTGCTATATGTAACTGTATTTGATGGCTATCTTAGCCATCGACATACCATGTTAGTAAATTCATTCAGGTATACACAAATACAGTTACACAGATTATCATACACGTGTAGAGAACCTAGGATAACCCAAAAAAAAGGCAGTTCACTAAGTTTAATCATTTCTAACTTGGCACTTAAAGTAAGAGGCATATGACTCTTCTTTTCATCACAACTAAGCTTAAATGCCTTTGTCAATGAGAACCAATTATTAATATTATTATGGCATCTACAGGAGTCGAGAGACTCTTAGTGATTTTAATGTGTACCTGCATACCCCGCGTAGTAAGTTTTATTTAGGTACAGGTACACAAAAGTATAATTATCAGAGTATATATAAAATTTGTGGTTTTAGGAGGGTTTGGGGGCAGGGGGAAAGAAAGGGGTGATTGGTGGAATGATGAAGTAAAGGGTGTGATAAAAGAGAAAAAAGGTAGCTTACAAGAGGTTTTTACAAAGCAGAAGTGTTATAAGAAGAGCAGAGTATATGGAGAGTAAAAGAAAGGTGAAGAGAGTGGTGAGAGAGGCAAAAGGAGAGCAGATGAAAGAGTGGGAGAGCACTGTCAAGAAATTTTAAAAGAAAAATAAGAAAAAATTTGGAGTGAGTTAAACAAGTTAACAAAGCCTAGGGAAAGTTTTGGATTTGTCAGTTAAAAACAGAGTAGGGGGAGTTAGTAGATGGGGAGAGGGAGGTATTAGGTAGATGGCGGAGAATATTTGAGGAACTTTTAATGTTGAGGAAGAAAGGGAGGCGGTAATTTCATGCACGGCCAGGGGAAAATATACCATCTTTTAGGAGTGAAGAAGAGCAGAATGTAAGTGTGGTGGAGGTACGTGAGGCATTACGTAGAATGAAAGGGGGTAAAGCAGCTGGAACTGATGGGATCATGACATAAATGTTAAAAGCAGGGGGGATATAGTGTTGGAGTGGTTGGTACTTTTGTTTAATAAATGTATGAAAGAGGGGAAGGTACTAGGGATTGGCGGAGAGCATGTATAGTCCCTTTATATAAAGGGAAAGGGGACAAAAGAGATTGTAAAAATTATAGAGGAATAAGTTTACTGAGTATACCAGGAAAAGTATACGGTAGGGTTATAATTGAAAGAATTAGAGGTAAGACAGAATGTAGTATTGTGGATGAGCAGGGAGGCTTCAGAGTGGGTAGGGGATGTGTAGATCAAGTGTTTACATTGAAGCATATATGTGAACAGTATTTAGATAAAGGTAGGGAAGTTTTTATTGCATTTATGGATTTAGAAAAGGCATATGATGAGTGGGATAGAGGAGCAATGTGGCAGATGTTGCAAGTATATGGAATAGGTGGTAAGTTACTAAATGCTGTAAAGAGCTTTTATGAGGATAGTCAGGCTCAGGTTAGGGTGTGTAGAAGAGAGGGAGAATACTTCCCGGTAAAAGTAGGTCTTAGACAGGGATGTGTAATGTCACCATGGTTGTTTAATATATTTATAGATGGGGTTGTAAAAGAAGTAAATGCTTAGGGGTGTTCGGGAGAGGGGGTGGATTAAATTAGGGGGAATCAAATTCAAAAGGGGAACTGACACAGTTACTTTTGCTGATGATACTGTGCTTATGGGAGATTCTAAAGAAAAATTGAAAAGGTTAGGGGATGATTTTAAATGGGGGAAAAAGGAGAATTTTTGAAAGAGAACATAGAAAAGAGTAAGGTGATGGGGGTATAAAAAGTTTTAGTAAAGAAAAATTGGATTCAAATTGGGGAGGAGGAGTATGGAAAAGAAGGGGAATGTTTTCGTTTTGGGGGAGTTGACGGTCGGGGGAGGGGTTTATGAAGGATAGGTAATCATAGAATTGTGAGGGAAAAAGGTGAGTGGTGCGTGAGGATATGTGGAGTCAAAAAAACGTTATCTATGGAGGCAAAAAAGGGGAAAGATGAAAGTATGTAGACCAACACCTTATATGGAGTGAAGTTTGGGGTGGAAATGCGCAGCAAGGAGACCCTTTGGGGGCAGTGGGGGATGTCCTTTAAGGGCAATGTGTGGGGAAAAAAATTTTTGCAGAAAATCGGAGTGTGGAAATTGGGAAAATTTTTGGGGTTTAATAAAAGATTAGCAGAGGGGCAGAAAAAAGGCTTTTTGAGGGGGTTTTGGGCTTTAAGAGAATGGGTCAAAGTGAATGACAGGGGAAAGCAAAAAAAATTTAGGGGAAGGAAGGAGGGGTAGGGCTTTCCCGAAAGGGGTTGGAAAAAGGGGGGTAAAAGGGGGTTTTTTGGGGAAGGGGGTTGGACTTTCCCGCAGGTGATGAGGTGTTAGATAGGAGTGAATGGGGAAAGAATGATACTTTCGACCTGAGATTGTTGGAGTGTGAGCAGGGTAATATTTTGTGAAGGGATTCAGGGAAACCGGGGTTTTTTTCATATAGTCGGACTGAGTCCTGGAACGGGAAAACAATGCCTGCACTTTAAAGGGGGGTTTGGGAATTGGGGTTTGGAGGGATATGTTGTTTCTTTATCGTTGAAGATTGAGACACTTTTGCAGATATGGGAATCTTTAAACAGGAAACGTTTGCCCCACAGTGGCTTCTCATCCAAACAAAGGGAAGGGGAAGGAGAGGGGAGTATGGGTAACATCCCCCCAGCCCGGAGTCGATGTGTTCAGCCAACAATCTTTATCGTATATCTTCTAAACGTTTTATTTGAGCACCTCTGCAAAACAGGAAATGTGTGGTGAGTTAAAGTGTTTAATGTGTGAAGTATTTTCTTTTGGGGATTTTCTTTTTTTTTTGGGGCACCCTCTCGGTGGGAGACGGCCATTGTTTAAAAAAAAAAAAAATATGCGGGGAGGGGAAAGGAGCGATTGGTGGGAAGATTATGTAAAGAGAGTAGTAAGGGAGAAAAAAATTAGCTAGAGAATTTTTACAAAGTAGAAGTGATGCAAAGGGGGGAAGAGTATATGGGAAAAAGAGAGAGGTTAAGAGAGTGTGGGGTTAAAAAAAAAATTAGGCCATCCAACAGTCTCCTAAGGTCAGCTGTTGAACTCCTTACTGAGGCCTATCGTCATGGAGTCTAAATGTAGACTTTGTTGTATCAAGTGGTGTTTACGTATTGGTTTGTCAGGAGGAAGGTCCGGTAGTGTCTGTAGTGATAATCTGTGATTATCCAGATTTAAGGGGGCTAGTATATTGGTCCATATTTGGTCTATTATGGTTGCACTTGCCTCATTGAGCCTTGTTAGGTCTAAGTTATTTATTTATTTATTTATTTATGTTAATTTATTTAAAAATTTGAGCACACATACAGAGGTAACAAAAAATACAGATAAGGGGTGTCAGGGCAAGCATCCAAAGCCACGTTATACTAAGCATGAGCGAATGATAATCTCTCTGTGGCCTTCAGAATTAACTTAAGATGTACAGAGCAATTCGTGACACATCAGTGATAAAACTTTAATGTAGAACAGATTACTGATAAAGCGCTCCAATGAGTATTACAACAGACAGGGTCATATGGTTGTCTTGCAATTGTTGTAAACATTCAGTAAATGGAGTATTCTGATTTATGGTAGTGTATTTAAAAAATAATAAAGTTAGATTGGGTTTAGGTTTAACATTTATGTGATAATCTAATTGTGAGAAACATTTACGAATATAAATTTATAAAGGTTCAGTGTAATTGCAATATTTATTTTGGTTTTGGGTGAGTAAGTGATCTTTTGAGAAGAGACTTGAATTTATAAACAGGTAGTGTTTCTTTATATTACAGGTAATGAGTCCAGATTTAGGGCCTTTATGTGCATTGAGTTTTGCATAGTGTTAGATGGACACAAGAACATCAAAGAGTGATCCGTGCCTTGTGTATGGTCATGTGTTCTGTTTGAGGTTGGCAATGGAGATGTTTGAGGGGAGGGTTTAATATCAGAGATAAGTGTTCCATGTATGTAATAGGTGCAGTAGATAAGTAGAATGGTTTTGTTGTTGAATAGGTTTAGTGTATTGAAATATTGGTGGAGTGTCTGCCTATAGTTGAGGAATTTGTTTATCATTCTAACAGCAGCCTTTTTGTTGGGTAATTAGTGGTCTGAGATGTTACTTGTTTTGATCCCCGAATTCAACAAAATTACATAGGTGAGATAGGGGAAAATAAGAGAGTGGATATTAGGCCAGGAGGGCTCCTGTGGAGCATAGTATCGTATCTTCGATAGGTAAGCGCCTACAGTCTGGAAAATTTCTTAGAAATATGTTGTATATGCTGTATGAAATTGAGTCTATTATCAAAGGCGGGAATTTCCTAAGAATTTTCCCTCTGTTACACGCTTTGTGATAGTGATTTCCGTTTATTCATTATGACTTTAAGAGGGACATCTGTAAAGCACTGTACCCAAACTGAATGAAGTAGGCTTGGTGTCCATGTTTGTGGTAAAGTTTGTAGTCCTCATTCCAGGTAGATATTTTCTGTAATTTCGGTATTTACAGTATTGGCTACGTGACTGGCTCGGGGGGAGAAGACGTATGTAGATGCGTCATCTTGCTAATAGTGTTGCGTTTGATGTATTGCGAAAGGTCTCCATTTGCGAGGTCATTAATGTATAGGAGAAAGAGAAGAGGGCCAAGGGGACACTTCCGCTGAGGGACACCAACTGTAATTGGTTGTGCAAGAAGAGATTGCCCATTTGCATACCATATTACTTCTGTTGCTGAGGTATACTTGAGAAGTTGAGGAGTGCCCTCTTATACCATAGTGTGACAATTTTTACGTGGACAAGTCATGTAAACTGTATCAAAAGCTTTACGTAAGTCATGAAGAGCCCATTGGGACTTCTATTTTCTCTATATGCAGTGTAATAAGTTCTAGCATGTGTATAAAATAGCAAATCATTAGTATTTTTATTTGGCCTGGATCCAAATTGCAGGGGTTGATATTGGTTTTGGAGATAAGGTAGGAGTAGATTCGTTTATGAATTAATTTTTCGAAGATTTTGAGAGAGGGTGTAAAGTTGGATATGGCCGATCTAGTTATTCAACGCTGTTTGGTCTCCTCCTTTGTGGATCGGGTGACCCTTGCTATTTTGAGTACTGTAGGGAAGTGGAGGATTCCAGTGGTTTGATAAAGAGTGTTGCAAATGATTGGTGATCGCACTTGGTGACACATTTTTGTATATAAAGGGTGTTAAGGTATATAAATCCTCCTGGCCTTGTTTTTTAGTGTGTTGATAATAAGGGAGACTTCGTAAGGGTTATCTGAGCTAGTAACAGTGTGTTTCGTCCGGGTAGGTTTGCCAGTGAGGTAGTCATTTGGTGGGGTATCTGAGCTTGGGATTTATTGGCAAGGGTTTGGTCCTAAGTGCGAGAAGAAGTCAATTATTTCTGTTTTCTGTTTCTTGTGTGTGCGGGAGTTGTGGTCAATCTGATTTTGTCTAATTTATAATTTCGCTTATTTCTGTGATATCTTTTTTGTTCCTTAGAATTTCTGATAGGGTGTTCCAGTTCTTTTTTATATCAACCTCTCGTAAAGGTTGGATATATTCTGTTCTCATAATACAAATTTTTTTGCCCTTCATATCAGGCTGGTCTATAGGGATTGACGAGTAACGTTTTGTTTGTCTCAGGTTTATGTGACACATACTCTGAACTTGAGCGTTTTTTATCATATTGGAGGTTTTTGTAATTATGGATTTTGAGAATGCTGGGTGATAACCAAGAGGACTGTTCAGTTCATCTTAGCTGACAGTCTGTTTAGTTTTTTTTAGGGCAATAGTGCATGTTATAGCGGTATTAGGGTGTCTTTTTTTTAGAAAATTACTTAATACAATTCGTCAATATCGTGAGTATAGATTTCTCTAGCTCAGTGTGGCCAGTCTCAAATGCTTTGCTACGCTGTTGATGAAGTTATAAATGGCTGCCTCATTGTGAAGTCAGAAGGTGACTTTAGTAGTGTCTTGGGGTAATTTACCAAGAGTGTTATGAGAAAAGGAGGTAGGTTGTCTGTGGTATTATCTGTAATTATGCCTTATTTTAAAGGGGATATGGTGTAGGACCAGATGTGGTCAAGGAGGAAACACTAGTCCTCTGTAACTCTTGTAGGTTTTACGTTACTGTTTTGTACAACATACAGTATACTCATTGGTGTTTGTCATTCAGTAGCCGTGTAGGGTCCTGTCGTTGCAGGAGATTTATCTTGAAGTCACCTAAGAGTAGTAAGTGATCTTTTGATCAAATGCGTGCAACAGTTATCCATACTTCCTAAGGTTTTGACTAAATTGGCATTAATGGATTGACTGTGGACTCTGTAAATGTTTTAACAAATGTGAAGGTTTTTGTAGGTATTTGGATTTGATTTGGCTATGGAAATATTCCCCATGCTCATCTCCTTGTGCAAGTAATTAGAGAACATTTCTAGTTGTTCTGAGTAGTATATGGCATGAGCCACCCACTTTTTGTTCAGGCCTACAGTTGTGTAATGGTGTGTAACCAGGAATGTCAATAGACATCAGTACTATCAGGCTTAGGCCAGGTTTCAGTTAGTGTAATGATGGACAAAATGTCGATGTAAGGAATTAGTAAGCTATGAGGTCAACGAAATGCTTGCATAAAGATCTGAAATTGAATTATCAAGATAGTTATGTTGTCGTTGGCACTGAGAAGTGCCTTTGAATGTTCGGCGAGATATGTAGTAATAACATAACTGTTTGATTCATTTAAGACATTAAATAATGAGGTTTGGTATCAGGTATCATGCATGTAATCATAAGATATGTAGTGAAATCAATAGTTAGGAATAAGTATAAAAACAAAGTAAATATCTTAAGCTACAAAAAATAGCACCTGAATTAATTTAACAAATGTAAAATAATGATCTAAAGGTATTTTTTATTTTTTTTTTTTTTTTTTTTTTTTAAAGCTAAAATAGAAGGAGACAATATAAATGGCCTAATGACAAAAAAGTGATAATCAAATAATGGAGCTTGGGAATATGAAAGTAGGTAGTACTATAAAGGAAATTCTTTAAAGTTTAGAATTAAGTATAAAATAATAAAATAAAAGGGACTATGTAAGTTGTGTGAACAATGAAAGTGGTAATCAAATAATGAGCTTTGAAATTATAAATGGCAAAAATGTGACGTATTCTACTTTAAAGCACCTGAGAATTACACACCTTGATTATTTTAAACATTTGTGGAATGTATAAACTAGGGTAGTTATAAAAAGCAAAAAATAAAGGAGACAATAATATAAGGACTAAAATAAAGAATGGTAAAAAACACAAGTTAAATGGACAGGTGGTCACAAATGAATTAATATTGGTTCAGGATTAAGATCTGAATTTGTAATAATAAATAAATTGAGCAGTTAATTGCACAATAAAAGTAAAAAAAATGAGTAGTTGGTACAGCTAGCAAAAGATAGTTTTTGGTACTTGCACAAGTAATTGGAATATACACTAATAGCATACACAATGAAAGGTGACTAAAAAAACAAGTAGTGATAAACAAAATTAAATGGACAGGTAAGAACAATGAATATTATTAATTGGAGTAAGATTTGACTTGAAATTTAAATTATGAGCAATTAATAGCTGTAAGAAAGAAGTATAGAGTATCGGAGTAGTTTGGCATTAGCTAGTCTGAAAAAAATAAAAATAATAATGACAATATAATAGTAACTTACACTAAATGCACCACACGTAATATGTTTTAAGGGCACTTATCTAATCTGTTCTGAAATTCAGCTTTTCCTAAGGAAGGTAGAGAAAAATCGGTTTCATTTGAGATAGTATAATTGGGTTGTCCTAGTTAATGTTTACCATACTATATTTTCCATCTCGCGTGAAACACAGATGAATTTTGTTTCCCCCTGTTTTAAAGTTTTCTTCACAGCCTGAACAGAATGTTTTGACGTTTTTTTTGTTAGACACTCATTTATGTACACTCCATTTTTCATTGTAATTGCTGATTTAATTAGGTCGCTTATCTTTTATCGAAAGAATGAAGTCGGATCATTATACTTGTGTTTACTTCCTGGATTTCCTAGCAAACGTGTTTCTTTGATTTCATTGTTTTGCACGATGACTTGTACGTTGGTTCTTGTATTATCCTGATAGCAGTTTCTTTGCACTGTGCTTGGTTCTGTCACTAAATGTGTGACTGGTTTATTATACTGCATCAGACAACTTATCTTGTTCATTTTTTGTCGTCTTGTAAATCAAGGTATTCATATATTCCCGAGTGTGCATGTTCGGATTTCCATTCCTTGATTGTCTTCTTCAAACCTTCATATTTATTGTTGTTATTTTGCTCAGAGTGACAGCTATAGCTGCTTTTTAGAGTATTTTCTGTGTCAACACTTTCCGATGTAATCTCACTATCAAGGTTTTGGATCTATGCTCGAGGTTGGTTATCTTGTATTCTCCGTCGTCGAGTGTGGTTGCTTTGATATCCTTTGAATTCATTTCGAGAGCAACGATGTAGTCCTTGATATTGTCAGGAAATAATCAAACCTGAGTTATATCATGGGTGAATCCTTTGAAGGAGTGATTTGGAGGGGAGACAGCCATATATTGTTGTTGTTTGATGTTGTTTCCTTGGGTGGCGGCGGCGTGTGAGGGGGTTGAAGAAACACTGGCTTCCCTGCTGGGTAGTACAATATGAGTTCTAGGGTCCTTGCTGTTATTCTTTTATTTTACTACTGGAGTTGTTTCCTTCTGCGATATCCTTTCATAGTATCACTGAATTAGATACTGTGATAGCAAAGGAGGTTGAATGCTTGTTCTCTCGAGCTTGGTTTTAGAGTGATTGGTCTGGGCAGCGAGGCAGTGTATTGGGTTAGCAGGGCTGTCTCCTTAGATGCATCTAATTTTGTCAAGATTTGGGATTACATTCTTAGTATCTTGGTCATGTTTGTGGTCTACGTGGGTGTCAATAGTTGAACTTTCACTTTAGGCCATCACAAGTTTGTTGAGCGATGTTTTTTTGAGAAAGAGAGCTGGTAGGATAAACGTTGCTGCCGCTGGGCGCGCTGGCCTCTGCTCCGCTGCCGCTGCCCGCTGCCGCTATGTTGGTTATGAGAAGTGTGTTGTTCATATTGTTGATGAAATCAGTTACAGGCTGATCATCTAGTAAGCCAAGTTGAAGTGAAGTCTCCAGCTAAGAAAGGTGGTGCATATTCATTTGTCTGTTATGTTATTAGTACTCTAATTTCTTCTCACTGAAATTTTGGATGTTTTGTGTGAGGTTATCCGTTAAATGGCACCCGATTTGTTATAGGCGTCTTAAAGGTTTTTTTTACAGTAAAATTAGCAAAAATAATTCCCCATATTCATCACTAACAGCAATGTGCTAATACAAGATAGAGTAATGGGGCTAGATGGCAATAACCCCCCCAAACTTGGTTTGGTTCTGCATTTTGGGGAGAGTGAGGTTATTAGGTAGATGGCGAAAAATTTTTGGAGGAACATTAAAATGTTGAGGAAGAAAAGGGAGGCGGTATTTTCATGCACTGGCCAGGAAGTATACCATCTTTTAAGGAGTGAAGAGAGGCATAATGTAAGTGAGGTGGAGGTACGTGAGGCAATACGTAGAAATGAAAGGGTCGAAGCAGCTGGAACTGATGGGAATCATGACATAAATGTTAAAAAGCAGGGTGGATATAGTGGGTTGAGTGGTTGGTAATTAATGTTTAATAAATGTATGAAAGAGGGAGAAGTGAACCTAGGGATTGGCGGAGAGCATGTATAGTCCCTTTAAATAAAGGAAAGGGGACAAAAGAGATTGTAAAAATTATAGAGGAATAAGTTTACTGAGTATAAAAACCAGGAAAAGTATAAACGGTAGGGATATACATTGAAAGAAAGAGGTAAGACAAATGTAGTATTGTGGATGAGCAGGGAGGCTCAGAGTGGGTAGGGGAAGTGTAGATCAAGTGTTTACATAGAAGCAATAAATGTTAACAGTATTTAGATAAAGGTATGGGAAGTTTTTATTTGCATTTATGGATTTAGAAAAGGCATATGATAGGAGTGGTTAGAGGAGCAAATGTGGCAGATGTTGCAGTAAATGGAATACGGTGGTAAGTTACTAAAGGCTGTAAAGAGGCTTTATGAGGAAGTCCAGAGCTCAGGTTTAGGGTGTGTAGAAGAGAGGAATAATACTTCCGGGGTAAAAGTAGGTCTTAGACAGGGATGTGTAATGTCGACCAAGTTATTTTTAATATATGTATAGATGGGGTTGAAAAGAAGTAAATGCAAGGGGTGTTTCGGAGAGGGAGGATTAAATATTGGAATCAAAATCAAAATGGGAACTGACACAGTTACTTTTGGCTGATGAATACTGTGCTTATGGGAGATTCTAAAGGAAAAAATTGCAAAGGTTAGTGATGATTTGAGAATGTGTGGTAAAGGTAGAAAGTTGAAAGATAACATAGAAAAGGAGTAGAGGTGATGAGGGTATCAAATGAATTAGATAAAGAAAAATAGGATATCAAATTGGGGAGGAGGAGTTAGGAAGAAGTGACAGTTTTCAATACTTGGTATTGACGTGTCGGCGGATGGGTTTATGAAGGATTAGGTTAATCATAGAATTGATGAGGGAAAAAAGGTGAGTGGTGCGTTGAGGTATATGTGGAGTCAAAAAAACTTTATCTATGGAGGCAAAGAGGGAATGTATGAAAGTAATGTAGTACCAACACTCTTATATGGAGTGAAGCTTGGGTGGTAAATGCAGCAGCAAGTGAGACCTTTGGAGTCAGTGGAGATGTCCTGTCTAAGGGGCAATGTGTGGTGTAAAATATATAGCAGAAAATTTCGGAAGTGTGGGAAATATGAGAAGGTGTGGATTAATAAAAGCATTTAGTCCAGAAGGGCAGAAGAGCTTTGTTGAGGTGGTTTGGTCATTTAAGAGAATGGATCAAAGTAAAATGAACATGTAAAGCATATAAATCTTAGGGAAGGAAGTAGGGGTAGGCCTTGTCCTCGAAATGGTTGGAAAGAGAGGTCAAAGGAGGTTTAGTGGGGCAAGGGGCTTGGACTTCCAGCAAGCGGCATGAGCGTGTTTAGATAGAGTGAATTGGAGACGAATGATCTTGCGACCTGAACGATCTGTGGAGTGTAAGCAGGGTAATATATAGTGAAGGGATTCAGGGAAACCTTTACTTTTCATATAGTCGACTTGATCCTGGAAACGGGAAGTACAATCCTGCACTTTAAAGGAGGTTTGGGATATTGGCAGTTTGGAGGGATATTGTTTGTGTATCTTTATACGTTGAAGTTGAGACACTTAAGCAGCATATGGAATCATTTAACAGGAAACTTTCGCCACACAGTGGCTTTCTCAGTCAATACAAATAGGAAGGCGTAAGAGAGAGGAGAGTATGAGGTAATCAAGTCCCTCATCCTGGAGTCGATGTGTCAGTCCATCACACTATTATAACGTATATGCTTTACTAAAACTGTTGTATTCTAGCAGAACCTCTGCAAAAAGCATGATCATGTGTGAGTGATGAAAGTGTAGAAAGATGATGAAAAGTAATTTTCTTTTTGGGGATTCTCTTTCTATTGGGTCCACCCTGCCTCGGTGGGAGACTGCCGACTTGTTGAAAAAAAAAAAAAAGATGCGGGATGGGAAGAGGAGCGATTGGTGGAATGATTATGTAAAGAAGTATAAGGGAGAAAAAAGTTAGCATAGAGAAGTTCTTTACAAAGGTAGAAGTGATGCTAGGATGGAAGAGTATAATGAGAAAAAGAGAGAGTTTAAGAGAGTGGTGAAGCAATGTAAAAAAGAGCCATATGAGAGAGTGGGTGAGATGTTATCACAAATTCTTGTTGAAAATAAGAAAAAAGATTTTGGAGTGAGATTAGCAAGTTAAGGAAGCCTAGAGAACAAATTGAATTGTCAGTTAAAATAGGAGAGGAGAGTTTATTAACTGGATAGTTAGAGGTATTGAAGATGAGGGAATATTTTTGAGGAATTGTTAAATGTTGATGAAGATAGTGAAGCTGTGATTTCGTGTATAGGGCAAGGAGGAATAACATCTGTAGAGTGAGGAAGACAGTTTGTGAAGTGTGAGGGAAGTTTCGGAGGCATAAGGTAAAATGAAAGGGGTAAAGGCAGCACCTCCCAGTATTATGGATATAAGATAGAAAAGGTTTAAGAAGCAGGTTGGGAGTATAGTTTTTGGATTAGTTGAGTAGCAATTATTTAATAAATGAATGGAAGAGGTGTAAGGTACCTAGGGATTGGCAGATGAGCATGCAATTTCCTTTGGTATATAGGGAAAATGGACAAAAGAGAGTGCAAACAATATAGCGATAAGTCTGTTGAGTATACCGGTAAAGTGTCAAGGTAGAGTTTTAATGAAAGAAGTAAGAGAAAGACGGTAGAAATATGATAGCAGATAACAAGGAGGCTTTAGGAAAGGTAGGAGGTGGGTGGACCATGTGTTTTTACAGTGAAACAGTATAAGATGACCAAGTATTTAGATAAGGGCTAAAAGAGGTCTTTGTGCCTTTATGATTGGAAAATGCGTATGACAGGGTGGATAGGGGGGCAATGGAGGCAGATGTTGCAAGTGTATGTGTAGGAGGTAGGGTTACTGAAAGCATTTGAAGAGTTTTAACGAGTGATAGGAGAGGCTTCAATTAGAGTATGAAAAAAAGTGAAACTATTTCCAGTAAAAGTAGGCTTAGAGAAGGAATGTGTAGGAGTCAACCGTGGTTGTTTAATATATTATAGATGGGTTGTAAGAGAAGTAAATGCGAGGGTCTTGGCAAGAGACGTGTGAGTTAAAAGATAAAGAAATCACACATAAAGTGGGAGTGTCACAGTTTTACTCCTTGCTGGATTGGACACTGTGCTCTTTGCGGAGATTTTAAGAGAGAGTCGCAGAGATGGTGGAGTGAATATGGTAGGGTATGCAAAAGAAGAAAATTTAAATTGTGTGGAGTTAGTGAATACAGGAAAGAGTAAGTTATAAGGATAACAAAAAAGATAGGTAATGAAAGATTGGATATCAGATTGGAGGGAGAGGGTATGGAGGAGGGGAATGTATTCAGATATTTGGGAGTGGACGTGTCAGCGGATGGGTCTAAGAAAGATGAGGTGAATCATAGAATTGATGGAGGTGCAAAAGGGTGAGTGGTGCACCTAGGAGTCTGTGAGACAAAGAACTTTGTCCTTGGAGGCAAAGAGGGAATGTATGAGAGCATAGTTTTAACCAACGCTCTTATATGGCGGTGTGAAGGCATGGTGATGAATGTTGCAGCGAGGAGAAGGCTGAAGCAGTGGAGATGTCATGTCTAAGGGCAATGTGTGGTGTGAAATAATGCAGAGAATTCGTATTTGGAAGTTAGGAGGAGTGCGGATTCCAAAAACTTTGTCCTGAGGCTAGGAAGGGTTGTTTAGGAGGTTCGTACATGAGATAGAATGAGTGCAAACAGATGACTGTCAAGAGTGCGAGTAACAGTCTGTAGTGGAAGGAAGGTGGGGTAGGGGTAGGCCTAGGAAAGGTTGGAGGGAGGGGGTAAGGAGGTTTTTGTGTGCGAGGGCTTGGACTTCCAGCAGGCATGCATGAGCATGTTTATATGATGAATGGATACAAATGGTTTTTTACTACTTGACGTGCCTGTTGAGTGTGAGCAAAGTAACATTTATGAAGGGTTCAGGGAAAGCCTGGCAGGCCGGAACTTGAGTCCTGGAGAATAGAAAGTACATGCATGCACTCTGAAGGAGGTGGTGTTAATGTTGCAGTTACAACAGTATGTAAAGCACCCTTCTGGCAAGACCAGTGATGGAGTGAATGATGGTGCAAAGTTTTTCCTTTTTGGGCCACCCTGCATGGTGGAATCGCCAGTGTGATAATAAAAAAAAAATAATGAACCTTAAAAGAAACACTTGAAGTTCTGGAAAGTTTCCAGACATAATTAGAGAAAGTGCTACAGAGAATGTAATCAACCAGGTGGGCCACAGTGACTGTATTAGAAAGACAGAGTGGGTAGCTGCATAGCGAGTTTTTTGGTCCAAAAATTTTGAAAAGTCCGTATTAGCAGAATGCTGTAATGCCAAAACGCCATAAAGTGGGTCCTACTGTACTACTCTACTATTAAACTGTTAGACAGGCATTATGTTACTATCTCATCGTATTGTTTTGATATGCATAAATTCACTCATAATACATGTATATGTTAGATAGGCATACGCTATCTCATTATATTGTTCAACAAGCATATACGTACTATCTCACTGTATTGTTAGACAGGCATATATACTATCTCTATAATGTTAGATAGTAATATACCATCTCCATTATATCATTCAATTCATTTCAAAGGTTTATTCTCTAATAAGATTACAATCAGAGTTTGCAGAAATTTGGTTCTGTGTGGTTTACATTATGTAAAATATGATTAACAGAGAGTACCACTAGAACGCCTAGCATGGCTAGGCATTTCGGGCAGACTTAGTTTTATTCTTAATTGTAAAATATTACAAATTAGAGGTAAGTTGGTATATGGCTAAGTGACTAAAATACTAGTTTGTGAGTTTAGCAATGTGAATGCTTTTGTTTTGGCACAGTACATAGTTTCAGTAATTGGCGTATCACAGTATTCAATAATTTAAGATTGAGATAATATTTCTGTTTATGGTCAAAAGGCGGTGAGTGAGTGAAGAGTGACCACCAGGTGGATTCGTGTGAGTAAGTTGACGGGGTGTATCAGGGAGATAAGAATGTTTATTCTAATGGTAGTTTTTGAAGTGATGAATGTGTCCTGCAGTTCTAGAGTTCTCAGGTAGGGTGTTCCAGATTTTAGGGCCTTAGACAACATTGAATTTTTGTAAATTTTATGTAGTCGTACACGGGAAAGGTCGAGAGATGTTTGTGTCTGGTGTTAGCCTGTGGGTTCTGTCACAACTATCAAGAAAGCGTTTTTAGTCGACGGTGAAATTGAACTGTTAAGGCCCTGTAGATGTAGATTGCACAGAAGTAAGTGTGGAGTACTGAACAGTTGAGTAAGTTTTAAGGTCTATGAAGAGTGGTGGGGTGTGTTGCCAGGGATGTGAATTAGTGAATATTCTTACTGGCAGGCTTTTGTTGGGTTATAATTGGCTTTTGGTGTGTTGCTGCAGTTGATCCCCAAGCGACAAATGGAGCAAAGGGGAGTATGGATAAATAAGTGAGTGGTATAGTGTGAGAAGGGCATTTTGCGGCCTGAGTCTCGTATCTTGGAGAGGATCCAACCATTTTTGGATAACTTTTTTGGTTATATACAGGATAAGGGTGCTGAAATCAGTTGTTGTCAAGTAATAAGCCTAAGAATTTGCCCCCAATATGTCTGGAACTTCATAGAGTGTTGTCAACAAAATGTTAATTTTTGCACTCCTGCTCTGCTACCAAACATAATATAGTAGGTTTTGTCAGTGTTACCCCTTTGAGGTTTTCGTCGACAAGTACGTCTTAACGCGTAGGGGATTTTGTTCGTACTAGTAAGCATAAATTCTAGCGGCCTCCAAATTCTCACAGGAAAAGGCAGAAAAGCCTAGATGTGAGAGAATAGGGTCCTGTGTGGTGGGTGTGCGCAGTAGGAAAAAAAATCTGGGACCCAGTGGTGCATTGTGGGAATGCCATGAGTCATAGTACTCAATTTCCACACCGTCCCTGTGTAAGAAGTTCCTCACATCCTCGGCGAATAGGAAACTTTAGATTCCCCAGGTGACAGTTCTAATACAGAATGGAAGTGACAGTGGAGATGAGTTTTCAAGGTCTGTGTGAAGTTTTGACCGAAACTAATTGACCATAATATGGGTAGTAGTGAGGAAAACCAGACAACCCCCACCCTTCCACCTCTGGTGCTGGCCTCGTTCATTTGTACCAGAATCAAAAGAGGAAACCTCCTATTTCCCAAAATCCCAGACACAGATGTGAGCATTGGTGATGAAAAATGATAGTGATTATGAACTCAAGATCTTCAAACTGTTTCCAAGGAATGGAGGAGGAGGAGGGAGGGCAGAGGAGAGCGGAGGCAAGAGGAGGGAGGGAGGAGGAGGCAGAGGAGGAGTGAGCAAAGAGGAGAGGAGGGGCAAGCGGAGGAGTAGGCAAGAGAGGAGGAGGCAGAGGAGGAGGAGGAGGAGTAGGAGGAGGAGAAAGGAAAAGAAGATGAGGATGAGGAGGAGAAGGAGGAAGAAGGAGGGGAAGAGGGAGGACGAGGAGGAGGAGAGGATGAAGACGAAAAAACGTAATGATAACAAATAATACATAAAAATAATACATAATAATAATAAACATAATAAATAATAAATAACTAATAATAATAATAATACATATAAAAATAATAATATGTAATAATAATAATATGTAATAATTAAATGTTCACCCATGACAGTAACAAAGATAGGGGATATAACATCTGATTCAGTGCTGACGCTTGATGAGGGTAAATAGGGTAGAGCTGATGCCAAAAATTGAGATTAACATCGCCCTCCCTTTGTTTTTTGCTGGTAATACTAACATTCTGTCTGTCTATTTGCCATGTCTGTCAAGCTCCCTGTCTATCCATCTAGCTTTCTGTCTCAGAGAGCCACAAGACTGTTCACACTTTTACTCGCATCTTCAGCAAGTATAGCACTTAGTCTGGGTTTCATGGTTATCCTAACAATTTAACATGTAGTCTTGTATTTATGTGTACCTGTGAGACAGAGATAGACAGACAGAACAATGGAGGGAGAAAGATAATTAGATAAATGGAGGAGGGAAGCAGCATCCGCCCCCATTGTTTTGACAGTGCCGAGGGGGAAAGATAATGGAGCCAATATTCACTTTGACAGCTGCGACTCCTTGAATTTTACACTTGGACAAGGAGGAACAGGAGAGGGGAAGATGAAGAAGAGTAGGAGTAGGAAGAAGGAGGAGGAGGAAGAGTAAGAGAGGAGGAAGAGGATGAAGAGAAGAGTTATGGAGGAAGAGAAGGGAGCGAGGAGGAGAGGAAGAAGAGGAAAGGAGGAGTAAGAGTATGAGGAAGATGAAGAAGGAGGAGAGGAGGAAGAGGAGGAGGAGAAGAGATAGAGTAGGAGGAAGAGGAAGAGGAGGAAGAAAAAAGGAAGAGTATGGAGGAAGAGGAGGGGGAAGAGGAGGAAGAAGAAAGAAGAGGAGAGGAGGTGGAACACTATACACTGGTACTGGTACACTAACATTTCTGTCTGTCTATTTGTCTGTCTGTCAAGCTCCCGTGTCTATCTGTCTATCCGTCTAAGCTCTCTGTCTCGAAGAGCCACAAGACTTTGTCATCCATTTTTACTCACATCTTCAAGCAAGCTAGCACTTGGTCTGGATTTCTTGGTTATCCTAGGTAATTTATACTATGTAATACTTTGTATTTATTGTACCTGTGAGACAGAATAGATAGACAGATAGAAAGAGATAGAATTAGGGAGAAGGATAAAACACCCATTGTGTATGACACCATGTTTCAGAGTTCCGACAAGAGCAGACTAATAGGAATATGTTTCAGTGGACTGTATATTGGTATATATATTGATTAGAAAGAATAAAAACAATGTTTTGTATTGTTTTTTTTTGTAAACAATTTTTGTAAACAATATATTGATAATTATGTTAGTGGTGCTTTATTGTGTTGTATACAACGAGTGTAATATATGTTACATTGCACCTTAGCTTTGGTCTCATAGCCCACATAAGTTATGTGAAAAAATAAAATAGTGAAAAAAAAACAAACAAACCGTTCAATAACAAGTAACACTAAAGTTTAACCGGTGAGCGGCAGTCGCCGCGTTGCCATAGCACGCGGCTCAGTTTCTGTGCAAACTTCATGCCCCCATCCTACTCCGTAGCGTATTGAATGGTAATTTTTTTATTGTTAATCCTATCATGTTTAGAAAAAACACTCTATTTTTGTCATAAGAAAAAATAATTTTTTTTTTTTTTTTTGAAATTTTGCCCGACCCTGAGAACGAGTGTTCGGAGGGGCCTTGTCGACACCACCACAGGGTTAAAGCGTAAGATTATTGGAGCTGTCATCCAAGTTGATATTTTGAATCACTCCTCGTTCACAATATGTGTTTGAGGGTGCAGAATAGGGTGAGAGATGACATAAGATACGTGTCGTCATCAAAGATAAATGTTTATGTGGTGGTATATATATGGAAGATGATTGAATGTATGGAGGAAGAGCAGGGGACAAGGACACTTCCCTGCGGGAACTCCAGTATCAGTGGCCGTGTTGCTGAGCTGTGGTCTTTAATTGGTGACATACAGAACCTATTAGTAAGGTAAAGATTTGAAATAAGGCAAGCGCATGGCCACTTACTCCCATAATGATCAAGTTAGTGGAGTATGAAGTCGTGGTCTACTGTGTCAAAAAAGCTTTTCTTAAGATCCCTATAAAAATTCCTAGTGGATATTCCATATTTTCCAATGCTGTGTAAAGCAGATCTAGCATTTTAGTGATTGCATTACATAAGTGCTTTTATTTATCCTGAATCCAAATTGCAGGTTGATTATTTTTGTGCCGTTATAAGTGATACAGTCTCCTGTGCACGAGTATTCTCAAAGATTTTGGATAGCAAATGGTAAGTTAGAATATTGGCCTATATTTTTTAAGTCTGTAGGGTTCACACCCTTTATGTATTGGTGTAACCCTTGCCATCTTGAGTAGTTTTTCGGGAAGGTGCTAGTCTCTATTGACTTTTAAAAAGTAATGAAATAGCATGCGCAAAGGACAAGGGCCGACTCGCTTGTACAGTAATGAGGGCCATTAGACCGATACCCTGAGTTATTTTAAGAGACTTTATAATCTCGGACTTCCGTGGGCTCGAGTTGGTGCCAAGATTAGAAGGAATTTGGGAAATTCCCCATCTAGGTAGTCCCCGCATGGCATTAGGTAATGTGGGATTTTATTGGCGAGATTTAGGATCCTGATGGTTGAGAAGAAGTCTTTTTCTTGTTAGCTGTGTCTGTGGGATAAGTGGTGTTTTCATTAAGGTTTAGGTTAGGACAATATTCCTTGGTTTTTCTCAGTTTGGGGTCCCTAGAATCTGAGGCAGAGTGTTTTTCCAACTTTTTTATATCCCTCTATTGTCTGTGAATCTACTGAGTAGTACAGTTTTGTGGGCTTTCTTAATTACTATTGGTGAGAACTGATGAATATTGTTTAAGAAAATTATTTGGTGAATTAAAGCCCCTGTCTATATTGCTTTTCCATATTGGTGTTTCTTGTCATTGGATTTCAGATGTGCTGCGGTTTAGCCATGGGCAACCAAGCCGTTTGTTTTGTGACTGTATTTGTTTTATAGGACAATGTTTGTTGTATAATCCTAAGGTCTAATTTGTTAGAAAAATGTCTGAGATCTCCAGTCATCAATACCAATGGCCTTGGAGAATTCTTAGGCCATCCAACAGTCTCCTAAGGTCAGCTGTTGAACTCCTTACTGAGGCCTATCGTCATGGAGTCTAAATGTAGACTTTGTTGTATCAAGTGGTGTTTACGTATTGGTTTGTCAGGAGGAAGGTCCGGTAGTGTCTGTAGTGATAATCTGTGATTATCCAGATTTAAGGGGGCTAGTATATTGGTCCATATTTGGTCTATTATGGTTGCACTTGCCTCATTGAGCCTTGTTAGGTCTAAGTTATTTATTTATTTATTTATTTATGTTAATTTATTTAAAAATTTGAGCACACATACAGAGGTAACAAAAAATACAGATAAGGGGTGTCAGGGCAAGCATCCAAAGCCACGTTATACTAAGCATGAGCGAATGATAATCTCTCTGTGGCCTTCAGAATTAACTTAAGATGTACAGAGCAATTCGTGACACATCAGTGATAAAACTTTAATGTAGAACAGATTACTGATAAAGCGCTCCAATGAGTATTACAACAGACAGGGTCATATGGTTGTCTTGCAATTGTTGTAAACATTCAGTAAATGGAGTATTCTGATTTATGGTAGTGTATTTAAAAAATAATAAAGTTAGATTGGGTTTAGGTTTAACATTTATGTGATAATCTAATTGTGAGAAACATTTACGAATATAAATTTATAAAGGTTCAGTGTAATTGCAATATTTATTTTGGTTTTGGGTGAGTAAGTGATCTTTTGAGAAGAGACTTGAATTTATAAACAGGTAGTGTTTCTTTATATTACAGGTAATGAGTCCAGATTTAGGGCCTTTATGTGCATTGAGTTTTGCATAGTGTTAGATGGACACAAGAACATCAAAGAGTGATCCGTGCCTTGTGTATGGTCATGTGTTCTGTTTGAGGTTGGCAATGGAGATGTTTGAGGGGAGGGTTTAATATCAGAGATAAGTGTTCCATGTATGTAATAGGTGCAGTAGATAAGTAGAATGGTTTTGTTGTTGAATAGGTTTAGTGTATTGAAATATTGGTGGAGTGTCTGCCTATAGTTGAGGAATTTGTTTATCATTCTAACAGCAGCCTTTTTGTTGGGTAATTAGTGGTCTGAGATGTTACTTGTTTTGATCCCCGAATTCAACAAAATTACATAGGTGAGATAGGGGAAAATAAGAGAGTGGATATTAGGCCAGGAGGGCTCCTGTGGAGCATAGTATCGTATCTTCGATAGGTAAGCGCCTACAGTCTGGAAAATTTCTTAGAAATATGTTGTATATGCTGTATGAAATTGAGTCTATTATCAAAGGCGGGAATTTCCTAAGAATTTTCCCTCTGTTACACGCTTTGTGATAGTGATTTCCGTTTATTCATTATGACTTTAAGAGGGACATCTGTAAAGCACTGTACCCAAACTGAATGAAGTAGGCTTGGTGTCCATGTTTGTGGTAAAGTTTGTAGTCCTCATTCCAGGTAGATATTTTCTGTAATTTCGGTATTTACAGTATTGGCTACGTGACTGGCTCGGGGGGAGAAGACGTATGTAGATGCGTCATCTTGCTAATAGTGTTGCGTTTGATGTATTGCGAAAGGTCTCCATTTGCGAGGTCATTAATGTATAGGAGAAAGAGAAGAGGGCCAAGGGGACACTTCCGCTGAGGGACACCAACTGTAATTGGTTGTGCAAGAAGAGATTGCCCATTTGCATACCATATTACTTCTGTTGCTGAGGTATACTTGAGAAGTTGAGGAGTGCCCTCTTATACCATAGTGTGACAATTTTTACGTGGACAAGTCATGTAAACTGTATCAAAAGCTTTACGTAAGTCATGAAGAGCCCATTGGGACTTCTATTTTCTCTATATGCAGTGTAATAAGTTCTAGCATGTGTATAAAATAGCAAATCATTAGTATTTTTATTTGGCCTGGATCCAAATTGCAGGGGTTGATATTGGTTTTGGAGATAAGGTAGGAGTAGATTCGTTTATGAATTAATTTTTCGAAGATTTTGAGAGAGGGTGTAAAGTTGGATATGGCCGATCTAGTTATTCAACGCTGTTTGGTCTCCTCCTTTGTGGATCGGGTGACCCTTGCTATTTTGAGTACTGTAGGGAAGTGGAGGATTCCAGTGGTTTGATAAAGAGTGTTGCAAATGATTGGTGATCGCACTTGGTGACACATTTTTGTATATAAAGGGTGTTAAGGTATATAAATCCTCCTGGCCTTGTTTTTTAGTGTGTTGATAATAAGGGAGACTTCGTAAGGGTTATCTGAGCTAGTAACAGTGTGTTTCGTCCGGGTAGGTTTGCCAGTGAGGTAGTCATTTGGTGGGGTATCTGAGCTTGGGATTTATTGGCAAGGGTTTGGTCCTAAGTGCGAGAAGAAGTCAATTATTTCTGTTTTCTGTTTCTTGTGTGTGCGGGAGTTGTGGTCAATCTGATTTTGTCTAATTTATAATTTCGCTTATTTCTGTGATATCTTTTTTGTTCCTTAGAATTTCTGATAGGGTGTTCCAGTTCTTTTTTATATCAACCTCTCGTAAAGGTTGGATATATTCTGTTCTCATAATACAAATTTTTTTGCCCTTCATATCAGGCTGGTCTATAGGGATTGACGAGTAACGTTTTGTTTGTCTCAGGTTTATGTGACACATACTCTGAACTTGAGCGTTTTTTATCATATTGGAGGTTTTTGTAATTATGGATTTTGAGAATGCTGGGTGATAACCAAGAGGACTGTTCAGTTCATCTTAGCTGACAGTCTGTTTAGTTTTTTTTAGGGCAATAGTGCATGTTATAGCGGTATTAGGGTGTCTTTTTTTTAGAAAATTACTTAATACAATTCGTCAATATCGTGAGTATAGATTTCTCTAGCTCAGTGTGGCCAGTCTCAAATGCTTTGCTACGCTGTTGATGAAGTTATAAATGGCTGCCTCATTGTGAAGTCAGAAGGTGACTTTAGTAGTGTCTTGGGGTAATTTACCAAGAGTGTTATGAGAAAAGGAGGTAGGTTGTCTGTGGTATTATCTGTAATTATGCCTTATTTTAAAGGGGATATGGTGTAGGACCAGATGTGGTCAAGGAGGAAACACTAGTCCTCTGTAACTCTTGTAGGTTTTACGTTACTGTTTTGTACAACATACAGTATACTCATTGGTGTTTGTCATTCAGTAGCCGTGTAGGGTCCTGTCGTTGCAGGAGATTTATCTTGAAGTCACCTAAGAGTAGTAAGTGATCTTTTGATCAAATGCGTGCAACAGTTATCCATACTTCCTAAGGTTTTGACTAAATTGGCATTAATGGATTGACTGTGGACTCTGTAAATGTTTTAACAAATGTGAAGGTTTTTGTAGGTATTTGGATTTGATTTGGCTATGGAAATATTCCCCATGCTCATCTCCTTGTGCAAGTAATTAGAGAACATTTCTAGTTGTTCTGAGTAGTATATGGCATGAGCCACCCACTTTTTGTTCAGGCCTACAGTTGTGTAATGGTGTGTAACCAGGAATGTCAATAGACATCAGTACTATCAGGCTTAGGCCAGGTTTCAGTTAGTGTAATGATGGACAAAATGTCGATGTAAGGAATTAGTAAGCTATGAGGTCAACGAAATGCTTGCATAAAGATCTGAAATTGAATTATCAAGATAGTTATGTTGTCGTTGGCACTGAGAAGTGCCTTTGAATGTTCGGCGAGATATGTAGTAATAACATAACTGTTTGATTCATTTAAGACATTAAATAATGAGGTTTGGTATCAGGTATCATGCATGTAATCATAAGATATGTAGTGAAATCAATAGTTAGGAATAAGTATAAAAACAAAGTAAATATCTTAAGCTACAAAAAATAGCACCTGAATTAATTTAACAAATGTAAAATAATGATCTAAAGGTATTTTTTATTTTTTTTTTTTTTTTTTTTTTTTAAAGCTAAAATAGAAGGAGACAATATAAATGGCCTAATGACAAAAAAGTGATAATCAAATAATGGAGCTTGGGAATATGAAAGTAGGTAGTACTATAAAGGAAATTCTTTAAAGTTTAGAATTAAGTATAAAATAATAAAATAAAAGGGACTATGTAAGTTGTGTGAACAATGAAAGTGGTAATCAAATAATGAGCTTTGAAATTATAAATGGCAAAAATGTGACGTATTCTACTTTAAAGCACCTGAGAATTACACACCTTGATTATTTTAAACATTTGTGGAATGTATAAACTAGGGTAGTTATAAAAAGCAAAAAATAAAGGAGACAATAATATAAGGACTAAAATAAAGAATGGTAAAAAACACAAGTTAAATGGACAGGTGGTCACAAATGAATTAATATTGGTTCAGGATTAAGATCTGAATTTGTAATAATAAATAAATTGAGCAGTTAATTGCACAATAAAAGTAAAAAAAATGAGTAGTTGGTACAGCTAGCAAAAGATAGTTTTTGGTACTTGCACAAGTAATTGGAATATACACTAATAGCATACACAATGAAAGGTGACTAAAAAAACAAGTAGTGATAAACAAAATTAAATGGACAGGTAAGAACAATGAATATTATTAATTGGAGTAAGATTTGACTTGAAATTTAAATTATGAGCAATTAATAGCTGTAAGAAAGAAGTATAGAGTATCGGAGTAGTTTGGCATTAGCTAGTCTGAAAAAAATAAAAATAATAATGACAATATAATAGTAACTTACACTAAATGCACCACACGTAATATGTTTTAAGGGCACTTATCTAATCTGTTCTGAAATTCAGCTTTTCCTAAGGAAGGTAGAGAAAAATCGGTTTCATTTGAGATAGTATAATTGGGTTGTCCTAGTTAATGTTTACCATACTATATTTTCCATCTCGCGTGAAACACAGATGAATTTTGTTTCCCCCTGTTTTAAAGTTTTCTTCACAGCCTGAACAGAATGTTTTGACGTTTTTTTTGTTAGACACTCATTTATGTACACTCCATTTTTCATTGTAATTGCTGATTTAATTAGGTCGCTTATCTTTTATCGAAAGAATGAAGTCGGATCATTATACTTGTGTTTACTTCCTGGATTTCCTAGCAAACGTGTTTCTTTGATTTCATTGTTTTGCACGATGACTTGTACGTTGGTTCTTGTATTATCCTGATAGCAGTTTCTTTGCACTGTGCTTGGTTCTGTCACTAAATGTGTGACTGGTTTATTATACTGCATCAGACAACTTATCTTGTTCATTTTTTGTCGTCTTGTAAATCAAGGTATTCATATATTCCCGAGTGTGCATGTTCGGATTTCCATTCCTTGATTGTCTTCTTCAAACCTTCATATTTATTGTTGTTATTTTGCTCAGAGTGACAGCTATAGCTGCTTTTTAGAGTATTTTCTGTGTCAACACTTTCCGATGTAATCTCACTATCAAGGTTTTGGATCTATGCTCGAGGTTGGTTATCTTGTATTCTCCGTCGTCGAGTGTGGTTGCTTTGATATCCTTTGAATTCATTTCGAGAGCAACGATGTAGTCCTTGATATTGTCAGGAAATAATCAAACCTGAGTTATATCATGGGTGAATCCTTTGAAGGAGTGATTTGGAGGGGAGACAGCCATATATTGTTGTTGTTTGATGTTGTTTCCTTGGGTGGCGGCGGCGTGTGAGGGGGTTGAAGAAACACTGGCTTCCCTGCTGGGTAGTACAATATGAGTTCTAGGGTCCTTGCTGTTATTCTTTTATTTTACTACTGGAGTTGTTTCCTTCTGCGATATCCTTTCATAGTATCACTGAATTAGATACTGTGATAGCAAAGGAGGTTGAATGCTTGTTCTCTCGAGCTTGGTTTTAGAGTGATTGGTCTGGGCAGCGAGGCAGTGTATTGGGTTAGCAGGGCTGTCTCCTTAGATGCATCTAATTTTGTCAAGATTTGGGATTACATTCTTAGTATCTTGGTCATGTTTGTGGTCTACGTGGGTGTCAATAGTTGAACTTTCACTTTAGGCCATCACAAGTTTGTTGAGCGATGTTTTTTTGAGAAAGAGAGCTGGTAGGATAAACGTTGCTGCCGCTGGGCGCGCTGGCCTCTGCTCCGCTGCCGCTGCCCGCTGCCGCTATGTTGGTTATGAGAAGTGTGTTGTTCATATTGTTGATGAAATCAGTTACAGGTGATCATCTAGTAAGCCAAGGTTGATGTTGAAGTCTCCAGCTAAGAAAGGGGGGTGCTTATTCATTTGTCTGTTTGTTATTAGTGACTTTAATTTCTCACTGAAATTTGGGATGTTTGTGTGGGGTTTATCCGGAAAATGGCACCGATTGTTATAGGCGTCTTAAGGTTTTTTACAGTAAAATTAGCAAAAATATATTCCCCATATTCATCACTAAAGCAAGTGGTGCTAATACAAGATAGAGTAATAGATTGCAATACCACCCCCAACTTGGTTTGGTCTGCAGTTGTGAATTGCTGGTATCCTGGTAGGGGGTTTAGATTCTATTGTGCCTGCTTAAGCCAGGTCTCAGTAAGAATAATGCAGGAGAAGGGTGTCTTTAGTGATTCAAGGAGTGCTAGGAGGTCATCATAGTGTTTGCTTAAGGACCTGATGTTGTAGTTAAGTACTGATAGACTTTTAGCATTGTTTAGGATAGTGTTTGGCTTGTGATGCTTGTTAAAAAAAGGCAGTTACTTTCCAATAGGTTTTGATTTGGTGTCAGATTATGGGGGTTTTTAGATCAGGGTCAACATTATCAATCATCTTCTGGGTTTTAAATTATGGTTATTTAATAATCCTGATTTTGTGTGTTGAGTACTAGTACTGATATCTGTAGTGGTAGGAAGTTTGGACAAGTATATAGCTAGAGTATTTTGGTCATGTAGAAGTATATCACTACTACACATAATGAAGTTGATGTTGTCTATGTGTTGTGCTGGAAGGGAACTAAAGTACAACTAGGTATAAGCTAGTAATAAAAAAAATACAAATAAAAATAGAAAAAGACTCTCACTTGTAATTGCACTAAGGTCTAATATAATGACTTTTGTGGAGTCTATGTTTTGAGCTGAATGAGCTATAGTACAATAGGTTTAATCTATTAATATAAAAAATACAATTAAAAAATAGCACTAGTCTCCTCACTAGTAATTGCACATAGTCTAATATAGTGAATTTGGTATTGGCTATGTATTGAGCTAGAATGAGCTAGAGTATAACTGTGTTTAATCTAATAATATAAAAAAGGCACAAGACTCTCAATTGAAATTGCACTAAGGTCTTATATAAGTTGTTTACAAGAATTAGAGTATAACTGATTTAAATTGACAGGATAAAATACACAATTTTAAGGGTTACCCAAAAAAATAAAAAAAAAATTATAAAAATAAAAATGGCAATGACTTGGTTATAATATGCTAGTAAGATGGTAGACAGGATAATATAAAAGTTGTAGTTGAAAATACTAGTTTAAAAAAGTATAGAATGAAAATGGTCAATAAAGAAGTTTAACAATAAGTTTTGATAAATATAGTTTTAAGTAAAATTGGGCATAATAGGGATTTAGAAAAAAATTGGGCAATTGAGTATTTTTTAAAATGAGGTAGAATTATTGAAGACAAAGTTATGGTTAGTTTATAATAAAATAAGATGGAACAGTGATGTGGTAAGTTGTAAAAAAGGAGATAGATTCTGTAGATATTAAACACAATTAAGACTATGAGGTAGAATGGTCGTTGAATACAACAATGACAATCAAAGTACAGTGGACCCCGGTTAACGATATTTTTTCACTCCAGAAGTATGTTCAGGTGCCAGTACTGACCGAATTTGTTCCCATAAGAAATATTGTGAAGTAGATTAGTCCATTTCAGACCCCCAAACATACACGTACAAACGCACTTACATAAATACACTTACATAATTGGTCGCATTCGGAGGTGATCGTTATGCGGGGGTCCACTGTAGTTGGGGTATTAGAATTTTAGGGGGGCACAAATTTATGACAATATAACACTAACGGTGGACTATGGGTATTATCTGCACTTTACTCTGATTCTGTTAGTCCAGCCTCACTTAGGAATGTTTTAAGGTCATGTTCTGTAGAGATGAAGTATCTCTTCCCAGTGGGCTATTTCCTAACTGCGATTTTTCCATCCCTCACAAGCACTGGTGGTTTTTTTGGGCACAGCGTAATTTTCTTAGCCGATAAAGAAGGTTTCGTCTTGTTTTGGTAAGGCACTCATTGACGTAAACATCAGTTTTCATAGAAATAGATGTTTTTAGTAGGTTTTTCTTTGTAGGCTAGTTTGGAATTTAACAGCACTGTTTTTTTTTACCTGCTTGGTAGCCCATCAGTTTGCAATCCTTTAGGTCATCACTACGTATTTTTAAGGCGAAGGTGGTCCTTAATAAGCTGTAAGGTGGTCTCCATGCAGGTCTCTTGGGTGACTGTGGCTGGGAGATGTTTGCTGTTAACTACAACAGCGTCAGATAGCTGCTGTTGGTTTATTATGGTCTTGGAAGTTGGTTATGACATTGGCAAGTTTTTGGTCCACTCTTGATTTTTCCTCTATAATGTTTGGGAGTAAGTAGGGGGACTTGGTCTTTTAGAGTGTTGATGGTGTCTAGGGACTGGTGTGGGTGTTGCTTTGCTGTTCTAGAGTGTCTAGTTTATGTTCAAGAGCAGTGATCTTGTTGAGGTAATCTGCATTGCTAGCTTTTAGTTCCTGCATTTCTTGAGTTAGTTTGGTGATCGTTTGGTTCTGAATCATAAGGAGTTTAGCTATTTCTGGGTCGTGATCTTCTTGACATCAAAAAACTGGGAAGGAGTTATCTGGACTGTGGCGGCGGCCATGTTTGTTGTTGTCTGTCGTGTGTTGTGGTGGGGCCGGTGGGTGATGAGGGTTGGGGTCCTGGCCCGGCAGTACCACAATTTTTCTGTTATTACTGCTCTCAAACCTTTGATGTTAGGAGTCCTTAGCTGGTTACTGGATCTTCTTTTATTGCTCTGACCCTTGTCCATTGGCTGTGGCTTCGGGTTAATAGTAGGCGACGGGTGATGGGTGAATGTTGTGGAGTATCACTTCAGTGGCAGCGGGGTAAGGAGATGGTAGTATTGAGTCCATTAGTTGGTAATTTGTGAACTTTTGGGTGATTTCTGCAGTTGCTTTATACATTCTGGGTATCCACACATGTTAGTGTTATGTGGGTCTTGAATTAGGTCATCACTGGGGTGCTGGGACCTCAAATAGAAGTGAAAATAGAGGACAAGGTTCCTGTTTTCCGCTGCCGCGGAATATCTTTATTAGATATGCCCTATACTATCTCATTCTATTTTTAGATAGGCATATGTATACATCCTGTTATATTTTGTATTGTATACCTAAGTAATTGGTTTTGCTTACTCTGTTAAAATGACAGTTATATTCTCTTATTATGATTTTTCATGAATGAACTGAGTAAAATGTAAGTATTAGAGTGGAACCTAGGGTTTTAGGCCGCGGCGGAGCAGCCAATTTGGAAATCGAAACACTGGATATCAGGTATGCTCAGGCATATTCCCTTAAGGAAAAGGAGGAGAATATGTAAACTAGAAAGAGAAAGGCACTCTCTATACAGGCAAAAACAAAGAATAACAGAGCAGCTACAAGAGGCCAATATATCTGCAATACGTAGAGAGACACTGGTCAGAGAAATAGCAAACATCGAGCTAAAGCTAAAGGAATCTTACAGGAGTCAAGAAACACAGGAAGAACTAAAAGCCATAAATGAATTTGAAAGAAACCCAAAGTATTTCTTTTCTTATGCCAAATCAAAGTCGAGAACAACGCTCAGTATTGGGTCCCTACTTAAAAGGGATGGGCCCTACACAGATGACAGCAAGGAAACGAGTGAGCTACTCAAGCCCCAATATGACTCAGTTTTTCAGGAGCCTCTAACCAGACCAAGAGTCGAAGACCTAAATGAGTTTTTTATGAGAGAGACAAAATCTGGTAGACACACACCTATCTGATATTACCCTAACACCAAATGACTTCAAAAAGGCGATAAATGACGTTCCCATGCACTATGTCCCAGGCTCAGACTCATGGAACTCCGTGTTCATCAAGAACTACAAAAAAACCCTATCACATGCTTTTAACATCCTATGGAGAGGGAGCATAGATACTGGGGTCATCCCAGTCACTAAAAACAACAGACATAGCCCCACTCCACAGACCGATGGCGCTAAAGTCCCATATCGTAAAAATCTTTGAAAGAGTTCTAAGAAGCAAAATCACCACCCATCTAGATACCCAGGGCAGCATGGGTTTAGAGCAGGTCACTCCTATCTGTCCCAACTACTGGACCACTACGATAAGGTCCTGGGTGCTCTAGAAGAAAAACAGAATGCAGATGTAATATACACAGACTTTGCAAAAGCCTTAGACAATCGTGGCCATGGTGTAATAGCACATAAAATGTGTGATAAAGGAATAACAGGAAAAGTTGTTAGATGGATCTATAATTTCCTAATAAATAGAACACAAAGAGTAGTAGTAGTCAAAAGAGTAAAGTCTGAGGACGCTACGGTGAAAAGCTCTGTTCCACAAGTTACATCTTGTTCCTCATCCTCATATCGGACATAGACAGGGATATAAGCCATAGCGCCATATTTTCTTTTGCAGATGAAACCCGAATCTGCATGACAGTGTCCTCCATTGAAGATACTACATGACTCCAGGCGGACATCAACCAAATCTTTAAACGGGCTGCAGAAAACAGTATGAAGTTCAATGATGAAAAATTTCAATTATTCCAATATGGGAAAACGTGAGGAAATTAAAACTTCATAGGAGTATAAAACAAATTCCAACCACACAATAGAGCGAAAAACTAATGTCAAAGACCTGAGAGTGATCATGTCAAAGGATCTCACCTTCAAGGACCATAACATTGTATCAATCACAGCTGCTAGAAAAATTACAGGATGGATAATGAGAACCTTCAAAACCAGGGATGCCAAGCCCAAGATGACACTCTTCAGGTCACCTGTTCTATCTAGGCTGGAATATTGCTGCACACTAACAGCACCTTTCAAGGCAGGTGAAATTGCTGACCTAGAATATGTACAGAGAACCTTCATGGCCTGCATAACTGGGGTAAAACACCTCAGTTACTGGGAATGCTTGAAGTTCCTAAACCTGTACTCCCTAGAATGCAGGCAGGAGAGATACATGATTGTATACATTTAGAAAATCCTAGAGGGTTTAGTACCAAACTTGTACACGAAAATCACTCCCTACGAAAGCAAAGGACTCGGCAGATAATGCAACACCCCCCCCAGTGAAAAGCAGGGGTGCCACTAACACGATAAGAGGCAACACAATAAGTGTCAAGGGCCTAAGACTGTTCAACTGCCTCCCAGCATACATAAGGGGGATTACTAATAGACTCCTGGCTGTCTTCAAGCAGGCACTGGACAGGCACCTAAAGTCAGTACCTGACCAGCCAGGCTGTGGTTCAAACGTTGGATGAGTGTGGCCAGCAGTAACAGCCTGGTTGATCAGGCCCTGATCCACCATGAGGCCTGGTCACAGACTGGGCCATGGGGGTGTTGACCCCCAGAACTCTCTCCAGGTATACTCCAGGCATGCTCTCAGAAATAGGTTGTACGAGACGCGTCACCCCTGACCGGCGACGCTCTTCCTCATGCGTATCACACTCAGTCTGTGCGTCTCTCTCATTGGATTAGGAATACCTTGCGGCTTCATCCATTGTTTCTGGTGCTTTTTTGTTGATTGCAACTGTGAAATAAGCCACCATGGGGCCAAAGAAAGTAAAGAAGGTGAGGAACATGATATAATTCAAGAAAGAACTTGCAGAATGAGTTGCAAAGCTTTGTGGAGAAATATCACTACCACTCTCTACAAAGGTAGAGGGTGGTTGTGATGGTGGTAGTGATGTTGGTAGAGGGTGGTTGTGATGGTGGTAGAGGGTGGTTGTGATGGTGGTTGACAGTGGTTGTGATGGCAGTAGAGGGTGGTTATGATGTGGTAGAGGTGGTTGTGATGGTGGTAGAGGGTGTAGTGGTTGTGGCAGAGGGTGGTAGTGATGGTGGTTGTGATGGTGGTAGATGGTGGTAAGGGTGGTAGTGATGGTGGTAATGATGGTAGAGGGTAGTAGTGAGAGTGCTAGTGATGGTAGTGGTAGTGATGGTGTAGAGGGTAGTAGTGATGGCAGTAGAGGGTGGTAGTGGTAGTGGGTGGTAGTGATAGTGGTAAGGGTGGAGTGGTAGGATGGTGGTAGAGGGTGGTAGTGGTAGTGATGGTGGTAGAGGGTGGTAGTGGTAGTGATGGTCATAGAGGGTGGTAGTGGTAGTGATGGTGGTAGAGGGTGGTAGTAGTAGTGATGGTGGTAGAGGGTGGTAGTGTAGTGATGGTGGTAGAGGGTGGTAGTGATGGTGGTAGAGGGTGGTAGTGATGACAAAGAATCGAAGATGTTGAGAAGTTGTTGTTGGTGTGGATCATTGAAAAACAGTTAGTGGGAGATAGTGCAGTGGAGGCGATAATTTATGATAAGGCAAGGCAGTTGCATGTGGATCTTGTAAAAAATATGCCAAAAAGAGTCTTCAATAAAGGTATGTAATGTTCATCTATTATTAAAATTACTGCTTTATATTTCTTTCTCATTGTTTTCTGTATGTAAAACTATAGGTATTCTTTAACCCTTTCAGGGTCCGTCCCGTAGATCTACGGCTTTACGTTCAGGGTCCAAACCGTAGATCTACGTCATGAGCTCAGCTCACTCTGATAAACTGTGAGTGGTAAATTTGGGCCTAGATATGAGAGAATACATCTATGTGGTATGTGTGCACCACATAAAACAAATCCTGCAGCACACTGTGTATAATGAGAGGAAAAAAACTGAGACCATGATTTTCGATTAAAACAGCGACTTTGCAGTGTTTTTTCGTATGCTTTTTATAGTTGTATTTGTGATTTCTTGGTCTCATTTGATAGAATGGAAGACATATTACAGAAATAGAGATAATTTTGATTGGTGTTAGCACTGGAAATGGCTTGAAACTGAGCTCAAAGTGGCGGAAATGTTAAATTTTTGCCGATGTTCAAGAGTAAACAAACGACCTCACACGTCTAATACACGCCAGCTGGTGGGTCTAATATACATTCACAAATGTGGTGATGATATTTATATAATTATTACAATATTGCATAACAGTAAATCTTCTATTTTTTGGTGTGAATAAAAATTCATTATGTGAATAAAAAATCAAAACGGAATTTATTTGTAAAGCCTCAAACGTAACTAATGAACAGAGTTAATGTTAGTTTAGTGCCAGGAATACCTACATTGCTTATTCTGGACCCTATTTTGAAAATGGAATATTTTGAACTTTGTGTTAAATTGGCCAAATTACCAATTTCCAGTCACTTTATTTTGTAGTTGAAACAGTTGACTTGGCGATTTTCTTTGTGCTCAATCGATTGAATAGAAGTAATACTAGTGAAATAGCTAAGAATTTGGTCGACTGGAATAATGTAATTGGCCTAAAATGGGAGTCAAAGTCGGCAAAATCGCCGATTCGTAAATATCGCTGACACATCAAAATTCACGAGAGCATAATTTCGTCAGTTTTCCATCAAATTTCGTACTTTTTGTTTTATTACATTCACAAAAAGATTCTCTACCATTTCATAAGAAAAACAATTTTTTTTTTTTGAAAATTCTTGGACACTGGGGCATCACTTCAGATTTTGGCCTTGGACCCTGAAAGGGTTAAAAAATGTATTTGTTAACATTTTTGGGTGTCTGGAACAGATTAATTGTATTTACATTATTTCTTATGGGAAATATTGATTCGGATTTAGGTCAACCTTCTGGAACGGATTATGGCCTATAACCAGGGTTCCACTGTACACCACATCCTAAGTTTTGCCTGAGATGCTGTCCATTTTTTGGTCCTTTAGATTATTGTATGTCCTAGTCAGTAATACTAAAATTCAGATCAGTGTCTGCATTTGTAATAACCTCCACAAACATAAAACAAATTGTTTTACTTCCAACAAATTCCTTTTTTAAAAAATTCCAGTAGTGTTGAATGTTACTAGAAGCAGGTGGTCCAATGGTTAACACACTGGCCTGTGAGTTTAGCACTCACTGGGTACACACCCTCACCACCTCCTGGTGTATTTCCACTAGTAGTTTATTTTAAGGCTGACCAGAATGCTCTGCATAACCAGGGGCTATCTATAAAGTACCTCAATAATATTACCTTTTGCAAATCAACTGTAAACCAAACAGGAAGCATGTCTATCTGGCATTCAACAGATGGAGGGTTAAGCCTGCACAATGTCTTAGGCTGAATGACCCACATGGGTTTACCACTTAACATGAATTGCTAAAATTAAAATTGTAAACCATACTTTGTAGAAGAGCACCAATTTCACAATTGAAATGACCCTCTGCTTGTTATGACCTCCTTGTTATAACTCGTGACCTATTGGTCACACTGAGCTAAGAGATACACAAAAAGGGCGACAAAAGCAAAACCCCTCACGTCTGTCTAAAGTTTTAAAGATGGTTCATCTTAAAACCCAAAAAAATGTATCCCCCACAATGTTCATTATTTTTTAAATGAACACTGAAGTGCATATGTAGCAGGTGTTATACAATATGCATAGCATGTAAACCATACCAAGGGCAGGATTTGAACCCGCGGTCAGAGTCTCAAAACCCCAGACTGTCGGTTAGCCACGGACCCTGCCACAAAAAGTTTTTCCCAAAAAGGTAATTTCACACCATGGGAAAGGGTTTAGCCAAACTGCCTTCCATGGTTAGAAATATACTATTTGGGGACGAATTTATTGTGGCTAGCTGCCAGTGGCAAAACCGACGGTCTGGTTTTTTGGGAACTCCGACCCGGGGGTTAAAACCCCCCTGTGGTAGGGTTTTTTTGCAATCATGTCCATTACTTTTCATGAGCCTGCATAGCATGTGTTACACAACACTTTTTTAGCATTGCAACAAAACACCTGTGTAGCAAGTGTCACACAACCCTGTGTATTGGATCATAAAGAACCAGTGCCCCTCAGATATTTTGTACATTCATATCTTAATGGTTAATTGTTAGGACCAAGAATCATAAAAGAATATTTTTTAATGTCTGGAAGTAGCAGTTATTTATTATTTTATAATTTTCTTGCCTGAAAGGGATTCCATAATTAGTATACCGGGAGAATTTTGAGGGATAAACGCCCCCCGTGCCCCGGTCTGGTCCAGGCCTTGCGGTGATCAGGGCCTGATCAACCAGGCGTTTTGCTGGCTGATGCAAACATATGTCGAGCCCCAGCCTGGGTGGCAGGTATGACTTTAGGGGCCCATCCAGTGGTTTTTTGAACAACCGGGGTCTATGGGAATCCCCCTTATGTACGTTGGGAGGCATTTAACAAAATTTTGGGGCCCCCACACTTATTGCTTGTTTTAGCGTTACTCATGGTGCCTCTGCTTTCTTTTGGGGGTTGATGCATCTCCCCCTGTCTTTTGCTTTTTTGGGATGATTTACATGTCAAATTTGGGGCAATCCCCCTGGATTTTCCAAGTGTATATTATCACCGAAATTGGAATCACTCCTGAACCAGTAAAAGGTTCCCCTGAAAACACAAGCTTAAAAATCACCTCATCTCTCAATATTAACCAAAAAAACTTCAACATTTTAAGCAAATCCCCAAAATTTTATTTATATGACCTCAATTATTAAACATCTTTTCCAAACATGAAAAAATTTCTGTATTTGTAATTTTGTTTTTATTTTTATTATTTATAAACCCCCCTTGACTACCTCCACTGTATTAAAATAAAAAAAAGATTTATAAAAATTTAAACATACTTACCTTGTCTAGACTTAAGTAGTTATTATTTTTATATTTTTTATTAACACATCGGCCATTTCCCACCAAAGCAGGGTGGCCCGAAAAAGAAAAATTCTCATCATCATTCACTCCATCATTGTTTTGCCAGAGGCATGCTTACACTACAGTTGTAAAACTGCAACATTAACATCCTTCCTTCAGAGTGCCGGCACTCTGAAGGAATCTCCATCTCCAGGAATCAAGTCTGGCCTGCTGGTTTCCCTGAATCCCTTCATAAATGTTACCTTGCTTACACTCCAACAGCACGTCAAGTCCTAAAATCCACTTGTGTCCATTTGTCCCTATCTAACACACTCATGCCACCACATGTTGGAAAGTCCAAGCCCCTCGCACACAAAACTTCCTTTATCCCCTCCCTCCAACCTTTCCTAGGCCGACCTCTACCCAGCCTTCCCTCCACTACAGATTTATACACTCTCGAAGTCATTCTATTTCATTCCATGTTATTCTTTATTCTTTTATGTATCTTTCTCACCTGCATTCTAGTAAATATAAATCAAGGGACTTCAACCATTCCTAATAATTTTAGGTGCTTTACTGTACTTATGTGTGCCATGAAAGTTCTCTCTGCATTCTCCAGGTCTGCAATTTCCCCTGCCTTGAAAGGGACCATTAGTGTACCACAATACACGTATTCCTAGAGAGAACAAACGATTTGAAGAGAATCATCATGTGCTTGGCATCCCTAGTTTTGAAGGTCCTCATTTATCCACTACCATTTTTCCTAGGCAGCTGTGGTTGATACCACTGTGGCTCTTCTGTGTTGCTCCGGCTGTAGAATTCATGTAAACTTAACATTATTTGTATGGAATAATAAATAAACATTCCATAGTAGTAGCAGTGTACTAATAATAATATTAGCAGTATAGGTACTACACCAATCTTCCCAGACGCCACAGCAAAATGAATCATTCCTGGCACCTCTTGTTGTACGCCGAACATATAATTACAAGACTACCTTTTTAACAGAACAGTTCAGTAAAATTCTCAAATTGACCAATTTGGAAGTGGTAGTACTGTAACATTCTTTGTAAGTATTATAATTAATAAACCTATTTTTATTTATGGCTATTATCGTAAATTTAAGTTTTGCAGCAGACCATAGTGGGTAAGAGGTGTACGTGCTGAATTATGTGACCTCTGTTGGTCCAGCAAAATCAACACACCAGTAGAGCCTAGGAACCAAGACTGCCAGAAAACTGGTGTTGTACCTGTACAGTGGTACCTTGACTTCGAGTGCCCCAACTTACGAGCTTTCTGAGTTATCGGGCGTCGCTCGGTTGATTTTTTGCTTTGAGTTGTGAGCCAAATCGAGTTACAAGCTAGTTCAGATTATGCCGCCACTAGTGGCGGCAGATCTGAAGTCAAATACAACTCTGTACCCAGAGGAATGTGCTCTTCCAAGACATAACTGGAAGGATAATACTCTCACACTAGTCCCTTGTTTGGTTCTCATATAAATCCAGGGAAGAGGTAACCTCCATTACAACAATCAAGAGTTTTTACAGAAAAACATTAGAAAGGCTCTGTGATATTTCAGAGGCCTTCTAGTGGATGGAGTCACTGAGTAGTTGGTGGGTTTTGTAGTTGTGATGGTGGTGGGGTGGCAGTAAAAGAGTAGCGATAGTGGTGGGTGTAGTTGTGATGGTGGTGGGTGGAGTAGTGATAGTGATGAGTGGAGTAGTGATGGTGGTGGATGGAGCAGTGATAGTGGTGGGTGGAGTAGAGATCGGTTGTGAGTGGAGTTGAGAGGGTAATGGGTGGTAGTAGTGGATAATGATGGGTGGTGCAAGTGATGGTGGTGGGTGGAAGCAGTATTGAGGGGGTGGTGGGTGGAGTAGTGCATAAATGGGTGGGTGTAGTAGTAATGGTGGTGGCTGGAAGTATGTTAGTAGTGGGTGGAAAGTAGCAATAGGTGGAGGGTAGAGTAGGTGATGGTGGTGATATCTTTTCCACCCTTCACCTCCACCAGCATCTTCGTTACGCCCCCAAGTTGTCTGTCTCCAAGGTTATAAAGACACTTTATAAAACCAGTTTATTTCTTTTACATTCTCTCTTTTCTTTTAAATGTTTTTTAATAACAATAATCTTTATTCGTTGGTGTCCTGGCCTAAGGCGAAACAAAAGCTGAAGGGGGTAGGGAGTGTTTCTTGGGGGAAATAAATGGGATTAAATCTGGAGTATCTGAGATTGAGTTCGAGCAAAAGTGAAGGGGGGCTTAGCAGTAATGTAATGACAGTTATGGAAGGAGAATAGGAGAATATGAATGTGTAAATTCAAGAATTATGTGGATTAAAGTAAAGGGTTGTATGCGAGAAGTTGGGTTCATAATAAGCGTGTATGCACTGGAGAAGAGAGGAATGCAGAGGAGAGAGAGTGATTTTGGGAGATGTTAAGTGAATGTACAGGAGCCTTTGAACCAAGTGAGTGAGACTAATTGTAGGTAGGGGAACTTGAATGCTAATAGTAGGAGAACTTTTAGAGAGGGTTGTGAGTAGGTACGTTTTGGTGGTGGCCAGGTTGTAAATGATTAATGGGAGCCCTTTGATGATCTTTGTATAGAAAGGGTTTTAGTTTATAGGTATAATATTTTAAAAAAGAGGATAAATAAGTATACACGATATGATGTCAGGGCGAAAGACAGTAGTTTGTTGGATTATGTATTGTTAGATAAATGATCTGTTGAGTATGACTTCAGGAATGTACATGTTTATTGTGGGGCACAGATTATATCAGATTCAACTTTTTTCTAGTGAGCTCCCTGAGAGTAAAAGGGTAGATGGGATACAAGGAGAATTGAATAGGAAGCATCGGGTAAGAGAGAGGTGAAGGTTTATATAAACTAAAAGAGGGAGGCAGTTAGGGTAAGATTATAAACAGCTATTGGAGGATAGATGGGCTAATGAGGAGCAAAGGCAATGGGTCGAAGGAGGTATGGGGTAGCGTTTAACAATGTAGTGTTAGAGTGTTCAGCAGAAAGTTGTGGTTACGGAAGTGGGTGCAGGTGGATGAGGGAGCGATTGGTGGATGATGATGTACAGGGGTAGTAAGGGGGAAAACGTTAGCAATGAGAAGTTTTTACAAAGTAGAAGTGATTACAAGGAGGGAAGAGTATATGGGAGAAAAGAGAGAAGTTAAGAGAGTGGTTGGAAGCAATGTAAAAAGAGAGTCAAATGAGAGAGTGGGTTGAGATGTTATCAAACAAATTTTGTTGTGAAAATAAGAAAAAGTTTTGGAGTGAGATTAACAGTTAAGTAAAGCCTAGAGAACAAATGGATCGTGTCGTTAAAAATAGGAGAGGAGAGTTCTAAATGGCAGAGGTAGAGTATTGACAGGAAAGATGGAAGGATATTTGAGGAATTGTTAATTGTTGATGAAGATAGGGAAAGCTGTGATTTCGGTTTAGGGCAAGAGGAATAACATCTTGTAGGAGTGAGGAAAGAAGCCATGCTTGGCAGTTTGTGAGTGTGGGGGAAGTTCAGTGAGGCAGTAGGTATAATGAAAGGGGGTAAGGCAGCCGGGATTGATGGCGATAAAGATTGAAATGTTAAAGCAGGTGGGGATATAGTTTGGGAGTGGTTGGTGCAATTATTTAATAAAGGTATGGAAGAGGGTTAAGCTACCTAGGGATTGGCAGAGAGAGCTTGCATAGTTCCTTTTGTTATAAAGGCAAGGGGAATTAAAAGAGAGTGCAAAATTATAGGGGGATAAGCTGTTGAGTGTCCTGGTAAGTGTATGGTAGAGTTTAATTGAAAAGAATTAAGGTAGACGGAGAATAGGATAGCAGATGAACAAGGAGGATTTAGGAAGGTTAGGGCGGTGTGTTGGACAGGTGTATACAGTGAAACATAATAAGTGGTGGAACACGTATTTAGATAAGGCTAAAAGAGGTCTTTGTGGCATTTATGGATTTGAAAAGGGCGAATGACTGGGTGGATAGGGGGGCAATGTGGCCAGATGCGCAAGTGTATGGTGTAGGAGGTAGCGTTAAGAAAGCAGTGAAGAGTTTTTACGAGGATAGTGAGGCTTCAAGTTTTAGGTATGTAGGAAAGAGGGAATTTTTTCCCAGTAAAAGTAGGCCTTAGACAATGGATGTGTGATGGTCACCGTGGTTGTTTAATAAATTAATAGATGGGGTGTAAGAGAAGTAAATGCGAGGGTCTTGGCAAGAGGGCGTGGAGTTTAAAAGTTTATAATGATCACACACAAGTGGGAGATTGTCACAGCTGCATCTTTGCCGATGACATGTTGCTCTTGGCGGGAGATTTGAAGAGAAGTTGCAGAGATTGGTGGATCGAATTTGGTTTAGGGTGTGCAAAAGAGAAAATTAAAGGTGAATACAGGAAAGAGTTTTGGTTATGAGGATTAACAAAAAGAATTAGGTGATGAAAGATTGAATATCAGATTGGAGGGAGAGTGAGTATGGAAGGAGGTGAACGTATTCAGATATTGGGGATATGTGGAGTGTCAGCGGGAATGATGGGTCTATGAAAGATGAGGTTGAATCATTATAGTATGATGAGGGAAAAGAGTGAGTGGTGCACTTAGGACGTCTGTGGAGACAAAGAACTATGTCCTGGAGGCAAAGAGGGGAATGTATGAGAGTATAGTTTTACAACGCTCTTATATGGGCTGTGAAGCAGTGGGGTGGATGAATGTTGCAGCGAGGAGAAGGTGGAGGCAGTGGAGATGTCATGTCTGGGGGCAATGTGTGAGTGTGAATATAAATGAGAGAATTCGTAGTTTGGAAGTTGGAGGAGGTGCGGGAATTACCAAAACTGTTGTCCAGAGGGACTGAGGAAGGGTTGTTGAGGTGGTTGGACATTGTAGATGAGAATGGAGCGAAACAGAATGACTTCAAGAGTGTATCAGTCTGTAGGTGGAAGGAAGGCGGGGGGGGGCGGTAGGGGTCGGCCTAAGAGAAAGGTTGGAGGGAGGGGGTAAGTAAAGGAGGTTTTGTGTGCGAGGGGCTTGGACTACTCCAGAGGCATGCTGTGAGCTGTTTGATAGGCAGAGGAATGGAGACAAATGGTTTTTAATACTTGACGTGCTGTTGGAGTGTGAGCAAAGTAACATTTTATGAAGGGATTCAGGGAGGAAACCGGCAGCGCCGGATTGAGTACTGGAGATGGGAAGTTACAGTGCTGCATCTGAAGGAGGGGGTGTTAATGTTGCAGTTTAAAAACTGTAGTGTAAAGCACCCTTCTGGCAAGACAGTGATGGAGTGAATGATGGTGAAAGTTTTTCTTTTTCGGGCCACCCTGCCTTGGTGGGAATCGGCCGGTGTGATAATAAAAAAAAAAATAAATTCTTATTCATAAATACATTTTTCTTTTTTAAAAACCCATAACAAAAAAAAATTGGAGTGGTTTTTTGGGGGGCTGGAATGGATTAATGGCATTTCAATTAATTTTCAATGAGGAAAACTGATTTGACATCGAGCAAATTCAGTTTACAAGCTTCAGTCACGGAAGAATTAAACTCGTAAGTCAAGGTACCACTGTACAGTGGACCCCCGCATACCGTTGGCCTTACATAACGTTAAATCCGCATACCGATACATTTTATCGCTAAGATTTTGCCTCGCATACCGCTAAAACCGCTCAACGCTGTTCGTCCGAGACGCGTTCTAATGTGTGGCCTGAGCCAGCCTCACATGTCAGCCGGTGGATTTTACAGCAGCCTTCCGCAGTAACATCCAAGATAACAATCCAGAACATTTCGTATTTTACAGTGTTTTTGGTGATTTTATCTGCAAATAAGTGACCATGGCCCCAAGGAAAGCTTCATCAAGTGCCAACCTACAGCATAAGGGTTGAGAAATTACTATAGAGTTGAAGAAAGAGATCAGTGATAGTACGAAGTGGAGTGACGTGTCTCCAGCTGGCCAGGTTGTATAATAAAAACTCAATCAACCTTCGCTTTACTATTGTGGCAAAACAAAACGGCAATCAAGGAAGCAGTTCTGTGCCAAGGTTCAACTGTGTTTTCGAAACAGAAGATGCAAGTGTATGGAAGATGTTGAGAGATCTTATTGTTTGGATAAATGAAAAACAGATAGCAGGGAGATAGCATCTCTCAGGTGAATCATATGTGAAACGTATGCATCAGGATTTAATTAAAAAAAATGCCTGCAACTTGTATGATGTGAAGTGCAATTTAAGGCCAGCCAAAGGATGGTTGAGAGATTTAAGAAGCGGAGTGGCATACATAGTGTGATAAGGCATGGTGAGGCTGCCAGTTCGGGACCACACAAGCAGCTGAAAAATATGTGCAGGAATTCAAGGAGAGTACATCAGACAGTGATTGAAGGACTAGAAACCTGAACAAGTGTTTAATTGTGATGAAAACAGGCCTGTTTTGGAAGAAAACTGCCTAGCAGGACCTACATTACTCTGGAGGAAAAGGACTCCCAGGACATACGCCTATGAAAGGGACAGGCTTACTCTGTTGATGTGTTCCAATGGCTAGTGGTGATTGCAAAGTGAAGCCTTTATAGAGTAATCACTCAGAAACCCCCAGAGCGTTCAGGCAAAAGAATATCCTCAAGCTTAATTTGGTGTGTGCTGTGGCGAGGGCAAACGTAGTCATGGGTCACTAGGGATTTTTCTAATGAACTGGTTTACACCATGCATTTGCCCCCCATATGTGAAAGATTACCTAACTGAAAAGAAATTAGAACTTAAGTGCATCCTGGTGTTAGACAATGCCCGGTCATCCTACAGACTTGGCAGTGCGACTTTATGGGGACATAGAGTTCATTAGGTGATGTTTTTTGCCTCCTAAGACCATCCTCTCCCTGCAGCCCCATGGACCAGCAGGTTATTGCACAACTTCAAAAAACTGTACAACAAAAGCTCTGTTTGAAGGTGCTTTTGTAGCCGACCTCAGAAACTCAACTGACTTAGAGATTGAGAGTTTTGGAGAGAGCATTTAATATCCTCAATTGTGTAAACCTTTATAGGTAAGGCTGGGAAGAGGACTAAGAGGACCTTGAACTCTGTTGGAAGAAACTGTTGGCTCCAGAAATGTGTTGACCAAAGGGATTTTGAAGGGTTTCAGCTAACCTGAGGGAGTATGCCTGTTGAGGATAATCCATTGTGGCATTGGGAAAGTCCTTTGGGGTTGGAGGTTAGTGGGGGATGATGTGGAAGAGTGGTGGGGGAGGACAATGAAGAACTAACCACTGAGGAGCTGCTAGTCAACTTCAACAGCTAGAGGCCAGACCTGAGGAAAACTGGTTCGGAGAGGGGAGATGAGAAATTGAAGAAGTTGCCTACTACAAAGATTACGGAAATCTGTGCAATGTGGCTGAAAGTGCAACCTTTTATGGATGAACAATCACCCTCACCACAGCTAATGCAAGCCGTGCTGGGTGACTTTTACACTGACAATGTTGTGAAACACTATACCCTTTAGGGTCGGACAGGCCTCTCCGAAACTCGTTCTCTGGTTTCGGCCATATTTAAAAAAAAAAAAAAAATTATTTTCTCTTGTGGAAAAAGATAGAGATAAACTTTTTCGTTCATTAACGACACAAAAGTTTGAAAATTTGATAGAAAAACTTTCGCGGAATTATGCTCTCGCAAGTTGCGGCTCTCGGCAGATGTTTTACGCATCGGCGGATTTTTGCACTTTGAGGCCCCAGTTTCGGCCAATTTCACTGTACTGTCGACAAAAAAACCCCAGAATATTTCGCTAGAACTCATTTTTTCTATCGAATAGGTGCAAGAATACCACCTCATTTATAAATTCTCTATCAGTACAGTGATCAGATTTAGCAATTTTGCCAATTTCACACAAATTTCAAAAGATGCCAATTTACCGAATAGGGTCAGAATAAAAGATAACCATTCCATGGCACTAAAATGGACTTTCCACTAGTCATTAGTCTCGTTCAAGAGGACCCTCTTATATTCTTTTGCTTTCCACTTTGAATTTTTTATTCTCACAAAAAATAATAAGGATTTATGTTATGCAGGACTACTGGCATTAGTGTAAAAAAATGGTATAAATATTATTGGATTGCACTTGTGAAAGAATATTAGACTCACCAGTTGACGTGTAGTTTGCACGCTTGGCACGATTTGTTTACTTTTGAAGTTTGGTAAAAATCGAACTTTCTGCTACTTTGAGTCAATATTCAAGGCACCTTTCATTGTAATACCAGTCAAAATCATCTCAATTTCAGTAATATGTCTTCCATTTATAAAATGAGGACCAAGAAAATCTAGAAATTTTGAACATAAATATATACGAAAATACACTGCATCAGTCGGCTTGATTTATTTATAAAAAAATGGTAAATTTTTTTTTTTTTTTCTCATTCATTATGCACTGTGTGCTGCAGATTTTTTTTAATCTGTGCACACTGACACCATAGTTAGACCATCTTTCATATGAGGCCCAACCAGCTTTTCCCAACTAGATTTGCACGGCCGCTAGATTTATGCGTACTAGTAGTCAAAACCCCTACTCGTAAGAGTACTAGTACGACGAGAAAACCCTCAAAGGGTAAGGAATGTCATAAGGAACAAGCAGGTACAGGCCACTATGGACAGATATGTTGTGCTGAGACAGAAGTCCAGTGACTTGAAGCTTGGTCCTAGTGGCATTAAAGAAGGGAAGTAGAACCCAGAAAGACATTGACACCTCATGTTTAATGGAAGGGGATTTCCCACTTCCTTAACCACTAAGACTGTCTCTTCCTCCCATCCCTCAATCATCACCAGAGATCTTCAATAAAGGTAAGTGTCATGTAATTGTGCATGCATTTTTCAGTTTGTGGTATTAATATTAAACATTAATATTTTCTTGTGGTAAAAATGTTTTTTTTTGTTTCTCATACTTTGGGGTCGCGCGCTGCACGGATTAATTTATTATCATTATTTCTTTTGGGGGGAAATTATTCCGCATTAACGATATTTCGCATAAAAACAATGAGCTTCAGGAACGGATTAATATCGTTATGCGGGGGTCCACTCGTACTATTATTATTATATGAGTGGAACCTCTACTTGCGAGTGTGTCACCGTGCGAGTTTTTCCAAATACGAGCAGCCGATGGGTCGATCTTTTTGCTTCCATATGTGAGCAAATTTTCCACAAGCGAGCAGACCTCAAAGCAGGTTCCTTGAAATGGTGAGGGCTCTTGCTTTGATCTCGGGAATTGATCTCTTTATTTGTTGGACTATTGAAACATGGGGCAATGTATGATGGAAAGGATGTTATTAACGTACACCAAAAATGAAAGAAATCTAAGCATAAATAATTGGAGTTCACTTTTTCAGCAATTAGCGACCCCTCTGCTCTTAGCGGTAATTTCTAAATGGTTTTTATGGTTGGATTCTTGTTTTTTTGGTCCATTTGATAGAATGGAAGTTATATTACAGAAACAAAAATATGATTTTGATTGCGTTCACGACAACAAAAAGTGCTTGTATTGAGCTCAACCTTGGACAAATGGTCAAGTGCTTGGCTGTTTCAGAAGTAAACAAATGACGTCACTGTCCATTTCCAATATGAAGTCGTGAATGGGTTGACATTATTTATACAATTATTGCAATAAGGAATAACAGTAAATCTTATGTTGCTTGTGTGAATAAAAATCACAAATTACTATTTATATAATAATAATAATAATAATAATAATAAATAATAATAATAATAATAATAATAATAACAATAATACATGTAATAATAATATGTATAATAATACATATAATAATAATATGTATAATAATACATATAATAATAATAGTATAATAATACAATACAATAATAATAATAATATAATAATAATAATACATATAATAATAATACATATATAATAATAATGTACAGATAGGCCTGAGCTTGTTGCCACCTGCAGCTCATAAGACTGCCATCCCCACGAGTCTTTTTGAGGCGGGGTAGATGGCCTAGCTTCTCCCTATGAGCCCTGTGAGGGCGGGGACGTGGCTAGGCCTGGGGACAGTTGGTCCCAAAGTTGAGGGGGTACTTGTACCTCCTCCCATCGGAGACTTACGTCTCGAGACACTCCCCAGATAGGGAGCCAAGGCCGGGTCACCACTACTTGGAAAAGACCCGGGCCGGGAGAATACCAGCAAATAAGAAAAAAAAAATTTATGTACTACACATAACAATTATAACAGACGGCTTCAAAAGGCCGTCACTAGATGACAGTGTTTACCAAAACAAAGAGGGAGCGGTTGTGGCTGCCTCCACCTGTTACATAATGACATATTTTATTCATTCTAGAGTATATATCATGTTTCTATGTTATTTTTATTGTTTGTTATGTCATATTAGATGAACTGTGATATATAAATAAGCCATATAGATGATATTAGCAAAATTATTCATGAAGTATTTTCATCGGTCTCCAGACAAACTCTCGTCCACTGCCGACACCGCCCATACCACTAATGAATGACATATTTTATTCATTCTAGAGTATATATCATGCTTCTATGTTCATATTGTTTGTTATGTCATATTAGATGAACTGTGATATATAAATAAGCCATCTAGATGATATTAGCGAAATTATTCATGAAGTATTTTGCCCGGTCTCCACTCTCTCGTCCACTGCTGACACTGCCCATACCACTACATGAATGACATTTTATTCACTCTAGAGTATATATCATGTTTCTATGTTATTTATATTGTTTGTTATGTCATATTAGATTAACTGCGATCGATAAATAAGCCGTATAGATGATATTAGCTAAATTACTCATGAAGTAGTATTTTGCCCAGTCTCCAGACAAACTCTCGTCCACCACTGACACTGCCCATACCACCACATAAATGACATATTTTATTAATTTTAGAGTATATATCAGGTTTGTATGTTATTTATATTGTTTATTATGTCATAGTAGATGAAGTGAGATAGATAAATAAGCCGTAGAGTTGATATTAGCAAAATTATTGAAGTACAGAATTCCAATGGAACGGATTAATTGCATTTCAATTAATTTAAATGAGGAAAATTGACTCTGCAAATGAGCAAATCCAGTTGCGAGCAAGGTCATGGAATGGATTAAACTCGCAAGTAGAGGTTCCACTGTAATTATTATAATAATAATTACAGTATATGATAATATAATTATTATAATTATACTTATAGGTAAGATAGGAAAGTTAGGTTAGGTTTTATACAGTGCCTGGGGGGTACTGGAAAAGAGGAGTGGAGAGAACATTTAAGTGGAGTATCAAACCTGGTGATGTTTGTGTGGAGCAGCATCATCAGTGGAGCGCCCATGCTTGCTGGTGTCTGTGTCTGAACCACGAAGTGTAACACCAGTATTACTCACATTCTGAAACGTGTGTCAGTGGTGAGTGGAAAACTTTAACGAGCTTAACTCTTACCTCTACTGCCACACATTATGATGTGAAAAATGTTTTCATAATGTCACTGACTAACTTCTAGGACAAAAAAAAAAAAATTGCATTCAGTTGTGTTTCATGCAATGTGTTCATACATTAATTACATGTACAGCCTCTCCCCACTTAGCGATGTACTCATTTACTGACAACCTGGACTTACGACGGACTCTCTGACCAGTATACATACCTAAATACTGTTTATTAGAGCTGATTTCCTCTATTATGTTTATTACAATATACAGTACACTACTGTATAAATATTTAAGAATATACCAGAAATGTTATAAATGGTGCAATGATAACATTTAAACAATATCAAAGATGGCCCACACAAACCCACTACCAATACAGTATGCTCCTCACTTAGCGATGAATTCATTTTCCGATGTGGTATTAGGAACGGAACTCCGTTGTTAAGTGAGGAGAGGTTGTATTGTACTAGTACATTAAATAACTCTTGATAATTGAACACAAACCTCAGTGCATTTTGTAAATCTTGTTTTTACAAGATTTACAAAATGTTTTTTCATGCACCTTTAAACAAACACCTGTTCTTCCATGTAGACTAATGTGTATTGTGACATGCAAAGAGTACGTAACCTTTATTCGGCGCATGTACACACCCTCATTTACAGGCTATCTCCCCCAACCAGCGAACCAGCCAATAAGAAGATGGTTTTGGCAATCGCAGAGGTTATGTGGGTACCACTCTCCTGTCTGCCTTGTCATTCCCATTCTAGAGCTGGTTGAAGCACGGTCTGCTCTCTAGTGGCTTCTATTCTGCCTTGCTTACCGTGGAGTGCACTAATACCTATCCCTGTACATAGCGTATATAGTGTACATACTTCTGTTCTAAATTGGTGAAGGATAATATAAGTCAAAAGTTTTCTGCTGTGTTTATTTTGCTCCCTTTACACCCAGGATAACAGGCCATTTGGACTCCTGGGTGGTAGTATGGGTAGCCTGTCCAGGAGCTGGAGCTGGACTTAGAGAAAGGGTTGAGCCTAGGGTGAAGCTGGAAGCAGAAACATTGTGTAGCTTGCTGTCTGGCATTGCATTAGCTTTGCCAACGCTTTACAAACTTTGTGTGTCAGTTGCCTTGCTATTGTGTGATCGTTCAACAGCTCGCTACTAGCTTGTTCAGTGTGCTCACTTTGCTACGGTCAATCTTGTGGAACAGTGTGCAGCTTGCTGTCCGGCATTGCATTAGCTTTGCCAACGCTTTACAAACTTTGCGTGTCAGTTGCTTTGCTATGGTCAGCCTTACTATTGTGTGATCGTTTAACAGCTCGCTACTAGCTTGTTCGGTGTGAAGATTTTGCAGTCAGCTTTGCTATTGTGTATCCACCTTGTATGTGTATTCTGCAATCGTACTGTGCATAGCTAAGCGTGTTCTGCAAATAACGTGTTACGTTGGGGTATTCTGCAATCGTACTGTGCATAGCAAATAACTTATACACTGGGGTATGCCACCTAGACAAGTCAGATGTCTGGTGTCGGCATATACATTGGACCCCCGGTTAACGATATTTTTTCATTCCAGAAGTATGTTCAGGTGCCAGTACTGACCGAATTTGTTCCCATAAGGAATATTGTGAAGTAGATTAGTCCATTTCAGACCTCCAAACATACACGTACAAACACACTTACATAAATACACTTACATAATTGGTCGCATTGGGAGGTGATCGTTAAGCGGGGGTCCACTGTACTTTGTTTAACCTACCTAAATTGTCTCTACAGCGTTGTTGGCAAATTGCTCGTTCCATTGGCATTCATTACGAATGCACTCTCACAGCTGCGCAACTGCATTCACTGATCACCAACAAACTTCGAGAAGAAGAGATGGCACATCAGACTCCTCCCTCTACGGGACCTAGGAATAAAACTATGTTCTCACAAGAGGAAGATGATACATCAACGGAGCAAAACCGTCAGTCTAGTGCAGCAGGGTTGTCTCAAGGTGAATCAGCGGCGTTGGCACTTGAGCTGGCAAAAATCAATCTTGAGCAAGCAGACTAGGGAACAGAGAGCATTTGCAAAAGAATTTGATAGGGAAAAAGAAAGAAGGCAGTTTTTGCATCTTGTAAATGATTTTAGTTTACAGAAAGCAGTACAGCTTGTTCCCCGCTTCAATGAGGCCGAACCAGAACAATTTTTCGAAAGCTTCGAAAATCAGGCTCGAGCCTTGAGGTGGCCGGAACAGCATTGGGCATCGTTGGTTCACACAGCATTGTTTGGTAAGGCACAGGAATTTACGCCAGTGTTAAATGACACTGATTTTTCTGATTATGAAGTGAAGACCACAGTGTTGGGAGCATATACTTGTATCCCAGCTAAGTATTGGAAGCTTTTCAAGCTAGGTAGACGACAGGTTGGTCAATCCCTGCTTGATTTTGTGCGACAGCAGACCAAAGCTTTTACCAGCTGGTTTATAAAGCAAGTGGTGTTGCTATCTTTGATGATCTTGTGCAGCTTATTCTGGTTGACAACCTGCTGGAATCTGTGGGACCAGAGGTTCGAATCTTTCTGCAGGATTGTGACTTAACCACTGCATTGGAGGCAGCCAGGTTGGCTGATACCTTTGAAACTAACTGCTCCTTGTCCGAGCGGTCCCGTCTCTCTTTACAACAGCCTGGCATGAGCAGAGATCGTCAACCTTGGAGGATGAAGTGCCAGCCGGAAGAAGAACGTCTACATCAGCCAACTAAGTCACCTGGTGAGCCTCGCTTCTCAACTTATGGTCCACTTGGTGAGAGACAAACCCCTCATCATGGTGCAACTCGACAACAGTATCCAGAGACATCAGCCAGAGCGACACCAGTTGCAACGTCAGCAGGGAGTAAAGGGCAAGCCTGTCGTCTGCTACGTCTGTAACCAAGTAGGTCACATCGTCCATCTGCCCCCAAAAACCCCAACCCATTGGGAAAATCTCTAATATCCCTAGTAACATGTCCCTGAAAGAAGTAGAAAAAGGGATGGCCCCTTACTACTGTCAGAGTCTTATTTCCCTTCAGGAAAACTCCAAAACAACTTAAGTCAAAACCTTTAGAGATACTGGAGCATATTGCTCACTTATAAGAGAAGGAATATTACCCCTTTCAAAAAATACCTCTTTAAATTCCTCCGTTTTGTTGGAAGCATTTGAAGGAGCTATATATTCTGTCCCTTTGCATAAAATTTATGTACAGTGCAAATATTACACTGGATACTTGACTGTGGGTGTATCCGAAGGATTCCCCATGAAAGATGCCATGTTATTACTGGGTAATAACATTACCACTGCTAGTGTGTGTCCTGAACCCATAATGATTAATTCTTCTCCGGTGTTGGCCATAACTCAGGCAACATCCCAAGGGTTGTCTGGCGAAAATGTTGACCTATCCTTGGACGACTCTGATCTCGGAATAGCCACTTTGTTTTATGAGGAAAACTGGCCAGGGCCTCGTAGACCAAGTGAACAGACCCCGATCAAGCCTTCCTATTTCCAGGTTGCAGGATTGCCAGATATCTCTGTTTCCATGCCTGAGGGACTGTCCTGGAAGGAACAATGAAAGGACCCTTCTTTAAATTTCGCTTTTCAGGCAGCCATGGGTAAATCCTCTTTGGATCATCCGGTCAAGTATAAACTTAAAAACGACTATTTGTTCTGTACTGAGACTGGTAAGGAGATAGAGGGTCGGCAATTGTCTGACAGGTTAGTGGTTTTCCAACAAAGTTTAGACCTCAAATATTGAATATAGCTCATAATACTTCATTAGGAGGTCACCTAGGAATTACCAAAACATTATATAGAATTACAAAAGAATTTTATTGGCCAAAATTAAAGCAGGATGTGAAGAATCATATCTGGTTTTGCCGAGAATGTCAGCAAGTAGGGAAACCTGGGCATTCCATTAAACCTGCACCTCTTCAACCTATACCTGCTGATGGAGAACCTTTTGCAGATTTAATTATAGATTGTGTAGGTCCACTACCTAGGTCAAAGTCGGGAAATCAGTATTTATTTACCATTATGGATAGAGTAACTAGATACCCTGAAGCAATTCCCATGTGCAGTATTAATACTAAAGCAATTCTTAAAGCTTTGACTAGATTTATTTCTTTTTTTGGCATTCCTAAAACTATTCAAAGTGATCAAGGAACTAACTTCACTGCCAAAGCATTTAGGGAAGCATTAACTAGGTTAGGGATAGTCCACAACTTATCCACTTCCTATCATCCTCAGTCCCAAGACGCCTTGGAAAGATTCCATTAGACGTTAAAAACCATGATAACTTTTTGCATGCATTTTCCTACAGACTGGGATGAATCACTACCTTTGTTGCTGTTCTCAGTGCAAGAAACGGTGCAAGAGTCTACCGGGTATAGTCCGTTTGAGCTGATCTTTGGGCACAACGTACGAGGTCCTCTTCGGGTGCTCAAAGAAGGATGGATGGGAGAAGACGTTAGCTCAACACTCTACAACCCGTCTTCAAGGTTGCAGGTGGCACGTCAGTTAGCCAAGGCTAACCTAAAGGCAGCTCAAAATAAGATGAAACAGAGGTATGACAGAAATGCACAATTCTGCTCCTTCCATCCAGGAGACAAGGTGTTGGTGCAGGAACCCATACCTGGCCACACCTTGAAAGCTAGATTTACGGGACCTATGCAAATTGTAAGTAAATTATCTGAAGTAAATTATGTGGTAGCTCCCCTTGATAAGACCTCAAAAACTAAAACTTGCCACATTAATCAGTTAAAATCTTTTCATACACCAGATAAAGTCCCAGTAATGACTCTGTCCTCTACCTCTGAGGACGACTCTGACTCTTTGCACTCTATTCATGAAGTTAATGTTAAACTTCCAAACTCTGTCCTCAAGGACCCTAGCCCTTTAATGGAAAGACTATCTGAAACTCAAGCAACAAGTTTAACTGCGCTTCTAGAGTCATACCCTGATATTTTTTCGGATGTGCCGAAAAACTGTACGTTAGGTTATCACGATGTAGATGTGGGAAACTCTAAACCTATTAAACTCTCCCCCTACAGAGCTAATCCTGAAAAGCAGAGGCTACTTCAGCAGGAAGTAGAATTTCTGTTAGAGCATGGGTTAGTGGAGGAGTCGTCTAGTCCATGGGCGTCACCATGCATTCTTGTTAACCCTTTGAGGGTCGACAGGCCCTCTCCGAAACTCGTTCTCAGGGTCGGCCAAATTTCAAAAAAAAAAAAAATTATTTTTTCTTATGAAAAAATAGAGTTTTTTTTTCTAAACATTATAGGATAAACAAAAAAAATTTACCATCAATACTTACGGAGATATGGATGCATGAAGTTTGCAGAAAATGAGCCGCGTATGGCAACAGCGGCGACTGCCGCTCACCCGGTAAACTTTAGTTTACTTGTATTTGAAGGTTTGTTGTTTTTTTCACTATTTTATTTTTTCACATAACTTATGTGGCCTGTGAGACCAAAGTAAAGGTGCAATGTACATATATACACTCGTTGTATACAACACAATAAGCACACAAACATAATTATCAATATATTGTTTACAAAACTTGTTTACAAAAACAAACAATACAAAACATTGTTTATTATTATTGTTCTATAATATATATACCAATATACAGTCACTGAACATATTCCTATTAGTTCTGCAGCTTGTGGAACTCTGAAACATGGTGTCATACACAATGGTGTTTTATCTTTCTCCCTCATTCTATCTCTTTCAATCTGTCTCTCTCTTTCTATCTGTCTATCTATCTCTGTCTCACAGGTACACATAAATACAAGTATACATAGTATAAATTACTAGGATAACCAAGAAATCCAGACAAAGTGCTATACTCTGCTTGAAGATGTGAGTAAAAATGATGACACAGTCTTGTGGCTCTCTGAGACAGAGAGCTAGACGGATTAGACAGATAGACAGGGAGCTTGACAGACAGACAAATAGACAGACAGAAATGTTAGTGTACCAGTACCAGTGTACTAGTGTTCCACCCTCCTCCTCCTCTTCTTCCTCTTCCTCCTCTTCCCCTACTCTTCCTCTTCCTCTTCCTCTTCCTCCTCTTCCTCTTCCTCCTACTCTTCCTCTTCCTCCTCTCTCTCTTCCTCCTCCTCTTCTTCCTCTTCCTCCTACTCTTCCTCCTCCTCTCTTCTTCCTCTTCCTCCTCTTCCCCTAATCTTCCTCGTACTATTCCTCTTCCTCCTCCTCTTCCTCTTATTCCTCTTCCTCCTACTCTTCCTCTTCCTTCTCCTCCTCTTCCTCCTCCTCCTCTTCCTCCTCCTCCTCTTCTTCCTCTTCCCCTACTCCTTCTCCTCCTTGTCCATAGTGTAAATTACAAGGAGTCCGCAGCTGTCAAAGTGACATATTAGCTCATTACTCTTTTCCCCCTCGGCCTGTCAAAACAATGGGGTCGGATGCTGCTTCCCCTCCTCCATTCTATCTAATTATCTTTCTCCCTCATTCTATCTGTCTGTCTATCTCTGTCTCACAGGTACACATAAATACAAGAATACATGGTATAAATTACCTAGGATAACCCAAGAAACCAGACAAAGTGCTATACTCTGCTTGAAGATGTGAGTAAAAGTGATGACGCAGTCTTGTGGCTCTCTGAGACAGAGAGCTAGACGGATAGACAGGGAGCTTGACAGACAGGCAAATAGACAGACAGAAATGTTAGTATACCAGCAAAACAAGGGAGGGCAATGTTCATCTCATCTTTTGGCATCAGCTCTACCCTCATTTACCCTCATCAAATGTCAGCACTTATCAGATGTTATCTCCCCTTATCTTGTTACTGTCATGGGTGAACATTTATTATTACATATTATTATTATTACCTATTATTATTATTATGTATTATTATTATTATTATTATTATTATTATTATTATTATGTATTATTATTATTATGTATTATTATTATGTATTATTGTTTTCATTACGTATTCTTCTTCTTCCTCCTCCTCCTCTTCCTCCTCCTCCTCTTCTTCCTCCTCCTCCTCCTCTTCTTCTTCTCCTCCTCCTCCTCCTCCTCTGCCTCCTCCTCCTTTGCCTCCTCCTCCTTTGCCTCCTCCTCCTCTTGCCTCCTCCTCCTCTTGCCTCCTCCTCCTCTGCCTCCTCCTCCTCCTCCATTCTTGGAACAAGTTTGAAGATCTTGTAGTTCATAATCACTATCATTATCATCACCAATGCTCACATCTGAGTCTGGGATTTTGGGAAATAGGAGTTTCCTCTTTGATTCTGGTACAAACTGAACGACGGCCCAGCACAGAGGTGGAAGGCTGTGGGTTGTCTGGGTTTTCCTCACTATTACCCATATTATGGTCATTAGTTTCGGTCAAAACCTCACCAGAACCTTGAAACTCATCTTCACTGTCACTTCATCTGTATTAGAACTGTCACTGGGGAACAAAAGTGTCCCAATTCGCCGAGGAGTGAGGAACTTCTTACCACAGGGCACGGTGGAAATTGTGTACTATGATGGCATTCCCACAATGCCCACTGGGTCCCAGATTTTTTTCCTACTGCGCACACCCACCACACAGACCCATTCTCTCACATCTAGGCTTATCAGCCTTTTCCTGTGAGATTTGAGGCCGATAGAATTTATGCGTACTAGTACGACAAAAACCCCTATGCGTAAGACGTACTAGTACGACGAAAACCCTCAAAGGGTTAAAAAAGCTGATGGAGGGTTTTGTATGTGTACAGACTACCGTAAGGTGAATGAGGTAACAATCATGGATGCTTACCCTCTTCCTCATCTGGATGACGTAATCGACTTTGTGGGTAAGGCTACTTTTGTGTCCAAGTTAGATCTCCTTAAAGGTTACTATCAGGTACCTTTGACGGATAAGGCGAAGGAAATCTCTGCCCTCGTAATTCCAGGAGGTCATTATCAATATACAGTTACCCCCTTTGGAATGAAAAACTCCCCCTCTTAATTCCAGAAACTTATCCATCAGGCTATTAAAGGACTTGAAGGCACGGCAGCGTACCTGGATGATATTGTTGTGGTGTCTGATACTTGGGATCAACACCTATTTAGACTTAAGGCTCTTTTTGAGACCTTTCAGAGTTCCCATTTAACTGTTAATTTATCTAAATCTTCCTTTGGCCAGGCCACTGTCACTTTTCTAGGCCATAAAGTAGGTAGTGGTAAAGTTGCTCCTAAACTTGCTAAAGTTCTGGCCATTAAAGATTATCCAGTTCCTCATGATAGGAAATCTCTTCAACGTTTCCTAGGCATGATAGGATTTTATAGAAGATTCTGTAAAAAATTTTCAGATATTGTAGCCCCTCTTACCTCTCTTACCAGTCACAAAGTTCCCTTTATTTGGACTTCAGTTGCTCAGGATGCTTTTAAGAAAGCAAAAAGATTATTGTGCACTGCACCCATTCTTTTGTCACCAGACTTCTCCAAACCTTTCTCATTAAAGATTGATGCTTGTGAGTCTGGGGTTGGGGCAGTACTATTGCAAAATGGGAACGAGGAGTTGCAGCCTTCTTCTCTGCCAAATTCCAGCCGCATCAGAGGGCTTACTCTACTATTGAAAAAGAAGCCCTTGTGCTGGTACTGGCTTTGGAGCACTTCGATGTTTATGTGGGCCAGACATCGCAGGTGGTCACTGTCTACAGTGATCACAATCCTCTAGTATATCTCCAAGCCATGAAGAACCACAACACAAGGCTCATGAGGTGGATGCTCAGACCGCAACCCTACTCTCTCAGAATTAAACATATTGCCGGCAAAGACAATGTGTTAGCAGACTCTTTATCTAGAGTCTAACAATATTTAATTATATATTAGGTTAGGATGTGTTAGGTTACTTGTGGTAACCCCTTCCAAGCTCTTTTTTTTTATCCCCTGGTGTGGTTTTTTTTTTAGTGAGGGGATGCGGGCTACCGTCCACCTGTATCTTGGACCTATGTTAGCCCGACTGTCTGCTGTCTCGCTCTGAGTTTAGGGTTTGGCTTTTTGTCACGAGAAAAGCTAAGCTCTATCTAAGAGTTGGATGGTTGAGAGGAAAGGCGGTCCCATTATTTTGTACCATGGCGGCACGGTTACCACTGGGAGGTGGCAGCCTAATCCTGAGCCTTCTCGGGGTGGGGGTGTGGCATTCAAAGAGTACGTAACCTTCATTCGGCGCATGTACACACCCTCATTTACAGGCTATCTCCCCCAACCAGCAAACCAGGTGACTGAGGGTTGACGATGGCGCCCCGTCGTTCAACCAGTAACCAGGTTCCAGCCAATAAGAAGATGGTTTTGGCAATCGCAGAGGTTATGTGGGTACCACTCTCCTGTCTGCCCTTGTCATTCCCATTCTAGAGCTGGTTGAAGCATGGTCTGCTCTCTAGTGGCTTCTATTCTGCCTTGCTTACTGTGGAGTGCACTAATACCTATCGCTGTACATAGTGTACATACTTCTGTTCTAAATTGGTGAAGGATAATGTAAGTCAAAAGTTTTCTGCTGTGTTTATTTTGCTCCCTTTACACCCAGGATAACAGGCCATTTGGACTCCTGGGTTGTAATATGTATACATAATGAGTTTAAACACAAACCAAGTAAATACAAGAATGACTTTTAGGAACCTAAACAAAGAGTCTGTCAAGATAATACAAAGGGAATTTTACAAGAATCCCATTTAAATGCCTTCTTATACGATCTTGCTGAAGGTCTTTACAAAGTGCTCTATAACTTATGAGTTTGTGAAGTGTTTTATATGTGGTTTACATTTGCCCTTTTAAAATCCCAAAAAATAGAATTTGGTTCAAGAAAGCTAAATGGAACCCTCTTGACTAAATTGAAATTTTTCCCTAGCAATCCATTTTAAGATGTAAACAATAAGAATAAAAAGGCCCCAATGCCATGATGAAAAAATACAGATACCCCAAAACTAGGAGAAAAAAACTACGATGTTTCAGCCCAAAATTTGGCCCTTAACTAGTCACCAAAAAGTGCTAAGGGAAGGGAGGGGAAAACATACAAAGGGGAGGCTTCAACAGCCTTTACGACAATGTCTTATTGATGCAGTGGTCACAGTATGTATGGTGCGCTGGAGTGGTCACAGTACTGTCATGGTGCAGCATGGCAGTGGTCCGTCTGTCTGGTGCAGCAGGGCAGTGGCAAGGTACTGTCATGGTGCAGCATGGTAGTGGTAAAGTATGCATGGTGCGCATGGTGTGTACAGTACTGTCATGGTGCAGCATGGTGTGGTCATAGTAATGTATGGGCAGGGGTAATAATTACATCAGTCATGGAGTGGTCCAGTACTGTCATGGTGCACATGATGTGGTTCAGTTGTATGGTTTTTAGTGGTAGTGGTCACGTATTGTCAGGGTTAGAGTTGGTATTTGGTCACATTTGTCATGGTGCGCTTGGTAGTGGTCACAGTATTGTCGGGTAGCTTGGTGTGGTCCAGTACTGTATGGTGCGTTGGTAGTGGTCACGTATTGTCATGGTGCAGCTTGGTAGTGGTCAAGTACTGTCATGGTGCAGCATGATTGGTTACAGTATTCTGGTGTGCAGGGTAGTGGTCACAGTACTTCTGGTGCAGCAGGTGGGGCCAGTACTGCATGGGCAGCAGTATTTGGTCCGTACTGTTTGGTGCGTTGGTGTGGTCAAGTTTGTCAGGGGTGCAGCTTGGTAGTGGGGTCTGTTTTGGTCATGGTAGAGTTGGTAGGGTCACGTACTGTCATGGTGCGCTTGGTGTGGTCACGTACTGTCATGGTGCAGCTTGGTAGTGATCACAGTATTGTATGGTGCAGCATGATAGTGGTCACGTCTGTCTGGTGCAGCCCGATGTGGTACAGTTGTCATTGTGCGCTTGGTAGTGGTCCAGTTGTCATGGTGCAGCTTGGTGTGGTCACAGTTCTCTCAGGGGTGCAGTTGGGTTTTGGTCACGTTTTGTCATGGTGCAGCATGTAGTGGTCACGACTGCGGGGGTGCCATGTAGTGGTCACGTATGTCATGGTGCACAGGGGCAGTGGTCACAGTACTGTCAGGGTGTAGCATGGCGTGGTAAAGTATTTCATGGTGCAGCATGTAGTGGTCACGTAGTCAGGGGCAGATGGTAGTGGTCACAGTATGATGGGCACCCAGGGGTAGTGGTCACAGTACTGTCATGGTGCGCAGGGGCAGTGGTACAGTACCGTCATGGAGAGTTTGGTAGTGGACAGTATTGTCATGGTGCAGTTTGGAGGGTCACAGTATGTCTGGTGCAGTTTGGGTAGTGGTACGTATTGTCATGGTGAGCTGATAGTGGCACAGTACTGTCGGTGCAGCATGGCAGGGGTCACAGTACTGTCAGGGTGCAGTTGGTAGTGGTCACAGTATTGTCATGGTGCAGGGGTAGTGGTCACAGTACTGTCAGGGTGCAGCTTGGTAGGGGTCACGTATTCCCATGGTGCAGCACGATAGTGGTCACAGTACGTCTGGGCAGCATATAGTGGTCACAGAAATGTCATGGTGCGATGGATGGTACAGTAGTTGGTGCAGCAGGGCAGTGGTAAAGTACTGTCTGGTGCGCATGTGTGGTCACGTTGTCTGGTGCAGCATGGTAGTGGTCACAGTACGTCATGGTGCGCAGGGCAGTGGTCACAGTACTTTATGGTGCGCTGGCAGTGGTCAAGGTACTGTCAGGTGCGCAGGGTATGGTCACAGTATGTCAGGTGCAGCATGGTAGTGTACAGTATGTCAGGGTGCAGCATGGTAGGGGTCATAGAAATGTCAGGGTGCGCGGGTAATAATTACAGTCGTATGGTATGGTCAAGTATGTTGGTGCAGCTGTTTGTGGTTACAGTACTGTCATGGTGTAGATGGTTTGGTCACAGTATTGTTCATGGTAGGCTTGGTGTGGTCACAGTATTCATGGTGCAGTTGGTAGTGGTCCAGTATTTCATGGTGCAGCTTGGTAGTGGTCACAGTACTGTCTGGTGCGTTTGGGTAGGGTACAGTATTGTCATGGTGCAGCTTGGTGGGTCACAGTACTGTCGGGTTGCAGCATGTAGGGGTTACAGTACTGTCATGGGTAGCATGGTAGGGGTCACGTACTTCAGGGTGCGCATGGTAGTGGTCCGTATGTTGGGCAGCATGGTAGGGGTTCCGTACTGTCAGGGGGTAGCTTGGTTGGGTACAGATTGTCATGGGGGCAGCTTGGTATGGCTAGTATTGTATGGTAGAGTTGGTAGTGGTCCCAGTCTGTCATGGTGCGTTTGGTAGTGGTACGTACTGTCTGGGCAGCTTGGTAGTGGTCACGTATTGTCATGGTTGCGCTGATAGTGGTCACGTACGTCGGGTGGACGAAGTGGTACAGTACTGTCATTGTGCAGTTGGTAGGGGTTTCACAGTTTGTCATGGTGCAGTTGGTAGTGGTCCAGTTCTCATGGTGCGCTTGGTAGGGGTCCAGTATTGTCAGGGTGAGCATGATAGTGGTCCAGTATGTCATGGTGCAGCATGTAGGGGTCACAGTATGTATGGTGCAGCATGGCGTGGTCAAGTATGTCTGGTGAGCATGGCTGGTCAAAGTACTGTTGGTGCGCATGTGGGGTACGTAGTCGGGTGCGCATGGTATGGTCCGTACTGTCATGGGTTGCAGCATGGTAGTGGTCACGTACTGTCATGGGCGCTGGCAGGGGTCAAGTACCGTCATGGAGCAGATTGGTAGTGGTCACGTTTGTCATGGTGCAGTTTGGTAGTGGTCACAGTATGCGGGTGCAGCTTGGTAGGGGTACAGTATTGCATGGTGCAGCATGATAGGGCATTTCTGTCATGGTGCGCATGGCATGGTCCAGTCTGTCAGGGTGCGTTTGGTAGTGGTCCAGTTTGTCATGGGCAGCTTGGTAGTGTCACAGTACTGTCATGGTGCGCTTGGTTGTGGTCACGTATTGCCATGGTGCGCCGAGTGGTCCGTACTGTAGGTGCAGTGTGTGGTCCCAATACTGTCATGGTGGATGGCGTGGTACAGTATAGGTGCCCAGGCGTGGTCAAAGTACTGTCTGGGGCGCATGATAGGGTCCAGTATGTCGGGTGCAGCATGGTAGGGGGACAGTACTGTCATGGGCAGCTGGAGTCACGTATGTCTGGTGCAACGGTTTGGTCCAGTACTTCGGGTGAGAGGGGGTAAGTAGTATGGTGAAGGGTTTGTGGTCACTTTCTTTCTGGGCGCATGGCAGTGGTAAGTAGTCATGGGAGCTGGCGGGCCGTATGTCATGTGCAGCATGGTAGTGGTCAAGTACTGTATGGTGAGCAGGGTGTAGTCCAGTCTGCTGGTGCAGCATGGTGTGGTCATAGTACTGTATGGTGCAGCATGGTGTGGTAACGTATGTTGGTGCAGCAGGGTTTGGGGTACGTACTGTCAGGTGCAGCTGGTAGTGGTCCAGTATGTCGGGTTTGCAGTGGTAGTGGTCACAGTATGTCATGGTGCAGCATGGTAGTATCACAGTCTGTCTGGTGCAGCAGGGAGTGTCACGTACTGTCATGGTGCAGGGGGGTAAAAATTACGTACAGCAGGTAGTGGTCACGTATGTCAGGGTGCGCTGTAGTGTTACAGACTGCATGGGGGCATGGAGTGGTCACGTACTGTCATGGTGCAGCATGATAGTGGTCACAGTACTGTCATGGTGCAGAGGGCAGGGTCCAGTACTGTCATGGTGCAGCATGGAGTGGCAAAGTACTGTCAGGTGCAGCGATGTGGTACATACTGTCTGGGCGCTGGTAGTGGTCACATACGTCTGGTGCAGTGGAGTGGTCAAGTACTGTCAGGGTGCAGCATGGCAGTGGTAAAGTACTGTCTGGTGCAGCATGGTAGTGGTCCAGTATGTCTAGTGCGCTGGTAGTGGTCACGTCTTCTGGTGCAGCATGGCAGTGGTCACAGTACTGCATGGTGCAGCATGGTAGTGGTCACAGTAGTCATGGTGCGATGGCAGGGTACGTACTGTCATGGGGCAGATGGCAGTGGTCACAGTACTGTCATGGTGCAGCATGGAGTGGTCACATACTGTCATGGTGCAGCAGGGTAGTGCACAGATGTCATGGTGCAGCATGGTAGGGGTACAGTAATGTTGGTGCAGGGGTAATATTTACGTAAGTCTGGTAGTGGTCACAGTACTGTCGGTGCAGCTGTAGTGGTCCAGTACTGTACGGTGTAGCATGGTAGTGGTAATTATGTCTGGTGCAGCATGTGTGGTCACAGTATGTATGGGGGCAGATGGTAGTGGTTCCAGTAATGTCATGGTGCAGCAGGGTAATGTTACAGTACAGTCAGGTGTGGTCCAGTACTGTCTGGTGCGCTTGGGTGTGATCCAGTATGCGGTGCAGCGGGGGAAAGTTTAAGTACAGTCATGGTAGTTGTCCAGTATGTCAGGGTGCAGCTGTAGTGGTCACAGTCGTAATGGTGCAGCATGGTAGTGGTCCAGTTGTCAGGGTATAGCGGGTATGGTCCAGTATGCATGGTGCGCGGGGAAATTTATTACAGTAGTCAGGGTAGTGGTCAAACTGTCTGGTGCAGCGGGAATTTTTTCAGTGCCCTGGTAGTGGTCACAGTACTGTTGGTGCAGCGGGTAATTATCACAGTATGTTATAAAACATGGTTTTTGAGTCATATTTCTGTCGGGGCAGCATGGAAAAAGTACAGTACTCCCAGGGTTCAGCAGGGTATGGTCACAGTTTTTCATGGTGCAGAGGGTAGTAGTCACAGATTTAAAGGGGAGGATGTAATGATCACAGACTGACCTTTATAGTGAATGGGAGGGTCTAGTTGACCTGTTTGTGCAGCATGGTAGTGGTCACGTATGACTTGTTATAGTGCAGCGGGTTAGTGGTTAAGTAATGACCTGTTTGCACAGCATGGTTTAGTAATACATAAAAACCCGAAAAATAGAAGGAGAGGCTTACGACGACTTTTCGTCTGATTGGACTTTACAAAGTCACACTAACAAAAGAGGGGGGGGAGCCCTAATATGAAGAGCTAACAGGGTTGGAAAAAAGGGGGGAAAAAAGGTGGGGGTAGCTTGTAGGAAAAGTGTAGTGGTAGCAGAAAGTAGGGGGGTTAGTTTTAGGGGAAAGTGATAGAAAGGGGAGGGTTTAAAGGGTGGCAAAGTAAATGTAGGGGAAAAAAAGTAAAAGGAATGGGGGGGATGGTGGGGGTTTAGTAGTAGTAGTGGTTCAGTCAAAGGCAAAAAAACATGAGCCGCAGGGAGCAAAGGGGTAAAAAAGGGGTAGGACCAAAAAACGGGGAAAAAAAACTGGAATGGCCCCTAGGCAGAAGAAGGAAAAAAAAGAAAAAAAAGAAAAAGGAAAAAGGGTTTAAAGGAGATGAGTAGGGGAGAAAGATGGATCGGGTTACATCCGAGTTTTTCTAAAAGTTTGGACCATTTGAAAATGTAATTATTATAATAAAAAAGAAGTGCTAAACCCACTAGGGTCATACAGTTTGCAGGGCAAGGGTGATGAAGATCTAGGGAAAGTAAGGGAGAGAGGACAAAAAAGGAAAGTCAGAAAGGGCTTTGAGGATACTAAAAGAAGTATTACAAAGGTTGGTAAAAAAATCGGGTGCTGTAAAAAAAGTCAAAGGGGGTCGTGTCAAAGGTGGGGCCATCAGCTTTTAGAGAAGTGATGAGTTGGAGGAAAATTTCTGGTGCCTTTTGATAAACAGGAGGTCCAGCGAATATGACAAACCTTCCACCCTTTCCCATCAAGTTTTAAGCTGAAGGGAATCTAATTTATTTTCCTTTCCTTGATGTACATGTATACTGCTCAGTACGGGTTTTCTTTTCTTTTTTATTGAAAGCCTAGCACAAGGGCTGAAATTCACTATTTTTTTTTTCCATGCTGTCAAGAAAAGGTTTTTACCCTTCTTTCTTATGTCCCTGCATTTGTGATAGGTGCATTTACAGTGGTGTATTTTTTGGGGAAATAATAAAATAAGACTTATTTAAAAATTTAAAGTTTTTTGAAAAAATACATCCCAATGATAGACAGTTTATTCATTTAAAAGGATATGCCCCTTTGTTTTTTATAAGCTTTGCTACATTTTTTGGGCTAGTATCAACTAATGTTAAAACCAATGTGGCAAGTTCTTAAAAATGTATTAGGTCCTAATAACACAGAAATCAGTTTCTCCATAGTTGAACAGTTCTGTTTTGCGATCCTGTTTTGGTTATTACTCTGATTTAAATTGGGTTGAGGTCAGGAACTTTCCAGGCCATTTTCAATGTTTTAGCCCACTTTTCAAAGAATGTCAGACTTTTTGGAAGTGTGGGCAGGGAACAAAATCCTGCGTGAAATGCCTTCTTTCAGGATGGTCTCATCCACAATGGGAAGAAAATTAGTTGCCGGGAATGCCTTGTATTTGTCATGTTATTTTTTGCCTAAACAATAAAAGCCGCCCGGGGCTTTTGCAGAAAAAAATACCCCAAAACTGTTTTAGGTGGGTGTTTTGGCATTTGTTAAATGTTTTTTCCTAAAGTTTGCCTCTCTCTATCTCCCCATTGATCTGTCCCCAGTTTTAAAAAAAGCCCCTCATCTGAAAATATAACATTCTCCTTTCTCTGTTGTCCATCCCTTTTTCGGTGCCCCCCACGCAATTTTTCTTCTTTATGCAGAGTTATATTATTTCTTTACTGGCTTTCGGCGTTCCCCCAATTTCAAGGAGTTTTTGGAACGTTGAAGATCAACATTTTGGTGAAGCCAATCTCTCTCTAGATCTTTGCTGGTTTTCTTCAGATTTTTCCCACTATTTTTAGATAATTTTGTCTCGTGAAGTGTTGTCTTGTGTTTTCCCTCTTCATCCTTGGGACCAGTTCAAAATCACAGTGTATCGGGGCTCTCTCAGAATTGACAGCAGTTGATTTGTGGCTAAAATCTTTAGCAATCGTCTGATTCTCAAATTAGCATGTTTTTAAGAGGTACAATAAAGCCTTTTCCTCATTAATGACGTATCTTTTCCGCGCCCTTTGGGCTTAGACAGGGTCTGACCAGTATTCTACCAAATAATTACATTGAGTTTAAATTTTTTCTTTCTGTTATTTCAATAAAGTGTACTACTGTATAAACTTTTTTAAAATATACCAGAAAAGTTAAATGTGCAAAAAGGGAATTAAAACAATGTCAAAGATGGTTTTACACAAACTCACTACCCTTATGTATGCTCCTCACTTAGCAACAAATTCGTTTAACGACATGGTCTTAGGAAACAGAACTCTGCCCTTAAGTGAAAAGGGCTGTCTTTATGCTTCCTAGGGGTAAAAACCATCATAACGCGCAGTAAAAACGAACTGAAGGGGGGAAAGGTGAAATGACATTTATCACAGTCTGTTGCAGGAATAGCCTTACAGAACAAAGCTGTTTTTGGCAGACAAGAGTCGCAGCTAACACCCCCAAACTTTATGTTGCAAAAAATCGGTAGCAAATATTTTGAAAAAAAAAAGAACCCCCACTACTTAAGTCAGAGCCTAGACTAGTATGGAATCACAAAATTTATCAGTCCCCCAAATTTAATTTGAGTGCTATGTAGTTGGCAGTGTATACCATTGTCATGCAGTTAGCCCTGCGTGTATACAATTGTCATGCGTTAGCACCTGCAGTTTACAGGTCATGAATTGTCCCGCATGTTGTGTATGTAATTAGTACCTGCAGCTATACACTTGTCATGCAGTTAGCACCTGCAGTGTATAGTGTCATGCAATTTGTCCTGCGTGTATAAATCTGTCATGCAGTTTGTACCTGCAGTGTTTAAAAGTGTCATGATTAGTACCTGCGTGTTAGACAGTGTTAGTACCTGCAGGCTCACTGGCCATAGAGTGCATAAGGGGGAGGTAAGCCAGATTTGCCCGCATCACACCAGGTCCCGGGGGGATAGCGCCACCCCGCAACAGGTCATCATCCCGCCAGCTACAAAACCCCCAAACCTTTGTTAGTAACTTTGACCCCCACGTGTTTGTAAGTTTGACTCACCATATTGTTAGTAAGCTTTGATGTACCTAATGTTAGTAAGTTTAGTTAGTTTTTAAGTCTTTACTATGCACCCCTTTCCCTCCCGGGGGGTAGTCAAAAAAAATTCGGGTTTAATGGGTCCCGGAACGGGCCCCAAAGTTTTTGAAGTTGAACAAGTTACAATGGTAATGATTATTTATTGTTTATATCTGGTCAAATGTAAAGATTTAAATTTTTGAGACAGAAATTTGGAACACACATGCATCCTTTATTTACAGTTTAGCAAAATTAGGGTTTGTAGTATTACCATTGGATAAAAAAAATAATGCCTTTCTTGAACAAGAGTGAGTTGTCTCTGAATTATTTAATTTTTCTGATTCCGTAAATAAAGACAAAGGTTTTGACAATTTTCCTCTGGGAGGTTTTACATTTCGTTTGGTCTACATCTAGTAGCGGTGATTTAACTCCCAAAGATATACTTGAAAACCCCCCTGGGGCCCCCCCCCCCGGGGGGTAGTGACAGCAAAAAGGGTTTCTTATTTTGTTTGGAAAACCATAGACTGTGGCTCCTTGGATGTGATGAGGGAAAATGACAGTGTCAATCTCTTGTCTTAAGTCAATGAAGTTTACTTTAAATTCTTTACTATTACTGTTCCCAAAAGTGAACCCAAAAAATTGTAATTATCCCCCTTATAAGGGTATAAATTACTAATTTTATCAGTTCTTCTGCATTTTCAAAACCAATGTGGATGGAACCACAGAATCTGCATCGTCCACTGTCTAATTCCTACCCTCCTGTGTTTGGGTTCGACAAAGTATGACAATTTATACTTATAAAAAAAAAAATAAAAATTTTTTTTTCTTTACTAAGGGTTTTAATGTGTATTTACATATCATAGTTGATTGGAGCAAAGAAAAACCCCTTTTGCGAGGCATTTCGGGCAGATTTAAACCCAATACATATTATAGATACTTAAATCTAGCCGTGAAGATTTGTAGAATAAAAAAGTCAAATTCACTATATGTAAATATGAGGGAGTACAATTTTTTAAAAAAATTACAGTTTTCTGCACTAATTTTTCTTTTACGTGGTAGCATAAAATATACAGTGGAAAAATGGTTTTTATGATTAATTCATTCCCGAAAAGTTGCAAAAACTGAAGCAATATTTCCCATAAAAATAATGTAAAATTAAATTAACCATTCCAGACCCCAAAAAAATAACAAAAAAAAATTTTATGGAAAAACTATAGTTTTAATAGAGAAAACAAAAGAAAAAAATATACTGATAATAAAATGGAAATTTAAAGAACATTTAAAATCATTTTACCCTTTTTTGAAGACTCTGTTGGCGTATGAAGACGGCGAGGAGGGGAGAGAGAGGAGAGGTGAGGTTATTTTTTTGTAAGGAAATCCCCCCCCCATAAGGAATAGTATCAAGGGGCCCCATCCCCCGGTTTTTTTTTACTTCTTTTTTTTTATGGGACTAGGGCGCTTGAGGTCCTGGACCCCTGCCCCCAAAAAAATTGTCCAGGAAGGTCTGTTTCTCAAGTCTCTAAAAATTTCCTAAAATGGGAACAAGGGATTGTCACTGAAAAATAAGGGGAAAATCGCTAGGAATTTTTATTGACCTAAGAAAAAAATTTTGACACAGTAGACAAAAGGCATCTACTCACAAAAATTTACCATTATGGTAAAGAGGGCCCTGCGCTTGCATATTTCAAAACCCACCTTACTAATAGGTTCAGTATGTCACCATTAAAGACACAGCATCAACAAATGGGCCCCTTGTACTGGGTTCTGAGGGGAAATGTCCTTTGGGCCCCTCTTTTCCCATTTACTCAATGATCTTCCAAACGTATCCAACACCTGAAACCCATTCCCTTTTCTGCGACATGACTACTCACCTCTCACCCTAAAACTTGCCACCCTCAAAACCACTGTTTAAAGAGGAGCTGCTAAAATTTTGATTAAATGACAGCCAATAAAAATTTCACTTAAACACTAAAAACCTAATATATTTGTTTGGTGCAGAGAGGTGTTGCGCAACTTAACTTTAAATCGACAACACTTAATTGCAGACATAATGAGGGCAAAATTCCCAGGCCAACCCGCAACAACCCGAATTTCAGCACCCCTATCCAAACATAACAAAAAAAGTTCCAAAAGGTTGGGTCCCCTCCAAGTACAATATTATGCTGCAAAATGCCCCTTTTCCACTATACCGTCACCTTTTCCCTACCTCCCATGATTTGTGCTTGGGGATCAACTGTAGCAAACAACCCAAAGAAAAATAAAACCCAAAAAGAAGCCCCGTAAGAAAAATCATAAAAACCTATCCCTGGCAACACCCCCCCACTCTTATAGATCTAAAAATTACTCCCTGTTCAGAACATCCAACTTTTCTGTGCAATCTACATCTACAAGACCTTTAAAATTAATATTAACCCTTTCCCAAAAAGCTTTCTTGATAGTTGTGCGGACCCCCAAAGGATATAACCCAGACACAAAATCTCTTGACATTCCCGTTTGACTAAATTTAAAAAATTCAATGTAGTATGTCAAAAGCCCTAAATCTGGAACACCCTACCCGAAAAATTAGAACTGCGCACATTATCCCTTTAAAAAAACCCTTAAAAAATTTATCTCCCCGTTTTTCACCCCGTCAATAAATTTCATGAAAACCCCTAGTGGTTCACATTACATCACTCACTACCATTTGCATAAACACAGAAAATACGATCCCAATTTTTAAAATAATGAATCCCAACTGTCATAAGTTTCCTGTGTACTCCAAAATATAAACGAGTATTGTGCCAAACAAAAGCTTAATTGTAAATCACAAACTAGTACTTTGTCATTAGCCGTAATACCAAATTTCTCCATAATTTTAATAAATTTTGAGTTAAGGGTTAATCTAAGTTGCTCGAAATGCCTGCCATGCTGGTGTCCCGTGGCCCCCTTTAAATTGTATTTTATTTCATGAAAACCCCAAAAATAACCCCAAAAACTGTAAAAACCCCCCATTGTAAACCTTAATGAGAATAAACTTGATTGATTGATTGAAATTTTTGCGGCTCTCCGTATATCCTGGCGAGTTGGTGACACCGTATGCCACTTCTGCACTTCGCTATGAGTTCTTTCTGAAATTTTATTTTTTTTTTGCCCTTTTTTATCAAAGGGTGGGACTCGGGGGAAATTTCTTTGGCCCCTGGTGGCGTATTTAGCAAAAAATACAACGGGCGTGTCAGAACCCCTGATAGTTATTCAATTTGCAAGTCAGTTGAGCTTATTGAGCAGTTGCACTCAAACAAGCACAAAAACAATGATTACAAAAAGTTTTGGATGAATCACGGGGGAATGCTCACTCAATGAGAAACAAAGCCAGGGGCCCAGTCGAATGTTGGGGTGCTTTGTGTGGCGGGGCAGGTGGACGCATTTCGTAAGGTGAAAACCTTGTAAATTTATGAAAACCAAACATGTCGAAAATGGGACAAAATTTTGATGGGAAAAAATAATCAAAAACCCAAAACCTATGAAACCGGGCATACAAAAAAATGAGGTTTACTGTACTATATTTCCATTATATTTATTAATATGAGGTTTTGTACAATTTATTACAATCCTTTTTATGATACAATCGATCATACAATTTAAGTTTGTAATTAATTATTTTCTCTATTAATAAATGAGGTACAGTAGTACAATTAGACTTAAAGAGTTAGAGGGGATTTATAGATGATAGAGAATCAGTTAAAATTAAATGTCAACCTTTCATACAGGGCAATTTTGGTGCAAGGAGTATGGCAACAGTTTGTTTTTAAGGGTAGAGGCCTGTTTTTGTTTGGGATCCCAAATTTTTTTTTATGGAGACATCATTTTGTATGAAAAGAGCATAGCAGCTGCACCAGCAGAATGGGGATCAGAACTTTCAAATAAATAATTTGTGAAAAATGTGCTGTGTGACTGTCATCAAAAGGGCCAATATATCTGAAATGGTAGGGGTCACTGGTCTTTGATAGCAAAACTACTTAAGCTAAAGGGAAACTTTTAGGATCTAATCGCGGGGGGAAGAACTAAAAAACCCTAAATGAAATTGAAAGAAAAACCCCAAAGTATTTCTTTTCCCATGTCAAATCAAAGTCGCAACAACGCCAGTATTGGGCCCCCCTTAAACAAAATGGGTCCTACACAGATGACAGAAGGAAGTGAGGAGCTACTCAGTCCCAAAATGACCAGTTTTTAGCAAGCCCGCTAACCGATGGGTCGAAGATCAAAATGAATTTTTTAACCACAGAATTTGGTTACACAAGCCTTTGATGTTATCCTGACCCCCAAAAGACTTTTAACAGGCAATAAATACATGCCAGACCTTTCCCCGGGCCAGACACATGGAACTCCGGTTCATAAGAACTGCAAAAAGCCCATCACGAGCTTTTTCCATCCTTGGAGGGGAGCATGGAACAGGGGTTGTCCCCCAGTTCTAAAAAACAACAGACATGCCCCCCTCCCAAAAGGGGCAGTAAAGCAATAGCAAAAAACTACAGACCCTAGTTTAAAATCCCATTCTAAAAAACTTGAAAAGGGGCCTAAGAAGCAAAATCAACCCCTTAGAAACCAATCAATTACACAAACCCCCGGGAACTGGGTTTTTTAAAGCGGTCGCTCCGTCTGTTCAACATTTGGGTCATACGCAAGGTCCCAGATGCACTAGAAGAAAAAAAGAATGCGATGTAAAATATCAGGCTTTGCAAAAAGCCTGACAAGTGGCCATGGCTTTAAAAGTGCACAAAATGCGTGCTAAAAGGAAAAACAGGAAAAATTGGTTTAAAAATCTATAAATTTTCCCCACAAACAGAAAAACAAAGAGTAGAAGTTAAAAGAGTAAAGTATGAGGCAGTACGGTGAAAAGCTTGTTGCACAAGGCACAGTACTCGCTCCCCTCTTGTTTCCATCCACTATCTGACCAAAAACAAAGATTTAGCCACAGCACCTGTCTTCCTTTGCAGATGAACCTGAATCTGATGACAGTGTCTTCCTGCAGACATGCAAGGTCCCGGCGGACTCAACCCCAAAACTTTCAGTGGGCTGCAGAAAACAATATGAAAGTTCAATGATGGAAATTTCACTTACTTTTTTGGTAACCTGAGGAAATTAAAAAATTCATCAGAGTACAAAACAAATTCCGGCAAAAAAAAAGAGCGAAAAAACCAACGTCAAAGACCTGGGGGAATGTGGGGGATCTCACCTTCAAGGCCATAAAATTGTTCAACGCAGCGCTAGAAAAAAATGACAGGATGGATAATGGAAACCTTCAAAAATAGGGGTGCCAAGCCCTGATGACACTCTTCAGGTCGCTTGTTCTATCTAGGCGGAATATTGCTGACATTAACAGCCCTTTTAAGGGAGGGAAATTGCGACCCAAAAAAAATGTACAGAGAACCTTCACAGTTGCTAAAGGGGGATAAAAAACCCCAATTTTTGGGGGGCTTAAAGTTCCTGAACCTGTATTCCTGGAACACAGGGGGGAGGATACTGATTTAAAAACACCCGGAAAAACCTAGGGGACTAGTACCCCAATTGCAAGAAAATCACTCACTACGAAAGCAAAAGACTTTGGGAGCGATGCAAAATTTCCCCCCAATAAAAGCAGGGGTGTCATAGACGTTAAAAGAAATACAATAAGTGTAGGGGCCGAGACTGTTAACTGCTCCCCGCATACTAAGGGGGACTACAATAGACCCCCCGGGGAGTCTTCAAGCTGGCAGGAAAGTGTTACAAAAACGCGATTCTAAAAACTTAAGTCTCCAGTGAATACTAGAAAGGACTGCCCCTTTTAGCATCCGCCTGTTACTGGGTTTTGTAACAAGTAGTCAGTTCCTTGTCCAATTTTCCATTAGAAATTTGTATGATTCAATAGTGCTTCAGGATTACAATGGTAGGCTTCTAATAGGAAATTAAAATTTAATAAATTTTTTAAGTTAGAGGTTATTACAAATTAAATTAAATTAAACACAGTAATCAACAAAATAAGAATAATCATTCTCTGTGTACATAGTATTGTGCTGAAAGCCATATCCAATTTAATTTTAAGTCCATTGGTACATTAAATTTAATAAGATATTAAAAATATGACAAGTAAGTTTGAGTGTATGTGTGTAAGTGCTCTAAATGTAGTTCGCTATGCTCACGACTCGATAAAACTTAAACAAGTGACTGACAAAGTCCCCAAAAAAATAATTCTTGACCCAATGGCAGTCAGAAAAAGTTGCTTGAACAATAAAAAGAATGCTAAGCCCAAAAGCAATTAACAAGCAACTGCGACACGAATCGGAAAAAGGAGTAATTAACGACACTAAATAGGGACCTCTGCAGATCCTCCACAAAAATCTCAAAACCCCATATACTGATCTAAAAAAATCCCCGACTGTGTTTAATACACAGTACCAGTACAAGTTAGGGCAGAAGAAGCTCAGGACCCGAGTTGTCAGGGTCTTTGGACACACAAACCCCAGTATAAGTAAAAATCACTAAGTTATACAAAGTTTGTGAACAATTAAAAGAACTAACAAAAATAATGAGACAGACGATCTATCCAACCACCAAGAGAGTCTAGACCAGACTGAATACTTCAGGCGAGGTGAGGACACCCCCCCCCTTGATCACGTGATAGCTCCGTGGACAGCTGCAGCTCAGAAACAGAAGCCGGCAGTCTAACGAGCAAAGAGCGATAATTACAGTAGTTAGACAATCAAGACTTGAACTGAGCACATATGTTACATCCTACCTAACCAAAGGAAGCTAAGTCAAATAACAATATAAAGCAATACATTTACGATTTAGCTATTATCGCATATATGAGCAATATAAAATTATATGAAAAGGTAATAATTATATATATACATAATAATCATTGCAACCCATTTAGGGGTTGCAACAACAAGCACCTAAAGTCGGTACCTGACCAGCCGGGCTGTGGCTTGTACGTTGGATTGCGTGCAGCCAGCAGTAACAGCTTGGTTGTTCAGGCTCTGATCCACCAGGAGGCCTGGTCACAGACCGGGCAGTGGGGGCGTTGACCCCTGGAACTCTCTCCAGGTAAACTCCAGGTAAATAAGCTTTAGGCATTCTGTTTGGCTTCAAGGCAAGGCTTTCCTTGTGATTTAATTTTTTTTTTTTGGGGGGGGGGAAGGGAGAGATAGTGATTTGGAATGGGGTAATATCCCATGGACCAATGAAGTGCCGTTGTTGCCTTACTTGACACAGATCATGTATCTGGGTCATGCAGAGGTCAGTTCCAGTTTTTATGATCCATCTGGTGTGAGGAAGTAGCTGTTACACTGGTGTACCTGATGGTGAGGCAGTAGCTGTTACACTGGTGTACCTGGTGGTGAGGCAGTAGCTGTTACACTGGTGTACCTGGTGGTGAGGCAGTAGCTGGGTCTCCTGCTGCACCCGCAGCTCTGCCGGCAGGGTGTCTGGGTGGGGTGGTGGCGGGGGAGCAGTCTTGAGTCGTGGGTCCTCCCATGATGTCTGCTTCTTGATGTGATCAATAAAGTAGCTGTAATATACAAGGTAATGTAACACAAGTCTTACCCAGAATGTATCAAATACAACACAAATACAGTCTATACACTGACTACAGTTTAAGTAGTATAGTACATTTGTTCATTACCCACTTTTCTTATTGTACATATAATTGTTATTAACTGCACAAGAAATCTTAATAGTTTATGTCTAAATCTCAATTATCATTTATTATAATTGGTTTCTAGTGGCTTTATTTTGTGCCAAGCAATGTTTTATAACATGTAAACAACATTATTTTGTACTGCATAAAGACCTAAGGATTTGTAATTGAATTTGTAAAGCCTGGATAGAGCGGACCAGTGGAGGATTCTAACTTAATTTGTTTCAGAAGACCGTTCGAGTGCCGATACTGAACGAATTTGTTCCCATAAGAAATAATGTAAATTAGATTAGTCCGTTTCATACCCCCAAAAATACACTTACAAAAGCACTTCCAAAAACACACTTACATAATTGTTTGAGTTGGGAGCTGTTCGAAACTCGAGCTACCACTGTATATCTAATACAGTGGACCCCCGCATACCGTTGGCATCACATACCGTTTATTCCGCATACCGCTCACTTTAATCGCAAATATTTTGCCTCGCATACCGCTCAAAAACCCGCTCACCGCTGTTCGTCCGAGACGTGTCCAATGTGCGCCTTAGCCAGCCTCACATGTTCCGCCGGTGGCATTGTTTACCAGCCAGCCTCCGCGGTAGCATCCAAGCATACAATCGTAACATTTCGTATTATTACAGTGTTTTTGGTGATTTTATCTGGAAAATAAGTGACCATGGGCCCCAAGAAAGCTTCTAGTGCCAACCCTACAGCAATAAGGGAGAGAATTACTATAGAGATGAAGAAAAAGATCATTGATAAGTATGAAAGTGGAGTGCGTGTCTCCGAGCTGGCCAGGTTGTATAATAAACCCCAATCAACCATTGCTACTATTGGTGGTACAGCTGCTGCTGCTGCTGCACTGTCAGCTGCTGCTGCTGCTGTAGCATCATCTGCGCTGCTGTGGCATCATCTGCTGCTGCTGTAGCATCATCTGCTGCTGCTGTAGCACTGTCAGCTGCTGCTGCTGCTGTAGCATCGTCTGCTGCTGCTGTAGCATCGTCTGCTGCTGCTGTAGCATCGTCTGCTGCTGCTGTAGCATCGTCTGCTGCTGCTGTAGCATCGTCTGCTGCTGCTGTAGCATCGTCTGCTGCTGCTGTAGCATCGTCTGCTGCTTCTGTAGCATCGTCTGCTGCTGCTGTAGCATCGTCTGCTGCTGCTGTAGCATCGTCTGCTGCTGCTGTAGCACTGTTGTTGGTGTGGCTTATTGAGAATATACCAAGAAACAATTAACCCCAGAGGATTTGCCACCCAGGATAACCCAGAAAAGTCAGTGTCATCGAAGACTGTCTAACTTATTTCCATTGGGGTCCTTAATCTTGTCTCCCAGGATGCAACCCACACCAGTCGACTAACACCCAGGTGAACAGGGAAAAATGCCTGGAACTAGTGCTCATATTGGTGAATTTAAAGCCAGCAAAGGTTGGTTTGAGAGATTTAAGAATCGTAGTGACATACACAGTGTGATAAGGCATGTTCTGGAAGAAAATGCCAAACAGGACCTACAGTACTCAGGAGGAAAAGGCACTCCCAGGACACAGTGTCTCATCAGTCATTGCTACATCTTCAATAAAGGTAAGTGTCATTTATTCTTCATTTAGTAGACTAGTACATGCACAATATATACTGTGCATGTACTACTCTACTATTGTGCATGTATCCTTCTCTTTGTGTATAGGAAAATGTATATTTCATGTGGTAAAAATTTTTTTTTCATACTTTTGGGTGTCTTGCACGGATTAATTTGATTTCCATTATTTCTTATGGGGAAAATTCATTCGCATACCGATTATTTCGCATACCAATGAGCCCTCTTGCACGGATTAAAATCGGTATGCGGGGGTCCACTGTACAGTGGACCCTTGGTTATCAGCTGTTCCGCTTATCGGCCAACTCGGTTATTGGCTGGTTTTTCGGCTTCCAGTTATCAGCTGTTATTATGTTTATTGACTGCATGGGATGTGTCAACCCGTCGCTGCCAGCTGCTCATGCGTCAATCTGGCTTTGTCTCTGGGCGAGTGAGGAAGCTTCTGGTCATTCATCCAAACATTTCACTATAATTCATTGTTTTTCATGGTTATTGATTAAGTGCAAATGCGAAATAAGTAACCATGGCCCCCAAAGAAAGTTCCTAGTAAAATTCCTTTGGCAAAGAAAGTGAGAACCACGATGGAATTTAAGAAAGAAGTTGTTGAAAAGTATGAGAGTGGTGTTCGAGTGCTAGAACTTGCCAGGATGTATAGGAAAAAAATCAACAATCACTTCTATCCTGGCAAAGAAAGTAGAAATCAAGGAAGCTAATGTTGCAAAAGGAGTAAATGTGCTAATAAAACAAAGGTCACCGATAATGGAAGATAAGAAGTTATTGTTGCTGTGGATCACCAAAAAACAATTAGCGGGAGATAGAGCTGTGGACTCTATTATTTTTGAGAAGGCAAGGCAGTTGCATGCGGATCTTATAAAGAAAATGCCCGGAACAAGTGCTGCTGTTTATGAATTTAGGACCGGCAAAGGCTGGTTTGAGAGATTTAAGAAGTGTAGTGGCATACACAGTGTGGCAAGGCATGGGGGGCTGCAAGTTCTGACAAATGTACAGCTGAAAAATTTGTGCAGGAATTCAAGGGGTATGTAGAAGCTGAAGGATTTCTCCCCCAACAAGTGTTCAATTGTTACGAAACAGGCATCTTTTGGAAGAAAATGCCAAAGAGGACCTACATTACACAGGAGGAAAAGGCACTGCCAGGACACAAGCCTATGAAAGACAGGCTTACTCTTTTGTTCTGTGCTATGCTAGTGGGGATTTCAAAGTGAAGCCTTTACTGGTGTATAACTCTGAAAATCCCAGACTGTTCAAGAAAAACGATGTTATCATGAGTAAATTGTGTGTGATGAGGAAAGCTAATAATAAGGCATGGGTCACAAGGCACATTTTCAAAGAGTGGGTCAATGATGTGTTTGGCCCGTGTGTAAAAATACCCTCTGGAACGTAAATTGCCACTCAAGTGCCTCCTGGTACTGGACAATGCTCCTGCTCATCCTCCAGACTTGGAAGACCAGTTGCTTAGGGACTTCTGTTTTATAGCAGTGAGGTTCTTGCCTCCTAACACCACTTCTCTCAGCCAGCTTATGGACCAGCAGGTCATTTCTAACTTCAAAAAACTCTACAATTAAGCAGTGTTTCAAAGGTGCTTTGAAGTGACTTGACCCTAAGAGAGTTCTGGAGGAATCACTTCAATATCCTCCGCTGCATAAGCCTTATAGTTAAAGTTTGGCAGGGAGTGACTTCCAGGACTTTGAACTCTGCTTGGAGAAAATTGTGGCCAGATTGTATCCAAGAGAGGGATTTTGAAGGGTTTAGAGCTGACCCTGAGGACCCTATGCCTGTTGTGGAATCTAGTGTGTCTTTGGGGAAGTACATGGGGTTGGAGATTAGTGGCAAGGATGTGGATGAGTTGGCGGAGGACCACAATGAAGAGCTACCACTGAAGAGCTGCAATAGCTTCATCTGGTACAGCAACAGACCACAGCTGAGGAACTTGCTTCAGAGGAGGAGGAAGAGGGAGGGAAGGCGGTGCCTTCTTCAGAGATTAAGGAGATTTGTGCAATGTGGAGTAGGGTGCAAGCTTTTGTAGAGAAATATCACCCTGACCAAGCTGAAACAAGCCATACCTGCAACATGTTCAGTGACAAAACCTTGTCCCACTTCAGGGAAATCTTAGAGACTCCAGAAACAGACCTCTTTGGACAGATATTTTGTGCGACAGGGGTGCAGTGACTCTCAAGCTGGTCCTAGTGGCATTAAAAGACAAAGAAGGGAAGTAACCCCAGAGAGGTACTTGTTACCTGAGGTTATTATGGAGGGGGATTCCCCTTCCAAACAATAACCCCAACTCCCTCTCTCCTCCTCCCTGTCTTCCATAAGCCAACAAGAGTTTTCAATAAAGGTATGTAATAGTGATTTAACCCTTTGACTGTCGCAGGCCCCTTTCTGAAACTGTCATTCTATGTCGATAAATTTAAAAAAAAAAAAAAAAAAAAAATTCTTATGAAATGATAGAGAATCTTTTCCCGATGGTAATGACACCAATCAAAATTTGGTTGAAAACTCATGGAATTACGCTCCCGCAAAGTTAGCGGTCTCGGCGACATGTGCATGTCAGCGATTTCGCTGACTTTGAGCCCTCTTTTCAGCCAATTCCGTTGTTCCAGTTGACCAAACTCATAGCTATTTCTTTAGAACTCCATTTTATCTATCAGCTGAGTACAAGAAACCGCCCATTTACCAATTTGAATTACCCAATATAGTGGTCACAAATTGGCAATTTGGCCAATTTCACGCAAAATAAAAAAGATGCCAATTTCAAAATAGGGTCCAGAATAAACAAGGTAGACATTCTTGGCACTAAAATAGCATATCCTCTGTTCATTAGTCACATCTCTAGGCCCCTCTTATATTATTATTGCTTTCTATTTTGATTTTTTATTCATACAAAAAAATACAAAATTTACTGTTATGCAGACTACTGCATTATTGTAAAAATGGTATAAATAATATCAGTGCACTAGTGAAAGAATATTAGACTCCCCAGTTGATGTGTATTGGACGTGTGGTGTGATTTGTTTACTCCTGAACATTGGTAAAAATCGAACATTTCCACTACTTTGAGCTCAGTCTCAAGGTTGTTTTCATCATCAAATTAATAAAAATCATCTCTATTTCTGTAATATGTTTTCCATTTTATCACCTAAGACCATGAAAACGCGAATACAACGATAAATACTATACAAAAATACATCTCAAACTCGGCGTTTTAATCCAAAAAAACGATCAGTTTTTTTCTCATTACACACTGTGTGCTGCAGGATTTTTTTTTATGTGGTGCACACTGACCACACAGACCCATTCTCTCACATGTGAGCCTACCAACTTTCTCCCGCTTGATTTGAAGCCTCTAGAATTATTGAGTATATATACGTCAGAAACAGTGGCGCCTAAGACATATTTATACGGCGTAAACAGTCAAAGGGTTAATTGTTCATGTATTCATTTTATTTAGTCCTCATTGTTTTGTGTAGCATGTAAAACTGTAATTAATCTTTGCAAAAACTATTTTTTGTTAATATTTTTGGGTGTCTGGAAGGGATTAATTGTACAGTGGAACCTCTGCTTACGAATTTAATTCGTTCCGTGACCTTGTTCGTATCTTGATTTGTTCATCTGCTGGGTTAATTTTCCTCATTTAAATTAAATGAAATGCTATTAATTCATTCTACTGACACAGCTAACAAGTTAAACGGCTTCTTCTCAACCATAGGATCTAATCTCGCCAATAAAATCCCACGTACTAATGCCCATGCCGGGGACTACCTAGATGGGAATTTCCCAAATTCCTTCTATCTTGTACCAACTGAGCCCACGGAAGTCACCGAGATTATAAAGACACTTAAAAATAACTCAGGGAATCTGTCTCATGTCCCACCATTATTGTACAAGCGAGCGGCCCATGTCCTTTCGCATGCTATTTCATTACTTTTTAACAAGTCACTAGAAACTAGCACCTTCCCGAAACTACTCAAGGCAGCAAGGGTTACACCAATACATAAAGGTGGTGACCCTACAGATTTAAACAACTATAGGCCAATATCAAACTTACCACTGCTATCCAAAATCTTTGAGAAACTCGTGCACAGGAGACTATATTCATTTATAACGGCACAAAACATACTCAACCCCTGCCAATTTGGATTCAGGAAAAATAAAAGCACTAATGATGCAATTATAAAAATGCTAGATCTGCTTTACACATCATTGGAAAATAAGGAATATCCACTAGGAATTTTTATTGACCTAAGAAAAGCTTTTGACACAGTAGACCAGGGCATCCTACTCCACAAACTTGACCATTATGGTATAAGAGGCCATGCGCTTGCATATTTCAAATCTTACCTTACTAATAGGTATCAGTATGTCACCATTAAAGACACAGCATCAACAACACGGCCACTTGATACTGGAGTTTTGCAGGGAAATGTCCTTGGTCCCCTGCACTTCCTCATATACTTCAATGATCTTCTAAACGTATCCCAACACCTGAACCCCATTCTCTTTGCTGACGACACGACTTATGTCATCTCTCAACCTAATCTTGCCACCCTCAACACCATTGTTAATGAGGAGCTGCTCAAAATATCGACTTGGACGACAGCCAATAAACTTACGCTTAACACTGACAAAACCTACTATATTATGTTTGGTAGCAGAGAAGGAGTTGTGCAAATTAACATTAAGATCGACAACACTCTAATTGCCAGACATAATGAGGGCAAATTCCTAGGCCTATACCTCAACAACAACCTGAATTTCAGCACCCATATCCAACACATAACCAAAAAAGTATCCAAAACGGTTGGGATCCTCTCCAAGATATGATACTACGTGCCGCAAAATGCCCTTCTCACACTATACCACTCACTTATTTATCCATACCTCACCTATGCTATTTGTGCTTGGGGATCAACTGCAGCAACACACCTAAAGCCAATAATAACCCAACAAAAAGCCGCAGTAAGAATAATCACTAAATCCCATCCCTGGCAACACACCCCCCCACTCTTCATAGATCTAAACTTACTCCCTGTTCAGTACATCCACACTTACTTCTGTGCAATCTACATCTACAGGACCTTAAATTCCAATATTAACAACCTTGACCTAAAACACTTTCTTGATAGTTGTGACAGAACCCACAGGCATAACACCAGACACAAACATCTCTATGACATTCCCCGTGTCTGACTAAACCTTTACAAAAATTCAATGTATGTCAAAGGCCCTAAAATGTGGAACACCCTAACTGAAAACTCTAGAACTGCAGACACATTCATCACCTTCAAAACTACCATTAGAAAACATCTTATCTCCCTGATACACGTCAACTAATTACATGAATATCACCTGGTGGTTCACACTTACACTCACTCACCCATTTGACCATAAACATAAATATCAATCTCAATCTTAAAATAATGAATCCTAACTAGTCATAAGTTGGCCTGTGATACTCCAGTACTGAAACTATGTATTGTGCCAAAACAAAAGCATTCACATTGCTAAACTCACAAACTAGTATTTAGTCACTTAGCCATAATACCAACTTACCCCATAATTTGTAATATTTTAAAGTTAAGAATTAATCTAAGTCTGCCCAAAATGCCTAGCCATGCTTGGTGTTCTAGTGGCCCCCTCTGTAATTAGTATTTTACTACATGTAAACCACACAATAACCAAATTCTGAAAACTCAGCATTGTAATCCTTATAGAGAATAAACTTTGAATTGAATTGAATTGAACTGAATTGAATTCCAGGGGAATTCCTGCTGTCAGGAGGAATGTCAAAATAGTGTACTTCAATATGACGCTATTATCAGCTCTACGGCTTGTTTATCTATCACAATTCATCTAATATTACATAATATACAATGCAAATAACATAAAAACCTGATATACACTCTAGAATGGCGCGGGAGGATGGTGGTCCCAGGCATTCTCACTCAAGCATGAAAACGTCTTCCCTTTCTTTCCACCTATACTCTTAATACTACACCTTGTCACTGAACTTACCTGCTTTAAACTCCACATCTTGTGTCTGTGCTGGCATGAATGTACACATTAAAATAACTAAGAGTGTGTTATTAGTCTTGAAGATGCCATATTTATAATGATAATAATAACACAATATTAATCAATCTGAGGTGCATTAAATATGTATAAAACATTAATATAGACATTTTGCTTAATCCATCTATGATATTTTTTCAAAATTACGTAATAAACACACTACATAACACAAACATATAAATTAACATAAATATGAGAACTTCTTCCAGTTGGCTTGACGGAGTGAACAAAAAACATTCATGCCCAGGCTGGAACAACAACAACAACAACTAGTTTGTTTACGAAACTCGCGAACCTTCTACACTCTCATTTTCTCTCTCGTTTATTCATTTAATCTTGTTTCCTCACTTCTCGCTCTACATTAAGAGTATAGATATTTTAAGGTAAGTAATGAATATCGCAGGATATCGCAGAAGAAACAACATCAGTAATAAAAGAATAACAGCAAGGACCCTAGAACTCAACTTGTCTACCCAGCAGGACGCCGGTGTATCATCAACCCCCCTCACCGCTGCCACCCAGGGAACAACAACAACAACAAACATGGCTGACTCCCCCTCCAACTCCACTCCCTTCAAAGGATTCACCCATGATTACTCAGGTATGATTATTCCTGACAATATCAAGGACTACATCGTTGCTCTAGAAAACGAAATCAAAGATATCAAAGCAACACTCGAGCGACGAGAATCCAAGATAACCAACCTCGAGAACAAGATCCAAAACCTTGAAGAGAAGATTACATCGGGAAGTGTTGACACAGAAATACTCTGAATGCAGCTATAGCCAGTCACACCAAACAAATTACTACAATAAATATGAAGGTTGAAGAAGCAATCAAGGACTGGAATCAGAACATGCACACTCGACTAAATGAATACATGTACCTTGATTTCCAAGACGACAAAACTGAACAAGATAAGTTGTCTGATGCAGTTATAATAAACAGTCCACACATTCCAAGAGACATAACACAAGCTCAGTGCAGAGAAACTGCTGTCAGGATAATACAGGACCACGTACAAGTCATCGTGCAAAACAATGAAATCAAAGAAACACGTTTGTTAGGAAAACCAGGAAGTAAACACAGTATAATGATCAGACTTCATTCATACGATAAAAGAAAGGACCTAATTAAATCAGCAATTACAATGAAAAATGGAGTGTACATAAATGAGTGTCTAACAAGAAAACGTCAAAACCTTCTGTTCAGGCTGAGAAAACTTAAACAGGAAAACAAAATACAGTGGACCCCCGCATAACGATTACCTCCGAATGTGACCAATTATGTAAGTGTATTTATGTAAGTGTGTTCGTATGTGTATGTTTGGGGGTCTGAAATGGACTAATCTACTTCACAATATTTTTTTTTTTTTTTTTTTTTTTTTTTCACACTGGCCCGAAAAAGAAAAACTTTCACCATCATTCACTCCATCACTGTCTTGCCAGAAGGGTGCTTTACACTACAGTTTTTAAACTGCAACATTAACACCCCTCCTTCAGAGTGCAGGCACTGTACTTCCCATCTCCAGGACTCAAGTCCGGCCTGCCAGTTTCCCTGAACCCCTTCATAAATGTTACTTTGCTCACACTCCAACAGCACGTCAAGTATTAAAAACCATTTGTCTCCATTCACTCCTATCAAACACGCTCACGCATGCCTGCTGGAAGTTCAAGCCCCTCGCACACAAAACCTCCTTTACCCCCTCCCTCCAACCCTTCCTAGGCCGACCCCTACCCGCCTTCCTTCCACTACAGACTGATACACTCTTGAAGTCATTCTGTTTCGCTCCATTCTCTCTACATGTCCGAACCACCTCAACAACCCTTCTCAGCCCTCTGGACAACAGTTTTGGTAATCCCGCACCTCCTCCTAACTTCCAAAACTACGAATTCTCTGCATTATATTCACACCACACATTGCCCTCAGACATGACATCTCCACTGCCTCCAGCCTTCTCCTCGCTGCAACATTCATCACCCACGCTTCACACCCATATAAGAGCGTTGGTAAAACTATACTCTCATACATTCCCCTCTTTGCCTCTAAGGACAAAGTTCTTTGTCTCCACAGACTCCTAAGTGCACCACTCACTCTTTTTCCTCATCAATTCTATGATTCACCTCATCTTTCATAGACCCATCCGCTGACACGTCCACTCCCAAATATCTGAATACGTTCACCTCCTCCATACTCTCTCCCTCCAATCTGATATTCAATCTTTCATCACCTAATCTTTTTGTTATCCTCATAACCTTACTCTTTCCTGTATTCACCTTTAATTTTCTTCTTTTGCACACCCTACCAAATTCATCCACCAATTTCTGCAGCTTCTCTTCAGAATCTCCCAACAGCACAGTGTCATCAGCAAAGAGCAGCTGTGACAACTCCCACTTTGTGTGTGATTCTTTATCTTTTAACTCCACGCCTCTTGCCAAGACCCTCGCATTTACTTCTCTTACAACCCCATCTATAAATATATTAAACAACCACGGTGACATCACACATCCTTGTCTAAGGCCTACTTTTACTGGGAAAAAATTTCCCTCTTTCCTACATACTCTAACTTGAGCCTCACTATCCTCGTAAAAACTCTTCACTGCTTTCAGTAACCTACCTCCTACACCATACACTTGCAACATCTGCCACATTGCCCCCCTAGTAGTAGGTTGGTAGACAGCAACCACCCAGGGAAGTACTACCGTCCTGCCAGATGACTGTGAAACAAAAACCTGTAACTGTTTTGCATGATGGTAGGATTGCTGGTTTCTTTTTCTGTCTCATAAACACGCTAGATAACAGGGATATCTTGCTACTCCTACTTACACTTTGGTCACACTTCACAGACACGCACATGCATATATATATATACATACATCTAGGTTTTTCTCCTTTTTCTAAATAGCTCTTGTTCTTTTTTATTTCTTCTATTGTCCATGGGGAAGTGGAAAAGAATCTTTCCTCCGTAAGCCATGTGTGTCGTATGAGGCGACTAAAATGCTGGGAGCAATGGGCTAGTAACCCCTTCTCCTGTATACATTTACTAAAAAAGAGAAGAAAAACAATATTTCTTATGGGAACAAATTCGGTCGGTACTGGCACCTGAACATACTTCTGGAGTGAAAAAATATCGTTAACCGGGGGTCCACTGTACATCAGTGTTTCACGCGAGATGGGAAAATACTAGTAAGGAAAACATCAACAGGACAACAATATACTATCTCAAACGAACACGATTTCTCTACCTTCCTTAGAAAAGCTGTCATTTCTGTAACAGATTAGATAAGTGACCTTAATACATATATACGTGTGGTGCATATAGTGTACCTTACTATTATATTGTGCATTATTATTTTTATTATTTTTTCATCACAAGCTAATGCTAACTACCTCCAATACTTTTTTACTTCTTTCTTACTGCTATTAATTGCTCATAATTTTATGTTACAAGTCAAATCTTACTCCAAATTAATATTATTCATTGTTCTTACCTGTCCATTTAATTTTGTTTACCACTACTTGTTTTTTTAGTCACTTTTTATTGTGTGTGCAATTAGTGTATATTCCAATTACTTTTTTGCAAGTACCAAAACTATCTTTTGCTAGCTAGTACCAACTACCTCATTTTTTTTTACTTTTTATTGTGCAATAAACTGCTCAACTTATTTAATATTACAAATCAGATCTTACTCCTAAACCAATATTATTTCATAGTGACTATCTGTCCATTTAACTTGTTTACCATTACTTAATTGTAGTCCCTTATATATTTTTTTTCCTTTATTTTAGCTTTATATAACTACCTTAGCTCATATATTCACAATTGTTAAAATAATCAAGGTGCTATTCTCAGGTGCTAAAGTTAATAAGTTCACTATTTTGCCATTATACTCCAAAGCTCATTTATTTGATTACCACTTTATTGTTCACCACAACTTATATTAGTCCCTTTTATATTATAATTTTATATTATAATTCTAACTTTAAAGAATTACCTTTAAGGTACTACCTACTATCATATTCCCAAGCTCCATTATTTGATCATCACTTTATTTGTTCACCACAAATTATTTTAGTCCCCTTTTATATTGTCTCCTTTATTTTAGCTTTAAAAAACTACCTTAGCTCATTATTTTTACATTTGTTAAATAATTCAGGTGCTATTTTTTTTTAGCTTTAGAATATTTACTTTATTTTTTACTTAATTCTAACTATAGATTCACTACAAATCTTATGATTACAAGCATTGATCCTGATACCAACCTCTTATTTAATGACTTAAATGATTTATTTATTTATTTATTTATTTCCAATTTGTGCACACATACAGAGGTACAAAAAAAATACAGATAAGAGCAGTATGCCAACAGTTACTGTAATTACTACACAGCAGAACAATCAAAGGCACTTCTCAGAGCCAACAACAACATAACTATCTTTAACTACAATATCAGATCTTTAAGCAAGCATTATGATGACCTCCTAGCATTACTAAATTCCTTGCATGCCAATATGTCCATCATTACACTAACTGAAACCTGGCTAAAGCCTGATACTACAGATGTCTATGCCATTCCTGGTTACACAGCCATACACAAATGTAGGCCAGACCAACAAGGGGGTGGCACTGCTATATACTACTCAGACCAACTAGAATGTATCACTAATACTTGCACAAGGGATGAACATGGGGAATATATAATAGCTAAATTCAAATCCAAATACCTACAAAAGCCTCTCACAGTGATAAACATCTACAGAGTTCCACAATCAAACATTAGCCAATTTAGTCAAAACCTAGGAAGTATGATAACTGATGCACGCATGAACAAAGATCACTTACTACTCTCAGGTGACTTCAATATAAATCTCCTGCAAGACCAGGACCCACACGTTACTGAATTCACAAACACAATGAGTAACTGCATGTTGCTACCAACAGTAACAAAACCTACAAGAGTTACAGAGACTAGTGTTTCCCTACTTGACCACATCTGGACCAAACACCATATCCCCTTTAAAATCAGGCATAATTACAGATAATACCACAGACCACTACCCTACTTTCCTCATAACAACTCTTGGTAAAATACCCCAAGACACTACTAAAGTCACCTTCAGACTTCACAATGAGGCAGCCATTAATAACTTCACAACAGCAGTAACAAACATTGACTGGCACACTGAGCTAGAAATCTATACAGATATTGACGAATGTTTTAATAATTTTCTAAAAAAGACCCAATACCTTTATAACAAGCACTGCCCTAAAAAAACTAAACGGATGACAGCTAAGAGACTGAACAGTCCCTGGCTAACACCCAGCATTCTCAAATCCATAAATACAAAACACCGACATGAAAAGCAGTACAGAATGGGTCACATAACCAGAGACCAAACAAAACGTTACTCGTCAATCCTAACCAGCCTGATAAGAAGGGCAAAAAAATTGTATTATGAGAACAGATTATCCAACTTACGAGGTGATATAAAAAAGACCTGGAAGACCCTATCAGAAATTCTGGGAACAAAAAGATATCACGACATAGCGAAATAAAATTAGCAAAATCAGATGAACCCCAACTCCCACCAACAGAAACAGCAAACAGACTCAATGATTTCTTCTCCACTATAGGTCAAAACCTTGCCAATAAAATCCCAAGCTCAGATACCCCACCAAATGACTACCTCACTGGCAACTACCCGAACACACTGTTCCTAGCTCTGACTAACCCATACGAAGTCTCCCTTATTATCAACGCACTGAAAAACAAGGCAGGAGATTTAAATACCTTACCACCCTTTATATACAAAAAAGTGTCACAAGTACTATCACCAATCATTGCAACACTCTTTAACAAATCCATTGAATCCTCCACCTTCCCTACAGTTCTCAAAATAGCAATGGTCACCCCGATCCATAAAGGAAGAGACCAAACAGAGTTGAATAACTACAGGCCAATATCCAATTTACACCCTCTCTCAAAAATCTTCGAAAAATTAATTCATAAACGAATCTACTCCTACCTCATCTCCCAAAACATTCTCAACCCCTGCCAATTTGGATTCAGGCCTAATAAAAATACTAATGATGCTATTATACACATGCTAGAACATATATACACTGCAATAGAGAAAAAAGAAGTCCCACTGGGGATCTTCATTGACTTACGTAAAGCTTTTGATACAGTTGACCATGACTTGCTCCACGTAAAATTGTCACACTATGGTATTAGAGGGCACTCCCTCAACTACCTCAAGTCTTACCTCAGCAACAGAAGCCAATATGTGTACCTCTGTATGCGTGCTCAAATTGTAATAAATAAATAAATAAATAAAATGGGGCAAGCTCTTCCGCACAACCAATTACAGTTGGTGTCCCACAGGGAAGTGTCCTTGGCCCTCTTCTCTTTCTCCTATACATAAATGACCTACCAAATGCTTCGCAATTACTCAAACCCACACATTTTGCAGATGACACTACATACGTCTTCTCTCACCCGAGCCCAGTCACGCTAGCCAATACTGTAAACACCGAATTACAGAAAATATCTACCTGGATGAGGACTAACAAACTTACACTAAACATTGACAAAACCTACTTCATTCAGTTTGGTAACAGAGCTACAGATGTACCTCTTAACATAATGATAAACGGATCACCTATCACAAAGCTAACAGAGGGAAAATTCTTAGGAATCCACCTCAATAATAGACTCAAATTTCATACACATATACAACAAATTTCTAAGAAAATTTCCAAGACTGTAGGCATACTATCGAAGATACAGTACTATATTCCACAGTCAGACCTCCTGGCCCTTTATCACTCTCTTATTTACCCCTGTCTCACCTATGGAATTTGTGCATGGGGCTCAACAACAATTAACCATCTCAGACCACTAATTACCCAACAAAAGGCTGCAGTTAGAATGATAACAAATTCTCACTACAGGCAACACACTCCACCAATATTCAAAACACTCAACCTACTTCACCATACAAAACATCCATACTTATTATTGCACCTATTACATACATAGAACACTTAACTCTGATATTAACCCTCCCCTCAAACATCTCCTTGCCAACCTCAACAGAACACATGACCATAACACAAGGCACAGATCACTCTTTGATGTTCCTCGTGTCCATCTCACGCTATGCAAAAACTCAATGCACATAAAATGCCCTAAAATCTGGAATTCATTACCTGTAAATATAAAAGAAACACTACCTGTTTATAAATTCAAGTCTCTTCTCAAAGTTCACTTACTCACTCAAAACCAAATAAATACTGAATAACTGAACCTTATAAATTGTATATCCAAAATGTTACTCACAATTATATCACATAAATGTTAAACCTAGGACCCAATCTAACTTTGTTATTTTTTTAAATACACACCTAACAGAATACTCCATTCTACTGAATGAACAGCAATGCAAGCAACCATATGACCTGTCTTTGTAATACTCATTTGTGCTTTATAGTTACCTGTTTACAATAATGTCTTGTCACTAATTTCATCATTGCTTAGTTAATCTTAAGTTAATTTTAAGCCAGCCCATAATGCTATGCATATAAGTGGCTTTGGCATGCTGCTCTTACCTGTATTTTTTTGTACCTCTGTATGTATGCTAAAATTTCTAAATAAATAAAAATAAATAAATAAAAAATGAATACTGGAGTTTACCTGGAGAGAGTTCCTGGGGTCAACACCCCCTCGGCCCGGTCTGTGACCAGGCCTCCTGGTGGATCAGAGCCTGATCAACCAGGCTGTTACTGCTGGCTGCACGCAAACCAACGTATGAGCCACAGCCCGGCTGGTCAGGTACCGACTTTAGGTGCTTGTCCAGTGCCAGCTTGAAGACTGCCAGGGGTCTATTGGTAATCCCCCTTATGTATGCTGGGAGGCAGTTGAACAGTCTCGGGCCCCTGACACTTATTGTATGGTCTCTTAACGTGCTAGTGACACCCCTGCTTTTCATTGGGGGATGTTGCATCATCTGCCAAGTCTTCTGCTTTCGTTGTGAGTGATTTTCGTGTGCAAGTTCGGTACTAGTCCCTCTAGGATTTTCCAGGTGTATATAATCATGTATCTCTCCCGCCTGCGTTCCAGGGAATACTGGTTCAGGAACTTCAAGCGCTCTCACTAATTGAGGTGTTTTATCTCCGTTATGCGCGCCGTTTAAGTTCTCTGTACATTTTCTAGGTCAGCAATTTCACCTGCCTTGAAAGGTGCTGTTAGTGTGCAGCAATATTCCAGCCTAGATAGAACAAGTGACCTGAAGAGTGTCATCACGGGCTTGGCATTCCTTGTTTTGAAGGTTCTCATTATCCATCCTGTCATTTTTCTAGCAGATGCGATTGATACAATGTTATGGTCCTTGAAGGTGAGATCCTCCGACATGATCACTCCCAGGTCTTTGACGTTGGTGTTTCGCTCTATTTTGTGGCCAGAATTAATTTTGTACTCTGAAGAAGTTTTAATTTCCTCGTGTTTACCATATCTGAGTAATTGAAATTTCTCATTGTTGAACTTCATATTATTTTCTGCAGCCCACTGAAAGATTTGGTTGATGTCCGCCTGGAGCCTTGCAGTGTCTGCAATGGAAGACACTGTCATGCAGATTCGGGTGTCATCTGCAAAGGAAGACATGGTGCTGTGGCTGACATCCTTGTCTATGTCACATATGAGGATGAGAAACAAGATGGGAGCAAGTACTGTGCCTTGTGGAACAGAGCTTTTCACCGTGGCTGCCTCGGACTTTACTCTGTTGACTACTCTTTGTGTTCTGTTTGTGAGGAAATTATAGATCCATCTACCAACGTTTCCGGTCATTCCTTTAGCACGCATTTTGTGTGCTATTACGCCATGGTCACACTTGTCGAAGGCTTTTGCAAAGTCTGTATATATTACATCTGCATTCTTTTTGTCTTCTAATGCATCTAGGACCTTGTCGTAGTAATCCAATAGTTGAGACAGACAGGAGTGACCTGTTCTTAACCCATGTTGCCCTGGGTTGTGTAACTGATGGGCTCCTAGATGGGTGGCGATCTTGCTTCTTAGGACCCTTTCAAAGATTTTTATGATATGGGATGTTAGTGCTATCGGTCTGTAGTTCTTTGCTATTGCTTTACTGCCCCCTTTATGGAGTGGGGCTATGTCTGTTGTTTTTAGTAACTGTGGGACGACCCCCGTGTCCATGCTCCCTCTCCATAGGATGGTAAAAGCTCGTGATAGGGGCTTCTTGCAGTTTTTGATGAACATGGAGTTCCATGAGTCTGGCCCTGGGGCAGAGTGCATGGGCATGTCATTTATCGCCTGTTCGAAGTCATTTGGGGTCAGGATAACATCGGATAGGTTTGTGTTAACCAAATTCTGTGGCTCTCTCATAAAAAATTAATTTTGATCTTCGACTATCAGTCTGGTTAGCGGCTTGCTAAAAACTGAGTCATAATGGGACTTGAGTAGCTCACTCATTTCCTTGCTGTCATCTGTGTAGGGCCCATCTTGTTTAAGTAGGGGCCCAATACTGGACGTTGTTCTCAACTTAGATTTGGCATAGGAAAAGAAATACTTTGGGTTTCTTTCGATTTCATTTATGGCTTTTAGTTCTTCCCGCGATTCTTGACTCCTATAAGATTCCTTTAGCTTAAGTTCGATGTTTGCTATTTCTCGGACCAGTGACTCCGTACACATTTCAGATATACAGTGGACCCCCGCATAATGATCACCTCCAAATGCGACCAATTATGTAAGTGTATTTATGTGAGTGAGTTTGTACATGTATGTTTGGGGGTCTGAAATGGACTAATCTAATTCACAATATTCCTTATGGGAACAAATTCGGTCAATACTGGCACCTGAACATACTTCTGGAGTGAAAAAATATCATTAACTGGGGGTCCACTGTATTGGCCTCTTTTAGCCGCTCTGTTATTCTTTTCCGTCGCCTGTAAAGGGAGCGCCTGTCTCTTTCTATTTTACATCTACTCCTCTTTTTTTTAGAGGAATAAGCCTTGTGCATACATCGAGTGCCACCGAGTTAATCTGTTCTGGGCATAAGTTGGGGTCTGTGTTGCTTAGTCTATCTTCCCAGCTTATATCGGTTAGGACTTGGTTTACTTGGTCCCACTTTTGTTTTTGTTATTGAAGTTGAATTTAGTGAATGCTCCCTCGTGACTAATCTCATTATGTCGGTCTGGGGTTCCGCTCATACATGTCTGAACCTCGATTATGTTGTGATCTGGGTATATTGTTTTTGATATGGTGACATTTCGTATCAGATCATCATTGTTAGTGAAGATGAGGTCTAGTGTATTTTCCAGTCTAGTAGGCTCTATTATTTGCTGGTTTAAATTGAATTTTGTACAGAGATTTAAAAGCTCGAGTGTGTGTGAGTTTTCATCAGAGCTGCCTCCTGGTATTATCACTGCAACAACATTATTTGCTATATTCCTCCATTTTAGGTGCCTTAAGTTGAAATCCCCCAGGAGCAAGCTGTTGGGGGCAGGAGCTGGCAGATTTTCCAGACAGTGGTCAATTGTTAACAGCTGTTCCTGGAATTGCTGGGACATTGCATCCGGAGGCTTGTAGACTACCACAATGACTAGGTTTTGGTTCTCAATCTTTACTGCTAAAACTTCCACTACATCATTTGAGGCATAAGATAAGATAAGAGATAAGATAAGATTTCGTTCGGATTTTTAACCCCAGAGGGTTAGCCACCCAGGATAACCCAAGAAAGTCAGTGCATCATCGAGGACTGTCTAACTTATTTCCATTGGGGTCCTTAATCTTGTCCCCCAGGATGCGACCCACACCAGTCGACAAACACCCAGGTACCTATTTGCTGCTAGGTGAACAGGACAACAGGTGTAAGGAAACATATCGAATGTTTCCACCCACCGGGAATCGAACCCGGGCCCTCCGTGTGTGAAACGGGAGCTTTAGCCACCAGGCCACTGGGCCACCACGACGCCACCGGGCCACCGGGCATTAAGCAGTTCTGTGCAAACAAGTGACTCTGCGATGTACAGGTCAACCCTCCCCCCCCCCTTTTGCCTGTTCGCTCTGTTGCATCTGTATAGGTTGTAACCTGGGATCCATATTTCGTTGTCCAAGTGATCCTTTATGTGGGTCTTTGTGAAAGCCGCAAACATTGCATTTGCCTCGGCAAGCAGTCCATGAATGAAAGGTATTTTGTTGTTCGTTGCTGGCTTTAGACCCTGTATATTTGCAAAGAAGAATGTCATCGGACTGGTGGTATTGTTGGTACTGGTGGGGGGACTTTTTTTCTGGCATTAGTATCTGTATCTGTTGGTTTGGAGTGGAAGCCATCGACTGTGGTTCCACTCCAGGAATGACTGGATTTGGTGTATGATTTCCGCCATTTCCTGCCAGTTTTTTTTTCTTCCTGGCACTAAAAAACCTCTCCCTCTTGAGTGGCTGTGGCTACCCAGGTTTTCCCATGGCCTGGATGTTTTGTATCTTTTTGTCCCCTTTAGATGGTGTGCCTGGAAATTTAAGTTATAGCACAGTCTTTCCTGTACTGAAGAGGGACACATTTCAGGGTGAAAAAGCTTACAGGAAGGGAGTTTGCATTTTCCTGTTGTCGTATGGGCCCGGCATTTTCTAGGGTGGTCATAGTTGCACTTCACATCTGTTTTTCCAGATTTCCCATGCCTCTAGACACCAAGTGCATAGTATGTGCACAGGCTTGGTTTCCGTTTGCCTTGGGTTTCTGTGACTGTATTCCCTGTCGGTGCATGTTTACCTGTCTTATTCGTATCCTCACTAGCGCCAACAATGTGAGGTAATATATCCTCACTATTGCTAGTGGAGTCCTCTTGTTTGCTATTTCCTGTTGTATTACTAGCTGTAATATTGGTTTTATCTTGTCCTTGACTACACTTGTTTCCCCACTACAGCTCCTGTCTCCCATGAGGTCATTTATATGCATTCCCTCCTGCGTATATTTCCTATATATTATTATATTATATTTTATTATTATTATTATTATTAGTATTCAGATATTTGGGAGTGGACGTGTCAGCGGATGGGTCTATGAAAGATGAGGTGAATCATAGAATTGATGAGGGAAAAAGAGTGAGTGGTGCACTTAGGAGTCTGTGGAGACAAAGAACTTTGTCCTTGGAGGCAAAGAGGGGAATGTATGAGAGTATAGTTTTACCAACGCTCTTATATGGGTGTGAAGCGTGGGTGATGAATGTTGCAGCGAGGAGAAGGCTGGAGGCAGTGGAGATGTCATGTCTGAGGGCAATGTGTGGTGTGAATATAATGCAGAGAATTCGTAGTTTGGAAGTTAGGAGGAGGTGCGGGATTCCAAAACTGTTGTCCAGAGGGCTGAGGAAGGGTTGTTGAGGTGGTTCGGACATGTAGAGAGAATGGAGCAAAACAGAATGACTTCAAGAGTGTATCAGTCTGTAGTGGAAGGAAGGCGGGGTAGGGGTCGGCCTAGGAAAGGTTGGAGGGAGGGGGTAAAGGAGGTTTTGTGTGCGAGGGGCTTGGACTTCCAGCAGGCATGCATGAGTGTGTTTGATAGGAGTGAATGGAGACAAATGGTTTTTAATACTTGACGTGCTGTTGGAGTGTGAGCAAAGTAACATTTATGAAGGGATTCAGGGAAACCGGCAGGCCGGACTTGAGTCCTGGAGATGGGAAGTACAGTGCCTGCACTCTGAAGGAGGGGTGTTAATGTTGCAGTTTAAAAACTGTAGTGTAAAGCACCCTTCTGGCAAGACAGTGATGGAGTGAATGATGGTGAAAGTTTTTCTTTTTCGGACCACCCTGCCTTGGTGGGAATCGGCCAGTGTGATAATAAAAAAATAAATAATAATTATTATTATTAGTAGTATGTGCGTATTATTGTAATAATTATTATTATTATTATTAATTTAGTTAACTGGAGTACAGATCCAATTCTCCAGATCAATTCGCCCTTTTGGGCAGTTCCTTGATGAGGACCCTCATCAAGGAACTGCCCAAAAGCGCGAATTTCGCATCCTGAAATTTTGTTCGTATCCAGATGCAAAAAATCGTCCAAATGACTTCGTATCCTGGAAAATTTGAATGGTGGGGCTTTTGTAAGTCGAGGTTCCACTGCATTTACATTAATTCTTATGGGAAATATTATTTCAGTTTTCAGCCATCCTTCTGAAATGGATCACGGCCGATAACCAAGGGTCCACTGTATAACAATGCAATGACAATTTATAGTTATACATTGAAAATAATGGAGTTAAGAGTACAATTTTATCAGTGGATTTAGAAAATACTGAAAGTCTAGTACAGTGGACCCCCGAGTTTCGTGATTAATCCGTTCCAGAGAGCCTGCCGAAAGTCGAAAATCACGAAACTTGAAACCATTTTCCCCATAAGAAATAATGGAAATAAAATTAATCCGTTCCAGACACCCAAAAATATTAAAAAAAAATATATTTTTTTAATTAAATAAAGATTTACATAGTGAAATCAATGACAAATCAAGTACATACATATAAAAAATGATAATAACATTACACTTACCTTTACTGAAGACTTCTGGGTGGATGGAAGACGGGAGGAGGGGATAGGAGGAAGGTGTACACTATTGTTTGGAAGGAGAATCTCCTTCCATTAGGACTTTAGGTAGCAAGTCCTTATCTGGGGTTACTTCCCTTCTTCTTTTAATGCCACTGGGAACAACTTGAGAGTCACTGGACCCCTGTCGCACAAAATATCTGTCCAGAGAGGTCTTTTCCTGGCGTTTCTTTAAGATTTCCCTGAAGTGGGACACAACACTGTCACTGAGCATGTTGCAGATATGGCTTGTTTTACCTTGGTCAGGGTGATACTTTTCAACAAAACTTTGCAACTCATTCCACATTCCACACATGTCCTTAATCACTGAAGAAGGCACCTTATCCACTCCCTCTTCCTCCTCTTCTGAAGCAAGTTCCTTGGCTGTGGTCTGATGCTGTTCCAGTTGAAGCTCTTGCAGTTTGTGGAAATTTATTTGGTCCCTAAAGTTCCACAGGACAGATCCAGCATGGCCGTAATGGGATGGCTGAGCTGGGTGGCCCTTAAAACCCTCCCAAACAAACAGCATTCTCTCTAGTTGGCAGTGGATTGTTGGTAAGCATTTATTTAATTTATAGATTTACTCTTCAGGGAAGGAGTAGGTAGTTTTACTGGTAGTACACTAATATTAGGTTTACTAAGGCATCTGTAGATAATAATAATGTAGACCTAAGACCTTAACATAGGTAGCAATAGGCCGATAATGTAGGCAAACACTAGGATAAGTTAGCTAGGGAGAACTGGCAGCCCTAGTTTGAACGAAGAGACGAGGGTCTGGAAGAGAGACCAGCTCGTTCTTCTTAAGACAGACACCAACTGGACAAGACGTGCCGTGATCAGCAGACGGCGCCCCCCACGTGTCTTCACATCTGAGACCTGGGGAAATCTGGTAGAGGCACCTCAATGTACAGTAGATGACCTCCATCAGGCCCATACAGTAAGACAAGACCTCCACTTTATCTCGTAGATTTCTGGCCAGTGTCTGGGGAGAATTGAGAGTGAGTTTGAACTGTGGGCCCAGTGTGCACCAGGCAGTGCATGCCCAGTAAGTACCAGTGTCTCAAGGCAGTCTGGAAGCTAGTGTCCGTGTCTGCATATACTAGGGGATACACACCCTCTTGGATATAGGAATTTCTGAGGTGCAGGCAGGACACTAATAACTATTGAATATTGCAGGAATTAAGGCTCCCGGTTGCACGTGGTTTCTGAGGGGAAGTCAAAAGGGGCTAAGGCTAAGCTTAGGGAAGTTGAAGATCAGGATATATGCTGCAACACCAAGTAAGTTAGTCCTTTATACGTGCATGCAGGCGAGTTTTCTTGTAACATCAATCATTTGTGAAAATCTGTCCTATAAGCCACTTGTGAGGCTGAGGTACCCACCTCAGAGCTCGGTGTCAACAGAGTTTCCCAGGGTAGGCGACTCACTTGGAGGCAGTCCACACAAATTTTCACACAGTTCGTCAGTGGTTAGCTCTTCCCTGTGGTCCTCCACCAACTCTTCCACATCCCTGTCACTCACTTTATTTACCAAAGGGCTTGCACTAGCCTTCCTTGGGTCCATGAGGACTTATTTAGCAGTTGAAAGCACAAAAAACAATGGATTATTATCAAACGTATTGTATGAACCCGTGGGGTGATGGTCACGTGTTGGTAAACAATGGCACACTGAGCATGAATGGCGTGGGAGACTCGCTTTGTGTGCGCGGTGACGGGCGGACAGGTACCGGACGGTCGCCGAAACACGAGTTTTTTCATGAAACTTGAGGCCAAATTTAAAAAAAAAAACTCGCCAAAGGTCGAATTTCACGAAAGTCGAGGCTGCCGAAACTCGAGGGTCCACTGTATAAGGTTTCATATGTCGAGAGTTTACCATGTGAGTTTTACAATTACAGTGGACCCTCAGTTTTCGTGTTTAATCCATTCCAGAGCGATTGGCGAAAATGGAAATTGGCTAAAATGGAAACCATTTTCCCCATAAGAAATAATGTAAATCCAATTAATCCATTCCAGACACCCAAAAGTATAAACAAAAAGTTTTTTATATCTAAAAGATAGATTTACATGCACAAAAGAATGAACATTCAACATCACACTTACCTTTATTGATGGCTGTTGTTGATGGATGGAAGACAGGGAGGAGGGGAGAGGGAAGAGGTTATTCTTTGGAAGGGGAATCCCCCTCCAAAAGGACTCTAGGTACCAAGTCCTTATCTGGGGTCACTTTCCTCCTTTGTTTTTTAATGCCACTAGAACCAGCTTTAGAGTCATTCGACCCCTGTCACACAAAATATCGGACCAGATAGGTCTGTTTCTGGCATCTCTAAGATTTGCCTAAAATGGGACATGGCACTGTCATTGCAAAAGTCGCCAGCACGGATTGCAACAGCTTTCTCAGGGTAATGTTCCTCCACAAATGAATGTACAGTGGTCCTTCAATAATCATCCGGCCTGAAAGTCATCCATTTCGGAAATAGTCCCGTTATTTCATCTAAACATTGGCTCGCAAATGGTCCGTTAACTTTCTAATCGTCTTTCATCCTGGACGTGTACTCACGGCTCGGCCTCCCTTCCCAGCCAGTGTGCCATTTTTACCAGTGAGCGACGGTCCCCTCACGTGTTCATATGAAATATTTCATAATATTCCATTCATTTTAGTGCTTGCAAGTGCTAAATAAGCTACCATGACTCCAAAGAAAGCTCCTAGTGCCAAGCCTTTGGTAAAGGTGAGAAATACGATTGAATTTAAGAAAAACATCATTGAACAATATGAAAGTGGCGTACATGTGGGCAAACTGGTCAGGATGTATAACAAATCCTGTACAACCATATCTTCCATCACAGCCAAGAAAAAGGAAATCAAGGTAGCTGTTGTTGCAAAGGGGGTAAATTTGCTGACAAAAATGAGATCACCAGTACTCGAAGATGTTGAGAAGTTATTATTGGTGTGGATAAATGAGAAACAATTAGCAGAAGATAGTCTTATGACGTCGCTTATTTGTGAAAAGGCTAGGCAGTTGCATGGCGATTTGGTAAAGAAATTGCCTGCAACTAGTGGTGATGTGAGTGAATTTAAGGCCAGCAAAGGCTGGTTTGAGAGATTTAAGAACGTACTGGCATACACAGTGTGATAAGGCTGGTGAGGCTGCCAGTTCAGACCAAAAAGTGGATGAAAAATACGTGCAGGAATTCAAGGAGTATATAGAGGCTGAAGGACTGAAACCTGAACAAGTGTTCAATTGTGACGAAACAGGCCTCTTTTGGAAGAAAATGCCAAAGAGGACCTACATTACTCAGGAAAAAAAGGCACTCCCAGGACACAAGCCTATGAAAGACAGGCTGACGCTCATGTTCTGTGCTAATGCTAGTGGGGATTTCAAAGTGAAGCCGTTACTAGTGTACCATTCTGAAAATTCCAGTGTGTTCAAGAAAAACAATGTTATGAAGAGTAAATTGTGTGTGTTTTGGAGATCTAATAATAAGGCATGGGTCACGAGGGACATTTTCATCGAGTGGTTCAATGAAGTGTTCGGCCCTAGTGTGAAGAATTACCTCCTGGAAAAGAAATTGGATCTCAAGTGCCTCCTAGTAATGGACAATGCACCTGCTCATCCTCCAAACTTGGATAACCTAATTCTGAAGGAGTTTGGGTTCATCACAGTAAAGTTCTTGCCTCCGAATACCACTCCTCTCCTCCAGCCCATGGACCAGCAGGTCATTTCAAACTTTAAGAAAACTCTACACCAAAGCAATGCTTGAAAGGTGCTTTAATGTGACCTCAGACACTCACCTGACCCTGAGAGATTTTTCGAAAGAACACTTCAGTATTCTCCACTGCATAAGCCTTATAGGTAAGGTTTGGGAGGGAGTGACTACCAGGACTTTGAACTCTGCTTGGAGAAAATTGTGGCCAGATTGTGTCCACAAGAGGGATTTTGAAGGGTTTGAGGCAGCCCCTGATGAGCCTATGTCAGTTGTGAACTCTATTGTGGCACTGGGGAGTTCCATGGGGTTGGATGTGAGTTTGGAGGATGTGGAAGAGTTGGTGGAGGACCACAATGAAGAGCTAACCACTGAGAAGCTGCAAGAGCTTCAGCAAAAAGAGCAACAGATCGCAGCTCAGAATCTTCCTGCAGAGGAGGAGGAAGAGAGATGGAAGAAGGTGCCTTCTTCAGAAATTAAGGAGATTTTTGAAATGTGGGGTAGGATGGAAAGATTTATGGAGAAACATCACCCTGAGAAGGATGTTGCAAGCCATATCGGCAACTTGTACAGTGACAGAGTCTTGGCCCATTATAGGGAAGTTTTAAAGAGATGCCATTAACAGAGCTCTCTGGACATTTTTTTTGCGAGACAGGACTCCAGTGACTCTCAAGCTGGTCCTAGTGGCATTAAGAAACAAAAAAGAGAAGTAACCCCAGAAATGCACTTGGTACCTGAGGTGTTGATGGAAAGGGATTCCCCTTCCAAACAGTAATTCAATGTCTCTCCTCCTCCAGTCTTCCATACTTGACCATTATGGTATAAGAGGCAATGCGCTTGCATATTTCAAATCCTACCTTACTAATAGGTATCAGTATGTCACCATTAAAGACAAAGCATCATCAAAATGGCCACTTGATACTGGAGTTCCGCAGGGTAGTGTCCTTGGTCCCCTGCTCTTCCTCATGTACATCAATGATCTTCCAAACGTATCCCAACACCTGAACCCCATTCTCTTTGCTGATGACACGACTTATGTCATCTCTCACCTTAATCTTGCCACCCTCAACACCATTGTTAACGAGGACCTGCTCAAAATATCGACTTGGATGACAGCCAATAAACTTATGCTTAACACTGACAAAACCTACTATACAGTGGACCCCCGCATAACGCTATTAATCCGTTCCTGAAAGCTCAATGTTATGCAAAATTATCATCATGCGAATTAATTTTCCCCATAAGAAATAATGGAAATCAAATTAATTCGTGCAAGACACCCAAAAGTAAGAAAATTTTTTTTTTTACCACATGAAATATTAATTTTAATACACACAAACTTAAGAAAACATGCACAGTTACATGACACTTACCTTTATTGAAGATGTGGTGATGATTGATGGGATGGGAGGAGGGGAGACTGGATGGTTTTAGGACTTGAGGTGTCAAGTCCTTTTCCGGGGTTGCTTCCCTTCTTCTTTTAATGCCACTAGGACCAGCTTCAGAGTCACTGGACTTCTGTCGCACATCATATCTGTCCATAGTGGCCTGTACCTCTCGTTCCTTTATGACTTTCCTAAAGTGTTTCACAAGTGTCAGTGTAATAGTCACCAGCACGGCTTGCAATAGCTGTCTGAGGGTGATTTTCATCCATGAAGGTTTGCACTTCAAGCCACTTTGCACAGATTTCCTTAATCTTTGAAGTAGGCAACTTCTTCAATTTCTCTCTCCCCTCCTCCGAAGCAATTTCCTCAGGTGTGGCCTCTTGCTGTTGAAGTTGATCTAGCAGCTTATCAGTGGTTAGTTCTTCATTGTCTTCCTCCACCAACTCTTCCACATCCTCCCCACTAACCTCCAACCCCAAGGACTTCCCCAATGCCACAATTGATTCCTCAACTGGCATACTCCTCTCAGGGTTAGTCTCAAATCCTTCAAAATCCCTTTGGTCTACACATTCTGGCCACAGTTTCTTCCAAGCAGAGTTCAAGGTCCTCTTAGTCACTCCCTCCCAAGCCTTACCTATAAGGTTTACACAATTGAGGATATTAAAGTGATCTCTCCAAAACTCTCTTAGAGTCAATTGAGTTTCTGAGGTCACTACAAAGCACCTTTCAAACAGAGCTTTTGTGTACAGTTTTTTGAAGTTTGCAATAACCTGCTGGTCCATGGGCTGCAGGAGAGGAGTGGTATTAGGAGGCAAAAACTTCACCTTAATGAAGCTCATGTCCCCACAAAGTCGCTCTGCCAAGTCTGTAGGATGACCAGGGGCATTGTCTAACACCAGGAGGCACTTAAGGTCTAATTTCTTTTCAGTTAGGTAATTTTTCACAGTGGGGGCAAGTGCTTGGTGTAACTAGTCATAGAAAAAGTCCCTAGTGACCCATGCCTTATTGTTTGCCTTCCACAGCACACACAAATTAGCCTTGAGGATATTCTTTTGCCTGAACGCTCTGGGAGTTTCAGAGTGATACACTAATAAAGGCTTCACTTTGCAATCACCACTAGCATTGGCACACATGGGAGTGCCTTTTCCTCCACAGTAATGTAGGTCCTGCTTGGCATTTTCTTCCAAAACAGGCCTGTTTCGTCACAATTAAACACTTGTTCAGGTTTCAGTCCTACACTGTCTATGTACTCCTTGAATTCATGCACATATTTTTCAGCTGCTTTTTGGTCCGAACTGGCAGCCTCACCATGCCTTATCACACTATGTATGCCACTACGCCTCTTAAATCTCTCAAACCAACCTTTGCTGGCCTTAAATTCACTTGCATCACAACTAGTTGCAGGCATTTTTCTAATTAAATCCTCGTGCAACTTCCTAGCCTTTTCACTTGTGATCGCTTGAGAGATGCTATCGCCTGCTATCTGTTTTTCATTTATCCACACCAATAACAGTCTCTCAACATCTTCTATCACTTGTGATCTCTGTTTCAAAAGCACAGTTAAACCTTTGGCAAGAACAGCTTCCTTGATTGCCGTTCTCTTGGACACAATAGTAGCGATGGTTGATTGGGGTTTACTATACAACCTGGCCAGCTCGGAGACACGCACTCCACTTTCATACTTAGCAATGATCTCTTTCTTCATCTCCATAGTAATTCTCACCCTTATTCCTGTAGGGTTGGCATTAGAAGCTTTCTTGGGGCCCATGGTCACTTATTTTTCAGGTGAAATCACTATAAAAAGGCTATAATATGTAATATGAAATGTTCCGATTGTATGCTTGAATGTTACCGCGGAGGCTGGCTTGTAAACAATGCCACTGGCAGAACAAGTGAGGCTGGCTCAGGCTGCATGGACGCATCTCGGACGAATCACGTTGAGCGAAATTTTTAGCGCTATGCGAGGCAAATTTTAGCGATAAAATGTATCGCTATGCGGATTTAACGCTATGAGATGCCAACGTTATGAGGAGGTCCACTGTATTATGTTTGGTAGCAGAGCAGGAGTTGCACAAATTAACATTAAGATCGATAACACTCTAATTGCCAGACATAATGAGGGCAAATTCCTAGGCCTATACCTCGACAACAACCTGAATTTCAGCACCCATATCCAACACATAACCAAAAAAGTGTCCAAAGCGGTTGGGATCCTCTCCATGATATGATACTACGTGCCGCAAAATGCCCTTCTCACACTATACCACTCACTTATTTATCCATACCTCACCTATGCTATTTGTGCTTGGGGATCAACTGCAGCAACACACCTAAAGCCAATAATAACCCAACAAAAAGCTGCAGTAAGAATAATCACTAAATCCCATCCCTGGCAACACACCCCCCACTCTTCATAGATCTAACCTTACTCCCTGTTCAGTACATCCACACTTACTACTGTGCAATCTACATCTACAGGACCTTAAATTCCAATATTAACCTTGACCTAAAATGCTTTCTTGATAGTTGTGACAGAGCCCACAGGCATAACACCAGACACAAACATCTCTATGACATTCCCCGTGTCCAACTAAACCTTTACAAAAATTCAATGTATGTCAAAGGCCCTAAAATCTGGAACACGCTACCTGAAAACTCTAGAACTGCAGACACATTCATCACCTTCAAAACTACCATTAGAAAACATCTTATCTCCCTGATACACCCCGTCAACTAATTACATGAATACCACCTGGTGGTTCAAACTTACATTCACTCACCCATTTGACCATAAACACAGAGATATCAATCTTAATCTTAAAATAATGAATCCTACCTAGTCATAAGTTGGCCTGTGATACTCCAATACTGAAACTATGTATTGTGCCAAAACAAAAGCATTCACATTGCTAAACTCACAAACTAGTATTTAGTCACTTAGCCATAATACCAACTTACCTCATAATTTGCAATATTTTAAAGTTAAGAATTAATCTAAATCTGCCCGAAATGCCTAGCCATGCTAGGTGTTCTAGTGGCCCCCTCTGTAATTAGTATTTTACTACATGTAAACCACACAATAACCAAATTCTGTAAACTCAGCATTGTAATCCTTATAGAGAATAAACTTGATTTGATTTGATACACTAAGAAGAATCGCCATTAAAGGATAAGGATTATTCTCTATAAGGATTACAATGCTGAGTTTACAGAATTTGGTTATTGTGTGGTTTACATGTAGTAAAATACTAATTACAGAGGGGGCCACTAGAACACCTAGCATGGCTAGGCATTTCGGGCAGACTTAGATTAATTCTTAACTTTAAAATATTACAAATTATGAGGTAAGTTGGTATTATGGCTAAGTGACTAAATACTAGTTTGTGAGTTTAGCAATGTGAATGCTTTTGTTTTGGCACAATACATAGTTTCAGTATTGGAGTATCACAGGCCAACTTATGACTAGTTAGGATTCATTATTTTAAGATTGAGATTGATATTTCTGTTTATGGGTGTTATGCTGTTAATGTTTCATTCATCATGTGCCATTGTATTGTTTATGTACTACATCTATATTTCATGGAAAATTTTTTTTTGTTTTAATACTTCTGGGTGTCAGGAACGAATTAATTGTATTTACATTATTTCTTATGGGGAAAATTTGTCCGAAAATCATCTATTTCGATAATAGTCCCACTTCCAGGAATGGATTATGGATGATAATTGAGGGACCACTGTATATGTTCTTACCTCTAGTGCCCCAAACATATATATACATTTTATTTTTCCTGCCTTCAAATTTGACACAATTGGCCTGAGATGCCTGGTCAGCATAAAATGGGTCTTAACACTCAGTGTGCACCATATTAAAAAAATCTGGGACCACTTAGTATCTTGTGGGAGTGCTAGTTATATTGAGCACCAGTTATATTGAGCACCAGTTATATTGAGCACCAGTTATATTGAGCGCCATTTATATTGAGCGCCAGCTAGAGCAAACAGTGCGGCAAACACCAAGGATTCACTGATGTATTATCATATTAACACTTCCCTTTTAAGAGGAAAGTGATGTTGACCCCAAGTTTAGGGTCTGTATCTGTGTCTATTTCTGTCTGTATCCCTGTCTCTGTCTATCTATCTCTTTTTATCTGTCTCACAGGTACACACAAATACGATTATACATAGTGTAAGTTACCTAGGATAACCTAAAAAATCCGAAGTGCTATACTGTGCTTGTAGATACATACAATGCATAAGAGTACCTGTTGGTTCACAGTGGCTCTCTCTGAGACCGACAGAGAGACATATAATCAGAGATATGAGCTCATCAAATGTCACCCCTTATCTCCGCATCCTCGTTGGGACCCATCAAATGTCATCTCATATCTCATCTTATCACTGCGTTAGTGGATGCTTGTCACTGACACTTGTCTTACACATTGCTTCAAGGGAACTTCTATATACCTAGACAATAGTAAATGACTAAGGCAGGTGTAAATGTCCACCTGCCAATGTGTTTGTGACAACTTGTGTACAATTTCAGTACCTATTATTAGTGTCAGAACAAAGATTGGTTATGAAATGACAAGAACTACAATAAATTGTAATTATCAGAACATAAAAATTATATAAAATATAATATAAAAATGAGAAAAAATGGTATATCGGCAACACTTCTACAAGCGGCAGGACTCGATGTTGCTGTCAGGTGAGCATTAAGTGCCAACTTTGCAGCCTCATATCTCAGTAAGTACTGACCCTACTTTTTTTATTTTCATCCTATAACACTTAGAAAAATGTGCACTTTATTTTCATTAAAAAAAAAAAATTTATTTTTCAAAATATTTGGGGCACTGGGGTAGTGAATGTATACATTTAGACCGTTTACGGGTTAATCTTTGAAGAAGGCACCTTCTTCCATCTCTCTTCCTTCTCCTCTGAAGCAATTTCCTGAGCTGTGGTCTGTTGCTGTTGCAGATGAAGCTCTTGCAGCTCATCAGTGGTTAGCTCTTGATTGTGATCCTCCACCAACTCTTCCACATCCTTGCCACTCACATCCAACCCCATGGAATTCCCCACTGCCACAACTGATTGCACAACAGGTGTGGGGTCAACAGGGCCATCCTCAAACCCTTCAAAATCCTCCTTCTGGAGACAATCTGGCCACAATTTTCCCCAAGCAGAGTTCATCGTCCTGGAAGTCACTCCTTGCCAAGCCTTATCTACGAGGCTTATGCAGTGGAAAATATTCGAGTGATTCTTCCGGAATTTTCTTAGGGTCAATTCAGAGTCCGAGGTTATGTCAAAGCTCCTTTGAAACATTGCTTTGGTGTACAGTTTTTTGAAGTTTGCAATGATCTGCTGGTCCATGGTCCATGGATGACAGGAGTGATGTTAGGAGGGAAGAACTTCACTGTTACAAAACTGAATTCCTTAGACAATTGGTCTTCCAATTCTGGAGGATGAGCAGGAGCATTGTCCATTAGCCCTTAAACGGTCCAAACGTATATATACGTTCTCTTGCGCAGTGCCCTGAATATTTTGATAAATAAAAAAATTGTTTTTTTCCATTGAAATACAGAGAAAAATTTTCTAGGTGTAATAGGATTAAAATAAAAAAAAATTAGGGTCAGTACTTACTGATATATGAGGCTGCAAAGTTGGCACTTAATGCTCACCTGACAGCAACATCGAGTCCTGCTGCTTGATGAAGTGTTGCTGATATACCATTTTTTCTCATTTTTATATTATTTTATATAATTTTTATGTTCTGATAATTACAATTTATTGTATTTCTAGGCATTTCATAACCAATCTTTGTTCTGATACTAATAATAGGTACAGAAATTGTACTCAAATTGTCACAAACACATTGACAGGTGGACATTTACACCTGCCTTGGTCATTTACTATTGTCTAGGAATATATATAAAGTATTTATAGGTCTCAGCAATGTTTTGGATACATGGGAGTATAGAAGAAGGAAGAAGCTCCCTTGAAGCAATGAGACAAGCATCCGGGAGGGCAGTGATGAGATATGGGATGACATTTGATGGGTGGGGCACCAGCGAGGGTGCAGAGATGAGATAATGCAGAGATAAGAGGAGATAAGCTATGACATTTGATGGGTGCCAGCAAGGGTGCAGAGATAAGGGATGACATCTGATGAGCTCGTATCTGTCTCTGATTATGTCTCCGTCTGCTTGTCTCTTTCCATCTCTCTGCTTCTCTCTCTCTCTCTGTCTCAGAGAGAGCCACTGTGAATCAACAGGTATTCACATGCATTATATCTACAAGCATAGTAGAGCACTTTGGATTTTTTAGGTTATCCTAGGTAATTTACACTATGTATTTGAGTATCTGTGAGACAGATAAAGAGATAGAGAGATAGACAGACAGAGATAGACAGACCCTAAACTTGGGGTTAACATTACTTTCCTCTTAAAAGGGGAGTGTTAATATGACATTACATCAGTGAATCCTTGGTGTTTGCCCCACTGTTTGCGCTAGCTGGCACTCGATTTAACTGGAGCTCCTGCAAGGTGCTAAATGGTCCCAGATTTTTTTAATATGATGCACACTGAGTGTTAAGACCCATTCTATGCTGACCAGGCATCTCAGGCCAATTGTGCCAAATTTGGAGGTAGGAAAATTAAAATGTATATATACGTTTGGGGCACTACACGTAAGAATGTCTATATACGTTTGGACTGTTTAGGGGTCAACAGGAGGCACTGGAGTGGCAATTTATTATCCAGAAGGTATTTCTTTACATTCTGGCCAAACACTTCATTGAACTATTCCAGGAAAATTTCCCTAGCGACCCATGCCCTACTGCTAGCCTTCCACATGACACACAATTTATTCTTGACAACACTGTTTTTCTTGAACACCCTGGGATTTTCAGAGTGATAAACGAGTAAAGGCTTCACTTTGAAATCCCCACTAGCATTACCACACAACAAAAGAGATAGCCTGTCTTTCATAGGCTTGTGTCCTGACAATGCCTTTTCCTCCTGTGTGATGTAGGTCCTCCTTGGCATTTTCTTCCAAAACAAGCTTGTTTTGTCACAATTGAACACTTGTTGGGGTTGGAATTTTTCAGCCTCTACATAACCTATGAATTCCCGTACAAATTTTTGAGCCATTTGTTTGTCTGAACTGGCACCCTCACCATGCCTTACTACGCTGTGTATGCCACTTCGCTTCTTGAATTTTTCGAACCAGCCTGTGCTGGCCTGAGATTCACCAACACCAGGACTCATTTCAGGCAGTTTCTTAGTGAGATCGCCATGCAACTGTCTTGCCTTTTCACAAATTATCAACTGCACAACACTATCTCCTGCTAACTCTTTCTCTCTGATCCACACCAACAACAATTTCTCCACTTCCTCAACTGTTTGGTATCTGTTTGGTTATCACATTCACCCCTTTCACAACATCAGCTACCATGATTTCTTTTCTCTTTGCCACAATGGAGCTGATCGCTGATGGCACCTTCTCATACATCCTGCCAAGTTAAGCAATGTGTATGACACTATCATATTTTTGAACGATTTCTTTTTTCATTTCTGGGGTATTCCTCACTTTCTTCACCAAAGAAGTTTTCTTTGGGGCCATGGTGTCTTATTTAGCAGTCATACACAATAAACAAGTTGCAAAAACAATGGATTATTATGAAATGTTTTGTATGACCTGGCAGGATATGTTCACTCACCAACAAACAACGCGACATTGCCTGAGAATGCATGTGGGAGGCAGCTATGTCTGCGCGCTGGAGCACTAGACAGGTTCTGTACCATCAATGAAAAGGGGGAAATCGACGAAAACGGAACCAAAATATCAACGAAAAAAGTCGACGAAAACGGAAATTGGGAAAACGGGGATCAACTAAAAGGGAGGGTCCACTGAAGTTCCAACTATAAGTAGTAGTTTGGTACTACTACCCATGGTGGTGCTACCCAGGGAGGTACTACCACCCAGGGAAGTACACATAAGGAGGTACTTGTACAGATCAGGGAGGTACTATCACCCAGGGAGGTACCACCCCCTAGGGAGGTACTATTACCCAGGGAGGTACTATCACCCAGTGAGGTACTATCCCCCAGGGAGGTACTATCACAAATGGAGGTACTATCACCCAGGGAGGTACTATCACCCAGGGAGGTACTATCACTCAGGGGGGTACTATCACCCAGGGAGGCACTATCACTCAGGGAGGTACTATCACTCAGGGAGGTACTATCACTCAGGGAGGTACTATCACTCAGAGAGGTAATATCACCCAGGAATGTACTAACACCCAAGGAGGTAATACCCCCCAAGGAGGTGCCACCCCCTAGGAAGGTACCACCCCCTAGGAAGGTACTATCACCCAGGGAGGTACTACCACCCAGGGAGGCACTATCACCCAAGGAGGCACTATCACCCAGGGAGGCACTATCACCCAGGGAGGTACTATGACTCAGTGAGGTACTATCACTCAGGGAGGTACTATCACCCAGGGAGGTACTATCACCCAGGGAGGTACTATCACTAAGGGGGATACTATCAACCAGGGAGGCACTATCACCTGGGAATATCACCAGGGAGGTACTATACTCAGGGGGTCTATCACCGGGAAGAAATACACCCAGGGGGAAAATATCCCCCGGGAGGTTTAAAACACCCAAGGGGTTACCCCCGGGAGGACTTTTACCAGGGGGTAATCCCCAAAAGGAGGTACACCCCAGGAGGAACACCCCCAAGGAGGGTATTCCCCCAAAGAGGTACACCCCCAGGGAGGTACTATCACCCGGGAGGTATCCCCCCAGTGAGGTACTATACCCGGGGGGAAGGACTTCACCAAAGGGCCTATATTTCAGGGAGCTCCCCAAGGAGGTACTATAACCAGGGAGGTATTTACCCAGGGGGACAAAATCACCCGGGGGTACTTTACCCAGGGGGGACTATCACCGGGGGAGGACTACCCCCAGGGGGGTACTTCACCCAGGGGGACTATCACCGGGAGGAATTTTCACCAGGGGTACAAACACCCAGGGAGGTCTATCACCCCAGGGGGGGGCTTCCCCCAAAAAAAAATACTTCACCAAAGAGGTTATCACCCGGGGAGGCCCATCACCAGGGGGGTTTACTATCACTCAGAGGGGTACTATAACCCGGGGGGTCTATCATCAGGGAGGGGACTTACCCCGGGGAAAGTCTTCCCCAGGGGGTACTATCACCGGGAGGTACATCCCCCAGGGGGTACTACATCAGGAGGTACTTTTAACAGGGAGGACTATCATCAGGGGGTTATACCCGGGGGGGGTTCTATACCGGGAAAGTACATCAAAAAGGAGGTACTTTACCCGGGGGACTATCATTTAGGAGGTATTATTCATCGGGGAAAGTACTAACCCGGAGGAACGTACCCGGGAACTATCCCCCAGGGAGGTATATCACCCAGGGGGGGTACAAAAAATGGGGAACCCAGGGGGGTTTCTTTAACCCCCAAAGGGGGGTACAATCACCCGGGAGGTACTATTACCCAAATTTGTACCTAACACCCAAGGGGGGGTAATAACCCCCCAGGGAGGTAACCCCCTCAGGGGGGTTTCCACCCCCTAAAAGGGGGACTTTCACCCGGGGGGGTATTTACCACCCGGGGGAGGTTTATACCACCCAGGGGGGTTTCCCCCCCCGGGGGAAGGTATTTCCCCCCCCGGGGGAAAGGTACTTTTCCCCCAAAGGGAGGACTATCACCCGGGGGGTTTCTACCCCTGGGGGAGTATTACATTTTAGGGAGGCCTAACCCCGGGGGAGGACTATCACCGGGGGAAAGGGTACTATCACCCAGGGGGGGTTCTAAAAATCAGGGAGGAACTATCCCCAGGGGAAGGTACTATCACCAGGGAGGTTTTTAATCACCCGGGATTTTACATCATTTCAAAGGTTACTATCCCCCAAGGGGGGACTTTTCCCCCGGGGAGGTTTTATCCCCGGGGGGAGGTAATATCCAGGGGGGGTTTAACCCTTAATTAAAAACCCAAAGGAGGTAATACCCCCAAATGGGTTACCACCCAGGGGGGGACACACCCAAAAAGGTACTATAAACCAAAGGGGGTACCCCCCACCCAGGGGGGCCCCCTATTCCCAGGGGAATTGGACTACCCCCAGGGAGGTACTATCACCCAAGTAAAATTCCCCCGGGGGGAGGAACCCCCTAATTACCCGGGGGGAGTACTACCACCCGGGGGAGGACCCCCCCAAAAAGGGGAGGACTATCACCCAGGGAGGTACAAACCCCCCGGTTGAGGAATTCACTCAGGGAGGTACTACCCCCCTTTAAGGGAGGTACTATAAACCAAAGGGGTACTATCCCCCCCCAGGGGGGACAAACCCCAAAAGGGGGGGTACTATCACCCGGGAAAGGTTTACTATCACTAAAGGGGGTACTATAAACCCAGGGGGGGTACTTTTCCCCAAAGGGAAAGGTATTTTCACTCGGGGGAGGTCTATCAAAAGGGAGGTACTATAAACCCGGGGAGGTAATATCCCCAGGGAGGAAATTATCCCCAGGGAGGTCTCTCCCCAAAGGGAGGAAACCCCCCCCCCAGGGGGGGGAAAAAATTTTTATCCCCCAGGATTTAATACCACCCAGGGAAAGGTTTACTACCCCCCGGGGGAAAGGTACTATCCCCCAAAAAAAAAGGGTTTTTCCCCCAGGGAGGTACTGTCCCCGGGGAAAGGTACATATAACACCCAGGGGGGCCCCATCCCCCAGGGAGGTCCCATCACTCGGGAAGGAAATATCCCCCGGGGGAGGACTATCACTCAGGGGGGTACTATCACCCGGGGGAAGGTTTCTATCACCAGGGGGGGGGGGGGGGGGGGGTACCCAGGGGGGAATCCCTTCCCACCCAGGGAGGAAACTATACCGGGGAAGGTACTTTAACCCGGGGGGGGGACTATCACCCAGGGGGGTTACTTAAACCAGGGGAGGCACTATAAACCGGGGGAGGTATTTTCACCAGGGGGGGACTACATGGGGAAAGGGGAAAATTTTAAATTAGGGGGGTATACCCCCCCAAAAAAGAAAACTATCACCCGGGGAAAGGGTTATACCCCCCGGGGGAGGAACTATCCCCCCGGGGAAGGTACAAATCACCCAGGGGGCACTATTACCCGGGGGGGCTATCACCCAGGGGGGTTCCAACCCCCAGGGAGGTAAAAACCCCCGGGGGAAAGGTACAATCCCCATTTCCACGGGAGGTAATATCACTGGGAAAGGACAATCCCCAGGGGGGGAAACTATAAACTCGGGGGGTACTTTTCACCCAGGGAGGTACTATCATTTGGGGGGTTCCCCAAAAAAAATTTATTTAAAAGGGGGGTACTTCACCGGGGAGGTACTATCACCCAGGGGGGGTTTCCCATCACCCAGGAGGTACCATCACCCGGGAAAGGTACTATCACCCAGGGAGGTACTATCACTCAGGGAGGTTCTACACCCAGGGATTTTTACTAAAAACCAGGGAGGTATATCACCGGGAAATTTACTATCACTAAAGGGAGGCTTTCACCCGGGGGGGCAAACCACCCAGGGAGGTCTTACCAGGGAAACATACTGGGGGGGCAAACCTAAGGGAGGTACAAATCCCCGGGGGAGGTCCCTATCATTCCCAGGGATGAACTTTCCCCCAAAAGGGGACTATCACCCAGGGGGGGGAACTATCACCCAGGGAGGAAATATAACCCAGGAGGACTTTTCCCCCAAAGGGAGGAAATATCCCCCCAAAGGTACTTTCACCCAGGAGGTACTTTAACCCTGGGAGGTCTTTTACCAGGGGGTTTATTTATAAACCAGGGAGGTACAAATCACCCGGGGGAGGTATTTTTCCAGGGGGGTTACTTTCACCCGGGGAAGGGGTCAAACCCCCAAAGGGGGAAAAATACCCCCGGGGGAGGTCCCACCCTCAGGGAGGTCCCACCCCCAGGGGGGGTAAACCCCCCAGGGGGGTACCCACCCGGGGAAGGTACTACCACCCAGGGAGGTACAAACCACCAAGGGAGGTACTACCCCAGGGAGGTACTATCACCCCCGGGGGAAAGGATATCCCCAGGGAGGTACCCCCCACTGGTGGGTTTTAACACCCAGGGAGGGCACTTTTTCACCCGGGAGGACTATAAAACCCCCGGGGAAAAGGTACTAAAAACCAAGGGAGGTACTATCACTCAGGGAGGTTTTTTCCCCAGGGGAGGTAACTATCCTCAGGGGGTACAAACCTCGGGGGCCAGGGGGTTTACTATAACCCCGGGGGGAAAATTTTTCACCCAATAGGGAAATTTTCCCCCCCAGGGGGGAAATATCCCCCAAGGAGGAAAATTATTACCCGGGAAATCAAGGGGGAACAAATTCCCAAATAAATAACCAAACCCCCTGGGGATTAACCCGGGGGTCATAAAAAAGTCTAAAACCCGGGGCCCCCGGGTGGTACCCCCTTGGGGCCCGGTACCCCCCAAAAAGGAATCCAAAAAGGGATGGTACTACCCAAAGGGGAAAAAAGGGGAAGGTTCCCCCCAAGGGGTGCCCCGGGGGCTAACCCAAGGGGATTAGAAATATCCCCCTTAGGGGGGTTTTTTTGGGGCCCCCCCCGGGGGTCCTATTTGGGTACCATGGGGGATTTTGGGGGACTTATACCGGGGGTTTTTCAATCCCGGGGGGCCCGGGGGTATGGTTTTTTTTAGGGAGGAAATTTATCACCCGGGGAAAGGTACTAACCCCAAAGGGGGGAATACCCCCCAGGGGGGTATATTAAACAGGGGGGGTACTATCACCCAAAGGGAAAGGGATTTCCCCCCCAGGGAGGTGCTACCCCCCAAAGGGGGTACTATCCCCAGGGAGGTACTACCCCTAGGAGGTACAAACACTAGGGGGGAAAAAAATTCACTAAGGGGGGTTTACTATAACCAGGGAGGTACTATCACTCAGGGAAGGTACTTCCCCCGGGAGTTTACATCACCGGGGAGTACTGTCCCCCCGGGGAGGTACTATCCCCGGGATGTACTATCACTCAGGGGGGTTTGCAAATCCCCCAATTGGTACATCACCCGGGGAGGTACTATCCCCCGGGAAAGGTACTACTACTCAGAAAGGGGTACTATCCCCCTTGAGGTACTTTCCCCCAGGGAGGAATATCCCCCAAGGGTAAAAATCACTCAGGGGGTACTATCATTTCAGGAGGGCTATCATCGGGGAGGTACTATCACCCAGGGAGTTTCTATCGCTCAGGGAGCTACTTTCATCAGGGAGGTACTAAACCCAGGGGGGGGTAATATCCCCGGGGGAAAGGGTACTATCACTTCTGGGGGTTTTATATCAACCGGGGAGGTACTTTTCACCCAGGGGGGAACTATCACCCAGGGGGGCACAATCACCGAGGGAGGTTTACAATCACTAGGGGGGTATTTATCACTTAGGGAATTTCAAATTCACCCAGGAAATTTATATCCCCCAGAGAGGTACTATCACCCAGGGAGGTACTTGGGGTCCTCCCCCAGGGGTTTCGGGTACCAAAACCCAGGGGGGTTTCTATCACTAAGGGGGGGCACTAAACCCCCAGGGGGGTTTACTATTACCCGGGGAAGGTACTACCCACTCAGGGAGGTATTTCCCACCCGGGGAGGTACTTTTCACTCAGGGAGGTACTTTTCCAACTCAGGGGGGGTACTATAAATCAGGGAGGTACAATCCCCCTAGGGAAGAAACTACACCCAGGGGGGTTTACTATCCCCCCGGGGGAAATTTACTATCACCCAGATAAAACATCACTCAGGGGGTACTAAACCCGGGTGGGAAATTATCCCCCGGGGAAAGGGTCCTATCCCCCGGGGGAGGCTTATAAACCAGGGGGGAAAACCCTAATAAAACTCAGGGGGGGTACTTTCACCCAGGGATTTTCTATCACCCACCCCAGGTAGGTACTACATCAGGGAGGTACTATCACTCAGGGAGGAAATATCACCCGGTGGTACATCAGTCAGGGAGGTATTTACCATCCTGCGAAAAAAATATGAAAGGGAAACCTGTAATTGTTTTACATAGAGGTAGGATCCCTGACATCTTTTTCTGTGTCAAACTGCAGGATAACAGATATATCCTCTTACTTCTACTTACACTTAGCTCACACTACACATGCAAGCACACATATATGTATGCAGACCGATCTGATCTTAAAGAAGTACATCTGGATTTATATCAAACTTTTCATTTATCTGTTGCAAGAAAATTTAGGAAATTTGCTTGGTATGTTCTGGTATCTTATTTTCATTTAATATCTTGACATGTCACATAAGTAAGTTTATTCAGGGAATACACAAATACGTTACATAGATAATCATGCATAGCAACATATGTGTAGAGTACCAGAGATAACCCAAAAAGTCAGACAGTGACTTATTTCCATTGGGGTTATTTATACTGTCTATCTCTTTTAGTATTCCTCAATAAGTGGACAATTAAGCTATTACCCCTTTCAGAGAATACTTCTTTGAATTCCTCAGTTTTATTGGAAGCTTTTGGAGGAGCTATTATTCTTTTTCCTTTGCATAAAATTTATGTACCAGTGCAAATATTACACTGGGTATTTGACTGTAGGTGTCTCAAAAGGATTTCCCATGAAAAATGCCACGTTATTACTGGGTAATAACATTTACTACTGTTAGTTCGTGTCCTGAACCTATAATGATTAATGCTTCTCCAGTGTTGGCCATAACTGGGCAACATCCCAAGGGTTGTCTGGAGAGAATGTTGACCTATCCTTGGACGACTCCGATCTCGGAATAGCCACATTGTTTTACGAGGAAAACTGGCCAGAGCCTCGTAGATCAAGTGAACAGACCCCGATCAAGCCTTCCTATTCCCGGGTTTGCAGGATTGCCAGATGTCCCCGTTTCCATCCCCGAGGGACTGTCCTTCCGGGAGGAACAACGAAAGGACCCTTTTTAAAATTCGCTTTTCAGGCAGCCATGGGTAAATCCTCTTTGGGTCACCCAGTCAAGTATGAAGTTAAAAATGATTATTTGGTCTGCACTGAGACTGGTAAGGAGATAGAGGGCCGGCAATTATATGACAGGTTAGTGGTTCCAACCAAGTATAGACCTCAGATATTAAATATAGCTCATAATACGTCATTAGGAGGTCACTTAGGAATTACAAAAACCTTGTATAGAATCACAAAAGAATTTTATTGGCCAAAATTAAAGAAAGATGTGAAGAATCATATTAGGTTGTAATATGGGTAGCCTGTCCGAGAGCTGGAGCTGGACTTAGAGAAACGGTTGAGCTTAGGGTGAAGCTTGTAGCAGGAACATTGTGTAGCTTGCTGTCTCGCTTCGCTTTACAAATTTTGCGTGTCAGTTGCTTATGATCAGCCTTGCTATTGTGTGATCATTCAACAGCTCGCTACTAGCTTGTTCAGTGTGCTCGCTTCGCTACGGTCAATCTTGTGTGCAGTCGGCTTTGCTTGTATGCGTATTCTGCAAATCGTACTGTGCTTTGCTAAGCGTTTTCTGCAAATTAAGTGTTACGTTGGGGTATTCGTACTGTGCATAGCGAATAACTTATGCCACCTAGAAGAGTCAGACGCCTGGTGTCGGGCATATACTTTGATAACCTACCTAAATTGTCCCTACGCGTTGGTTTGGCAAATTGCTCGTTCCATTGGCATTCCCTATAAACGCACTCTCACAGCTGCGCAACTGCGTTCACTTATTGCTGACAAAAATTATAGAAGAAGAGATGGCAACATCAAACTCCTCCCTCTACGGGAGCTAGGGAAAAAACTCCTATGTTTCGCATGAGGAAGATGATTTCACCTACGGAGCAAAAAAGGTCAGTATAGTGCAGCTGGGTTGTCTCGAGGTGAATCAGCGTCGTTGGCACTTGAGCTGGCAAAAATCACGCTGGAGCAAAAATAGGGAACAGAGGCATTCGCAAGGGAAGAATTTGATGGGAAAGAGGGAAAGGGGGGCAGTTTTCGCATTCTGTAAACGGGTTTCAGTTTCAAAAAAGCAGTACAGCTTGTTCCCCCCTTCAATGAGGCCCAACCAGAGCAATTTTTCGAAAGCTTCGAAAATCAGCCCCGAGCCTTGAGGTGGCCCGGAACAGCATGGGCAGCGTTGGTTCATACAGATTATTGGGTAAGGCCCGGAATTTACGTTCGGTATTAACTGACGCTGAATTCTCTGATTTCAAGTAGTGAAGACCACAGTGTTGGGAGCATATACATGTATCCCAGCTAAATATCGTTAAAAACCCTTCAAATTGAACAGGCGGCAGCTTGGTCAATCCCTGGTGGATTTGTGAGACAGCAAAAACCCAAAATTTTACCCGCTGGTATAAGGGAGTGGTGTCTCTAACTTTGAGGAGCTGGTGCAGCTTATTCTGATTTATAACCTGCTGGAGTCTGTGGGGACCAGAGGTTCGTGTCTTTCTGCAGGATCGTGACTTAAAACCCCTGCATTGGAGGCAGCCAGGTTGGCTCCCTTTGAAACGAACCGCTCCTTGTCCCAGCGGTCCCCTCTCTCTTTTCAACAGTCTGGCGTGAGCAGAGATCGACAACATTGGAGAATGAAGTGCCAGCCCGGGGGGAGAGCGTCTACCCTCATCCAACTAAGTCACCTGGTGGCCACGCTTCTCAACATATGGTCCCCCTGCGGAGAGGCAAAACTAATTATGGAGCATCTCGGGCAACAATATCCAGAGAGGCACCAGCCAGAACGACACCACTTGCAACGTCAACAGGGAGTAAAGGGCAAGCCCGTCGTCTGCTTCAGTGTAATAAAATAGGTCACATCAGTTCCAACTGCCCCCAAAACCCCAACCCATCGGGAAAATCTCTAATATCCTAGTAACATGTCCCTAGAGAAGTAGAAAAAGGTTATGGCCCCTTATTATTTCGAAAGTCTTTTTTTCCCTTCAGGAAAACTCAGAACCAACTAAAGTAAATACCTTTAGAGATACTGGAGCATATTGCTCACTTGTCAGAGAAGGAATATTACCCCTTTCAGAGAATACTTCTTTGAATTCCTCAGTTTTATTGGAAGCATTTGGAGGAGCTATATATTCTGTTCCTTTGCATAAAATTTATGTACAGTGCAAATATTACACTGGGTATTTGACTGTAGGTGTCTCAAAAGGATTTCCCATGAAAAATGCCACGTTATTACTGGGTAATAACATTACTACTGTTAGTTTGTGTCCTGAACCTATAATGATTAATGCTTCTCCAGTGTTGGCCATAACTCGGGCAACATCCCAAGGGTTGTCTGGAGAGAATGTTGACCTATCCTTGGACGACTCCGATCTCGGAATAGCCACATTGTTTTACGAGGAAAACTGGCCAGAGCCTCGTAGATCAAGTGAACAGACCCCGATCAAGCCTTCCTATTCCCAGGTTGCAGGATTGCCAGATGTCTCTGTTTCCATGCCCGAGGGACTGTCCTTCCGGGAGGAACAACGAAAGGACCCTTCTTTAAAATTCGCTTTTCAGGCAGCCATGGGTAAATCCTCTTTGGGTCATCCAGTCAAGTATGAAGTTAAAAATGATTATTTGGTCTGCACTGAGACTGGTAAGGAGATAGAGGGCCGGCAATTATACGACAGGTTAGTGGTTCCAACCAAGTATAGACCTCAGATATTAAATATAGCTCATAATACGTCATTAGGAGGTCACTTAGGAATTACAAAAACCTTGTATAGAATCACAAAAGAATTTTATTGGCCAAAATTAAAGAAAGATGTGAAGAATCATATTAGGTTGTAATATAAGCACAGTGTTCAAGGGCTGCCCACATACTTTGGTTTAATAATAATAATAATATAATAATAATAATAATAATAATAATAATAATAATAATAATATCTTAATTTACTACATGTACAAGGTATACAGACCATAGCTGACATCAGTGACATACTACTATATAGAAAGCCTCTTGTTATGCTGAGCATTTCCCGCAAATAAGGTCAGTTTTGTCCCAGGATGCAACCCACACCAGTCCACTAACACCCAGGTACCCATTTTACTGATGGGTGAACACAGATAACCGGTGTAAGGAAACGTGCCCAATGTTTCTACCCTCGCCGGGAATCGAACCCGGACAGTCGCCGTGTGAAGCGAGCTTTAGCCACCAGGCCACGGAGCACTCACCTAGTTGTACTCACCTAGCTGAGGTTGCGGGGGTCGAGTCCGAGCTCCTGGCCCCGCCTCTTCACTGATCGCTACTAGGTCACTCTCCCTGAACCGTGAGCTTTATCATACCTCTGCTTAAAGCTATGTATGGATCCTGCCTCCACTACATCGCTTCCCAAACTATTCCACTTCCTGACTACTCTGTGGCTGAAGAAATACTTCCTAACATCCCTGTGATTCATCTGTGTCTTCAGCTTCCAACTGTGTCCCCTTGTTACTGTGTCCAATCTCTGGAACATCCTGTCTTTGTCCACCTTGTCAATTCCTCTCAGTATTTTGTATGTCGTTATCATGTTCCCCCTATCTCTCCTGTCCTCCAGTGTCGTCAGGTTGATTTCCCTTAACCTCTCCTCGTAGGACATACCTCTTAGCTCTGGGACTAGTCTTGTTGCAAACCTTTGCATCTAGTTTCTTTACGTGCTTGGCTAGGTGAGGGTCCAAACTGGTGCCGCATACTCCAATATGGGCCTAACGTACACGGTGTACAGGGTCCTGAACGATTCCTTATTAAGATGTCGGAAAGCTGTTCTGAGGTTTGCTAGGCGCCCATATGCTGCAGCAGTTATTTGGTTGATGTGCGCTTCAGGAGATGTGCCTGGTGTTATACTCACCCCAAGATCTTTTTCCTTGAGTGAGGTTTGTAGTCTCTGTTTGATCATCTGTGAGTCTGCCAAACTGAGGAACTTACTATCTGCCAGATTGAGGTACTTACTACCTGGCAGATTGAGGTACTTACTATCTGCCAGAGTTAGCATCAAACTTGACTTCCCAGCCGTGTGGCAAACCTTTGGGAAGGCGTCCACTGCCCCCC
>NC_069399.1:130609981-130640139 GCF_026875155.1 Cherax quadricarinatus | reverse complement strand
GGGTATTTGGGGGGTTGGGGATGGTGGGGGTGGAGTAGTGATAGTGATGAGTGGAGTAGTGATGGTGGTGGAGGAGCGTGTTTAATGGTGGGGGGAGTAGAGATGGTTGTGAGTGAGTTGAGAGGGTAATGGGTGGAGTAGTGATAATGATGGGTGGAGCAGTGATGGTGGTGGGTGGAGTAGTGAGGGTGGTGGGTGGAGTAGTGATAATGGTGGGTGTAGTAGTAATGGTGGTGGCTGGAGTGCTGATAGTAGTGGGTGGAGTAGCAATAGTGGTGGGTAGAGTGGTGATGGTGGTGCCTATCTTTTCCACCCTCCACCTCCACCAGCATCTTCCGTTAGCCCAAGTTGTCTGATCTCCAAGGTAAACACACTTTATAAAACCAGTTTATTTCTTTACATTCTCTTCTATGTTTTAATACAATATTTCTTATTCATAAATACATTTTTCTTTTTTAAAAACCCATAACAAAAAAAAATTGGAGTGGTTTTTTGGGGGGCTGGAATGGATTAATGGCATTTCAATTAATTTCAATGAGGAAAACTGATTTGACATACGAGCAAATTCAGTTACAAGCTCAGTCACGGAACGAATTAAACTCGTAAGTCAAGGTACCACTGTACAGTGGACCCCCGCATACCGTTGGCCTTACATAACGTTAAATCCGCATACCGATACATTTTATCGCTAAGATTTTGCCTCGCATACTGCTAAAAACCCGCTCAACGCTGTTCGTCCGAGACGCGTCTAATGTGCGGCCTGAGCCAGCCTCACATGTTCAGCCGGTGGCATTGTTTACCAGCCAGCTTCCGCAGTAACATTCAAGCATACAATCGGAACATTTCGTATTATTACAGTGTTTTTGGTGATTTTATCTGCAAAATAAGTGACCATGGGCCCCAAGAAAGCTTCAAGTGCCAACCCTACAGCAATAAGGGTTGAAAATTACTAAGAGATGAGAAAGAGATCATTGATAAGTACGAAAGTGGAGTGCGTGTTTCCGAGCTGGCCAGGTTGTATAATAAACCCCAATCAACCATCGCTACTATTGTGGGCAACAAAACGGCAATCAAGGAAGCTGTTCTTGCCAAAGGTTCAACTGTGTTTCGAACAGAGATCGCAAGTGATGGAAATGTTGAGGACTTTATTGGTATGGATAAATGAAAAAAAAGAAAAGCAGGAGATAGCATCTCTCAGGTGATCATAAGTGAAAAGTTGCATCAGGATTTAATTAAAAAAAATGCCTGCAACTAGTGATGATGTGAGTGAATTTAAGGCCAGCAAAGGTTGGTTTGGGGAGATTTAAGAAGCGTAGTGGCATACATAGTGTGATAAGGCATGGTGAGGCTGCCAGTTCGGACCACAAAGCAGCTGAAAAATATGTGCAGGAATTCAAGGGGTACATAGACAGTGAAGGACTGAAACCTGAACAAGTGTTTAATTGTGATGAAACAGGCCTGTTTTGGAAGAAAATGCCAAGCAGGACCTACATTACTCAGGAGGAAAAGGCACTCCCAGGACATAAGCCTATGAAAGACAGGCTTACTCTGTTAATGTGTGCCAATGCTAGTGGTGATTGCAAAGTGAAGCCTTTATTAGTGTATCACTCTGAAACTCCTAGAGCGTTCAGGCAAAAGAATGTCCTCAAGGCTAATTTGTGTGTGCTGTGGAGGGCAAACAGTAAGGCATGGGTCACTAGGGACTTTTTCTTGACTGGTTACACATGCATTTGCCCCCAATGTGAAAGATTACCTAACTGAAAAGAAATTAGACCTTAAGTGCCTCCTGGTGTTAGACAATGCCCCTGGTCATCCTACAGACTTGGCAGAGCGACTTTATGGGGACATGAGCTTCATTAAGGTGAAGTTTTTGCCTCCTAATACCACTCCTCTCCTGCAGCCCATGGACCAGCAGGTTATTGCAAACTTCAAAAACTGTACACAAAAGCTCTGTTTGAAAGGTGCTTTGTAGCGACCTCAGAAACTCAACTGACTCTAAGAGAGTTTTGGAGAGAGCACTTTAATATCCTCAATTGTGTAAACCTTATAGGTAAGGCTTGGAAGGGAGTGACTAAGAGGACCTTGAACTCTGCTTGGAAGAAACTGTGGCCAGAATGTGTAGACCAAAGGGATTTTGAAGGGTTTCAGGCTAACCCTGAGAGGAGTATGCCAGTTGAGGAATCCATTGTGGCATTGGGAAAGTCCTTGGGGTTGGAGGTTAGTGGGGATGATGTGGAAGAGTTGGTGGAGGAGGACAATGAAGAACTAACCACTGATGAGCTGCTAGATCAACTTCAACAGCAAGAGGCCAGACCTGAGGAAACTGGTTCGGAGGAGGGGAGAGAGAAATTGAAGAAGTTGCCTACTACAAAGATTACGGAAATCTGTGCAATGTGGCTGAAAGTGCAAACCTTTATGGATGAAAATCACCCTCACACAGCTATTGCAAGCCGTGCTGGTGACTATTACACTGACAATGTTGTGAAACACTTTAAGGAAGTCATAAAGGAACAAGAGGTACAGGCCACTATGGACAGATATGTTGTGCGACAGAAGTCCAGTGACTCTGAAGCTGGTCCTAGTGGCATTAAAAGAAGGGAAGTAACCCCAGAAAAGGACTTGACACCTCAAGTCTTAATGGAAGGGGATTCCCCTTCTAAACACTAAGACTCTCTCTTCCTCCCATCCCATCAATCATCACCAGATCTTCAATAAAGGTAAGTGTCATGTAATTGTGCATGCCTTTTTCAGTTTGTGTGTATTAAAATTAATATTTCATGTGGTAAAAATGTTTTTTTTTCATACTTTGGGGTGTCTTGCACGGATTAATTTTATTTCCATTATTTCTTATGGGGAAAATTAATTCGCATAACGATAATTTCGCATAACAATGAGCTCTCAGGAACGGATTAATATCGTTATGCTGGGGTCCACTGTACTATTATTATTATATGCAGTGGAACCTCTACTTGCGAGTGTGTCCACGTGCGAGTTTTTCCAAATACGAGCAGCCGATGGGTCGATCTTTTGCTTCCATATGTGAGCAAAATTTCCACAAGCGAGCAGACCTCAAGGCAGGTTCCTTGAAACTGGTGAGGGGCTCTTGCTCTTGATCTCAGGAATTGTATCTCATTTATTTGTTGGACTATTGAAACATGGGCAATGTATGATGGAAAGATGCTTCTTAACGTACACCAAAAATGAAAGAAATCTAAGCATAAATAATGGAGTTCACTTTTCAGCAATTAGTGACCCCTTAGCGGTAATTTCTAATGGTTTTTATGGTTGTATTCTTGTTTTTTTGGTCTCATTTGATAGAATGGAAGATATATTACAGAAACAAATATGATTTTGATTGCTTTCATGACAAAAAGTGCCTTGAAATTGAGCTCAACCTAGGACAAATGGTCAATTGCTTGGCTGTTTCAGAGTAAACAAATGACGTCACTGTCCATTCTAATATGCAGTCGTGAATGGGTTGACATTATTTATACAATTATTGCAATAAGGAATAACAGTAAATCTTATGTTGCTTGTGTGAATAAAAATCACAAATTACTATTTATATAATAATAATAATAATAATAATAATAATAATAATAATAATAATAATAATAATAATAATAATAATAATACATGTAATAATATGTATAATAATACATATAATACTAATATGTATAATAATACATATAAAAATAATACAGTGGACCCCCGCATAACGATGGCATCACATAGTGATTAATCCGCATACCGCCTATTTTAATCGCAAAAATTTTGCCGCGCATACCGATTAAAAACCCGCTCACCGATTTTCGTCCGAGACGCGTCCAATGTGCACCCTCAGCCAGCCTCACATGTGCCGCCCGTGCCATTGTTTACCAGCCAGCCTCCGCGGTAACATCCAAGCCTACACTCGGAATATTTCGTATTATTACAGTGTTTTCGGTGCTGTTCTGGAAAATAAGTGACCATGGGCCCCAAGAAAGCTTCTAGTGCCAACCCTACACCAATAAGGGTGAGAATTCCCATTGAAATGAAGAAAGAGATCATTGATAAGTATGAAAGTGGAGTGCGTATCGCCGACCTAGTCAAGTTGTACAAGAAACCCCAATCAACCATCGCTACTATTGTGGGCACCAGAAAGACAATCAAGGAAGCTGTTCTTGCCAAAGGTTTAACTGTGTTTTCGAAACAAAGATCGCAAGTGATGGAAGATGTTGAGAGACTCTTATTGGTGTGGATAAATGAAAAACAGCTAGCAGGAGATAGCGTCTCTCAAGCGATCATATGTGAAAAGGCTAGGAAGTTGCATGAGGATTTAATTAAAAAAATGCCTGCAACTAGTGATGATGTGAGTGAATTTAAGGCCAGCAAAGGTTGGTTTGAGAGATTTAAGAAGCGTAGTGGCATCCATAGTGTGATAAGGCATGGTGAGGCTGCCAGTTTCGGACCACAAAGCGGCTGAAAAATATGTGCAGGAATTCAAGGAGTACATAGACAGTGAAGGACTGAAACCTGAACAAGTGTTTAATTGAAGATTGAGACACTTATGCAGCATATGGGAATCTTTATTCAGGAAACGTTTCGCCACACAGTGGCTTCATCAGTCCAATACAAAGAGGAAGGCGTAAGGAGAGGAGGAGAATGAGGTAATCAGTCCCTCAACCTGGAGTCGACTCCAGGTTGACTCCAGGTTGACTCCAGGTTGAGGGACTGATTACCTCATTCTCCTCCTCTCCTTACGCCTTCCTCTTTGTATTGGACTGATGAAGCCACTGTGTGGCGAAACGTTTCCTGAATAAAGATTCTCATATGCTGCATAAGTGTCTCAATCTTCAACTAGTCGGTTTTTCAAACCATTCATCACAAGTGTTTAATTGTGATGAAACAGGCCTGTTCTGGAAGAAAATGCCAAGCAGGACCTACATTACTCAGGAGGAAAAGGCACTCCCAGGACATAAGCCTATGAAAGACAGGCTTACTTTGTTGATGTGTGCCAATGCTAGTGGTGATTGCAAAGTTAAGCCTTTATTAGTGTATCACTCTGAAACTCCCAGAGCGTTCAGGCAAAAGAATGTCCTCAAGGAGAATTTGTGTGTGCTGTGGAGGGCAAACAGTAAGGCATGGGTCACTAGGGACTTTTTCTATAACTGGGTTTCACCATGCATTTGCCCCCAATGTGAAAGATTACCTAACTGAAAAGAAATTAGACCTTAAGTGCCTCCTGGTGTTAGACAATGCCCCTGGTCATCCTACAGACGTGGCAGAGCGACTTTATGGGGACATGAGCTTCATTAAGGTGAAGTTTTTGCCTCCTAATACCACTCCTCTCCTGCAGCCCATGGGCCAGCAGGTTATTGCAAACTTCAAAAAACTGTACACAAAAGCTCTGTTTGAAAGGTGCTTTGTAGTGACCTCAGAAACTCAACTGACTCTAAGAGAGTTTTGGAGAGAGCACTTTAATATCCTCAATTGTGTAAACCTTATAGGTAAGGCTTGGGAGGAGTGACTAAGAAGACCTTGAACTCTGCTTGGAAGAAACTGTGGCCAGAATGTGTAGACAAAAGGGATTTTGAAGGGTTTGAGGCTAACCCTGAGAATCCTGTGCAGTTGAGGAATCCATTGTGGCATTGGGAAAGTCCTTGGGTTGGAGGTTAGTGGGGAGGATGTGGAAGAGTTGGTGGAGGAGGACAATGAAGAACTAACCACTGATGAGCTGATACATCAACTTCAAGAGCAAGAGGCCAGACCTGGGGAAACTGGTTCAGAGGAGGGGAGAGAGAAATTGAAGAAGTTGCCTACTACAAAGATAAAGGAAATCTGTGCAAAGTGGCTTGAAGTGCAAACCTTCATGGATGAAAATCACCCTCACACAGCTATTGCAAGCCGTGCTGGTGATTATTACACTGACAATGTTGTGAAACACTTTAGGCAAGTCATAAAGGAACGAGAGGTACAGGCCACTATGGACAGATATCTTGTGCGAAAGAAGTCCAGTGACTCTGAAGCTGGCCCTAGTGGCATTAAAAGAAGAAGGGAAGTAACCCCAGAAAAGGACTTGCTACCTCAAGTCCTAATGGAAGGGGATTCCCCTTCTAAACACTAACACTCTCTCTCCCCTCCTCCCATCCCATCAATCATCACCAGATCTTCAATAAAAGTAAGTGTCATGTAATTGTGCATGCCTTTTTCAGTTTGTGTGTATTAAAATTAACATTTCATGTGGTAAAAAAATTTTTTTTTCATACTTTTGGGTGTCTTGCACGGATTAATTTTATTTCCATTATTTCTTATGGGGAAAATTCATTCACATAACGATTATTTCGCATAACAATTACCCCTCTTGCACGGATTAAAATCGTTAACCGGGGGTCCACTGTAGTATAATAATACAATACAATAATAATAATATAATAATAATACATATAATAATAATACATATATAATAATAATGTACAGATAGGCCTGAGCTTGTTGCCACCTGCACCTCATAAGACTGCCATCCCCACGAGTCTTTTTGAGGCGGGGTAGATGGCCTAGCTTCTCCCTATGAGCCCTGTGAGGGCGGGGACGTGGCTAGGCCTGGGGACAGTTGGTCCCAAAGATGAGGGGGTACTTGTACCTCCTCCCATCGGAGACTTACGTCTCGAGACACTCCCCAGATAGGGAGCCAAGGCCGGGTCACCACTACTTGGAAAAGACCCGGGCCGGGAGAATACCAGCAAATAAGAAAAAAAAAAATTTATGTACTACATATAACAATTATAACAGACGGCTTCAAAAGGCCGTCACTAGATGACAGTGTTTACCAAAACAAAGAGGGAGCAGTTGTGGCTGCCTCCACCTGTTACATAATGACATATTTTATTCATTCTAGAGTATATATCATGTTTCTATGTTATTTTTATTGTTTGTTTGTCATATTAGATGAACTGTGATATATAAAAAGCCGTATAGATGATATTAGCTAAAATTATCATGAAAGTATTTTCATCGGTCTCCAGACAAACTCTCGTCCACTGCGACACGCCCATTACCACTAATGAATGACATATTTTATTCATTCTAGAGTATATATCATGTTCTATGTTCATTATTGTTTGTTATGTCATATTAGATGAACTGTGATATATAAATAAGCCATATAGATGATATTAGCGAAATTATTCATGAAGTATTTTGCCGGTCTCCAACCTCTTCTCCACTGCTGACATGTCCCATACCACTACATGAATGACATTTTTTCATCTAGAGTATATATCATGTTTCTATGTTATTTATATTGTTTGTTATGTCATATTAGATTAAATGCGATCGATAAATATAGCCGTATAGATGATATTAGCTAAATATTCATGAAGTATATTTTGCCACGTCTCCAGACAAACTCTCGTCCACCGCTGACACTGCCCATACCACCAATGAAGACATATTTTATTAATTTTAGAGTATATATCATGTTTTATGTTATTTATATTGTTTATTATGTCATAGTAGATGAAGTGAGATAGATAAATAAGCCGTATTGATATTAGCAAAATTATGCAAGTACAAATTCAATGAATTAACCTTTGACTGTTTCGGTCCCTCTCTACTGTCATTCTTGTCGCAATATCTCACAAAAAATTATTTTTTCTTTAATTTAGATTATTCTTTCTGAGTTTTTATTCATTTTTGCCATCGGTATTACGAGATATAAGCCGTAAGTTTGCAAAAATGAGCACGTTATGGCAACTTAGCGGTCGACCTGCCCTACACCTGGTAACTTCTAGTTTACTTGTATTAGGTTTTTTGTTTTATTTCACTATTTTATTTTTCAATAACATATGTGGCTATGAGACAAACGTAAGGTGCATATGATATATAATACACTCGTTGTATACTAACACTCTCACCAAACTATTATTATCTCTTCTTCTTCTTCTTTCTTCTTCTTCTTCTTCTTCTTCTTCTCCTCTCTTCTCCAAATTCTCTTTTCTTCTCCTTCCTCCTTCCTTCTCCTTCTTCTTCTCTCCTCCTCCTTCTCCTCACTTCCTTCTCCTTCTCCTTCTCCTTTCTCCTCCTCTTCTCCTCCTCCTTCTCCTCCTCCTTACTCCTCCTCCTTCTCCTCCTCCTTCTTCCTTCTCTCTTCTTCTCCTCCTTCTTCTCCTCCTTCTTCTCCTCCTTCTTCTCTCCTTCTTCTCCTCCTTCTTCTCCTCCTTCTTCTCCTCCTTCCTTCTCCTCCTTCTTCTCCTCCTTCTCCTCCTTCTTCTTCTCTCCTCTCCTTCTCCTCTCTCTCCTCTCTCCTCCTCCTTCTCCTCCCTTCTCTTCTCCTCCTCCTTCTCCTCCTCCTTCTCCTCCTCCTTCTCCTCCTCCTTCTCCTCCTCCTTCTCCTCCTTCTCCTCCTCCTTCTTCTCCTCCTTCTTCTCCTCCTTCTTCTCCTCCTTCTCCTCCTCTTCTCCTCCTCTTCTCCTCCTTCTTCTCCTCCTTCTCTCTCCTTCTCCTCTCCTTCTCCTCCTCCTTCTCCTCCTCCTTCTCCTCCTCTTCTCCTCCTCCTTCTCCTCCTCTTCTCCTCCTCCTTCTCTCCTCCTTCTCTCTCCTTCTCCTCCTCCTTCTCCTCCTCCTTCTCTCTCTTCTCTCCTCTTCTTCTCCTCCTTCTTCTCCTCCTTCTTCTCCTCCTTCTTCTCTCCTTCTTCTCCTCCTTCTTCTCCTCCTTCTTTCCTCCTTCTTCTCCTCCTTCTTCTCCTCCTTCTCTCCCTTCTTCTCTCTTCTTTCCTCCTTCTTCTCCTTCTTCTCCTCCTTCTTCTCCTCCTTTTCTCCTCCTCCTTCTTCCCTCCTTTTCTCTCTTCTTTCCTTCTTCTCTCCTTTTCTCCTCCTTTTCTCCCCTTCTTCTCTCCTTCTCTCCTTCTTCTCCTTTCTCTTCTTCTCCTCCTTCTCCTTCTCCTCCTTCTTCTCCTCCTTCTCCTTTCTCCTCCTTCTCCTTCTCCTCCTTCTCCTTCTCCTCTCTTCTCTTTCTCCTCTCTCCTTTCCTCCTCCTTCTCTCCTTCTCCTTCTCTCCTTCTCCTTCTCCTCCTTCTCCTTCTCCTTCTCCTCTTCTCCTTCTCCTCCTTCCTTCTCCTCCTTCTCCTCCTTCTCCTTCTCCTCCTTCTCCTTTCTCCTCCTCTCCTCTCCTCCTTCTCCTTCTCCTTCTCCTCCTTCTCCTTCTCCTCCTCCTCCTTCTCCTTCTCCTCCTTCTCCTTCTCCTCCTTCTCCTTCTCCTCCTTCTCCTTCTCCTCCTTCTCCTTCTCCTCCTTCTCCTTCTCCTCCTTCTCCTTCTCCTCCTTCTCCTTCTCCTCCTTCTCCTTCTCCTCCTTCTCCTCCTCCTCCTCCTCCTTCTCCTCCTCCTCCTCCTCCTCCTCCTCCTTCTCCTCCTCCTTGTCTTGTGTGCGAGTGTGTGGCTTATAATTGTTTTGAGTCAGAAGTCGGCAGCTGTCAAAGTGACATATTGTCTCATTAGTCACTTCCCCTACCGCCTGTCAAAACAATGGGGTCGGATGCTGCTTCCCCTCCTCCATTCTATCTAATTATCTTTCTCCCTTATTCTATATCTTTCAATCTGTCTCTCTTTCTATCTGTCTGCCTATCTCTGTCTCACAGGTACACATAAATACAAGTATACATAGTGTAAATTACCTAGGATAACCCAAGAAATCCAGACAAAGTGCTATACTCTGCTTGAAGATGTGAGTAAACGTGATGACACAGTCTTGTGGCTCTCTCTGAGACAGAGAGCTAGATGGACAGACAGGGAGCTTGACAGACAGACAAATAGACAGACAGAAATGTTTGTGTACCAGCAAAAACAAAGGGAGGGCGATGGTCATGTAATATTACCCTCCTTTACGCTCATCAAAGTCAGCTCTTATCAGATGTTATCTCCCCTTATCTTGTCACTGTCATGGGGTGGACTTTTTTTTTTCTTGCTTCAAGGGAACAATATTATTACATCTTCTTCTTCCTCCTCCTCCTCCTCCTCCTCCTCCTCCTTCCCTCCTCCTCCTCCTCCTCCTCCTCTTCCTCCCCTCCTCCCCCTCCATTGCTTTTGGTCTCAAACTCCTCCAAATCATGAAATTGATCTTCACTGACACTTCCATCTGTGTTAGAGCATCACTTGGGAAGAGAAGAGTCCCAGATTTGCTGGGGAATCACATATTTCTTACCGCTAGACATGCTGAAAAAGGACAACTGAAATGGCATTCCCACAATGCACCACTGGCTCCCCGATTTTTTTTATATAGTGCACACTGACCATGGAGACCCATTCTCTCACATGTGGGCCTACCAGCTTTCTCCTGCTTGATTTGAAGCTGCTAGAATTTATGCGTATAAATACGTCAGAAACATTGGCTCCTAAGACGTATTTATACGTCGGAAACAGTCAAAGGGTTAATTGCATTTCAATTAATTTAAATGAGGAAAATTGACTCTGCAAACGAGCAAATCCAGTTGCAAGCAAGGTCATGGAATGGATTAAACTCGCAAGTAGAGGTTCCACTGTAATTATTATAATAATAATTACAGTATATGATAATATAATTATTATAATTATACTTATAGGTAAGATAGTAAAGTTAGGTTAGGTCCTGGGGGGTACTGGAAAAGAGGAGTGGAAAGAACATTTAAGTGGAGTATCAAACCTGGTGATGTTTGTGTGGAGCAGCATCATCAGTGGAGCGCCCATGCTTGCTGGTGTCTGTGTCTGAACCACGAAGTGTAACACCAGTATTACTCACATTCTGAAACGTGTGTCAGTGGTGAGTGGAAAACTTTAACGAGCTTAACTCTTACCTCTACTGCCACACATTATGATGTGAAAAATGTTTTCATAATGTCACTGACTAACTTCTAGGACAAAAAAAAAAAAAATTGCATTCAGTTGTGTTTCATGCAATGTGTTCATACATTAATTACATGTACAGCCTCTCCTCACTTAGCGATGTACTCATTTACTGACAACCTGGACTTACGACGGGCTCTCTGACCAGTATACATACCTAAATACTGTTTATTAGAGCTGATTTCCTCTATTATGTTTATTACAATATACAGTACACTACTGTATAAATATTTAAGAATATACCAGAAATGTTATAAATGGTGCAATGATAACATTTAAACAATATCAAAGATGGCCCACACAAACCCACTACCAATACAGTATGCTCCTCACTTAGCGATTAATTCATTTTCCGATGTGGTCTTAGGAACGGAACTCCGTTAAGTGAGGAGAGGTTGTATTGTACTAGTACATTAAATAACTCTTGATAATTGAACACAAACCTCAGTGCATTTTGTAAATCTTGTTTTTACAAGATTTACAAAATGTTTTTTCATGCACCTTTAAACAAACACCTGTTCTTCCATGTAGACTAATGTGTATTGTGACATGCAAAGAGTACGTAACCTTTATTCGGCGCATGTACACACCCTCATTTACAGGCTATCTCCCCCAACCAGCGAACCAGGTGACTGAGGGTTGATGATGGGGCCCCATCGTTCAACCAGTAACCAGGTTCCAGCCAATAAGAAGATGGTTTTGGCAATCGCAGAGGTTATGTGGGTACCACTCTCCTGTCTGCCTTGTCATTCCCATTCTAGAGCTGGTTGAAGCACGGTCTGCTCTCTAGTGGCTTCTATTCTGCCTTGCTTACCGTGGAGTGCACTAATACCTATCGCTGTACATAGCGTATATAGTGTACATACTTCTGTTCTAAATTGGTGAAGGATAATATAAGTCAAAAGTTTTCTGCTGTGTTTATTTTGCTCCCTTTACACCCAGGATAACAGGCCATTTGGACTCCTGGGTTGTAGTATGGGTAGCCTGTCCAGGAGCTGGAGCTGGACTTAGAGAAAGGGTTGAGCCTAGGGTGAAGCTGGAAGCAGAAACATTGTGTAGCTTGCTGTCTGGCATTGCATTAGCTTTGCCAATGCTTTACAAACTTTGTGTGTCAGTTGCTTTGCTATGGTCAGCCTTGCTATTGTGTGATCGTTCAACAGCTCGCTACTAGCTTGTTCAGTGTGCTCACTTTGCTACGGTCAATCTTGTGGAACAGTGTGCAGCTTGCTGTCCGGCATTGCATTAGCTTTGCCAACGCTTTACAAACTTTGCGTGTCAGTTGCTTTGCTATGGTCAGCCTTGCTATTGTGTGATCGTTTAACAGCTCGCTACTAGCTTGTTCGGTGTGAAGATTTTGCAGTCAGCTTTGCTATTGCGTATCCACCTTGTATGCATATTCTGCAATCGTACTGTGCATAGCTAAGCGTGTTCTGCAAATAACGTGTTACGTTGGGGTATTCTGCAATCGTACTGTGCATAGCAAATAACTTATACACTGGGGTATGCCACCTAGACAAGTCAGATGTCTGGTGTCGGCATATACATTGGACCCCCGGTTAACGATATTTTTTCATTCCAGAAGTATGTTCAGGTGCCAGTACTGACCGAATTTGTTCCCATAAGGAATATTGTGAAGTAGATTAGTCCATTTCAGACCTCCAAACATACACGTACAAACACACTTACATAAATACACTTACATAATTGGTCGCATTGGGAGGGGATCGTTAAGCGGGGGTCCACTGTACTTTGTTTAACCTACCTAAATTGTCCCTACAGCGTTGTTGGCAAATTGCTCGTTCCATTGGCATTCATTACGAATGCACTCTCACAGCTGCTCAACTGCATTCACTGATCACCAACAAACTTCGAGAAGAGATGGCACATCAGACTCCTCCCTCTACGGGACCTAGGAATAAAACTATGTTCTCACAAGAGGAAGATGATACATCAACGGAGCAAAACCGTCAGTCTAGTGCAGCAGGGTTGTCTCAAGGTGAATCAGCGGCGTTGGCACTTGAGCTGGCAAAAATCAATCTTGAGCAAGCAGACTAGGGAACAGAGAGCATTTGCAAAAGAATTTGATAGGGAAAAAGAAAGAAGGCAGTTTTCGCATCTTGTAAATGATTTTAGTTTACAGAAAGCAGTACAGCTTGTTCCCCGCTTCAATGAGGCCGAACCAGAACAATTTTTCGAAAGCTTCGAAAATCAGGCTCGAGTCTTGAGGTGGCCGGAACAGCATTGGGCATCGTTGGTTCACACAGCATTGTTTGGTAAGGCACAGGAATTTACGCCAGTGTTAAATGACACTGATTTTTCCGATTATGAAGTGAAGACCACAGTGTTGGGAGCATATACTTGTATCCCAGCTAAGTATCGGAAGCTTTTCAAGCTAGGTAGACGACAGGTTGGTCAATCCCTGCTTGATTTTGTGCGACAGCAGACCAAAGCTTTTACCAGCTGGTATAAAGCAAGTGGTGTTGCTATCTTTGATGATCTTGTGCAGCTTATTCTGGTTGACAACCTGCTGGAATCTGTGGGACCCGAGGTTCGAGTCTTTCTGCAGGATTGTGACTTAACCACTGCATTGGAGGCAGCCAGGTTGGCTGATACCTTTGAAACTAACTGCTCCATGTCCGAGCGGTCCCGTCTCTCTTTACAACAGCCTGGCATGAGCAGAGATCGTCAACCTTGGAGGATGAAGTGCCAGCCGGAAGAAGAACGTCTACATCAGCCAACTAAGTCACCTGGTGAGCCTCGCTTCTCAACTTATGGTCCACTTGGTGAGAGACAAACCCCTCATCATGGTGCAACTCGACAACAGTATCCAGAGAGACATCAGCCAGAGCGACACCAGTTGCAACGTCAGCAGGGAGTAAAGGGCAAGCCTGTCGTCTGCTACATCTGTAACCAAGTAGGTCACATCCGTCCCATCTGCCCCCAAAAACCCCAACCCATTGGGAAAATCTCTAACATCCCTAGTAACATGTCCCTGAAAGAAGTAGAAAAAGGGATGGCCCCTTACTACTGTCAGAGTCTTATTTCCCTTCAGGAAAACTCCAAAACAACTTAAGTCAAAACCTTTAGAGATACTGGAGCATATTGCTCACTTATAAGAGAAGGAATATTACCCCTTTCAAAGAATACCTCTTTAAATTCCTCCGTTTTGTTGGAAGCATTTGAAGGAGCTATATATTCTGTCCCTTTGCATAAAATTTATGTACAGTGCAAATATTACACTGGATACTTGACTGTGGGTGTATTCGAAGGATTCCCCATGAAAGATGCCATGTTATTACTGGGTAATAACATTACCACTGCTAGTGTGTGTCCTGAACCCATAATGATTAATTCTTCTCCGGTGTTGGCCATAACTCAGGCAACATCCCAAGGGTTGTCTGGCGAAAATGTTGACCTATCCTTGGACGACTCTGATCTCGGAATAGCCACTTTGTTTTATGAGGAAAACTGGCCAGGGCCTCGTAGATCAAGTGAACAGACCCCGATCAAGCCTTCCTATTTCCAGGTTGCAGGATTGCCAGATATCTCTGTTTCCATGCCTGAGGGACTGTCCTGGGAGGAACAATGAAAGGACCCTTCTTTAAATTTCGCTTTTCAGGCAGCCATGGGTAAATCCTCTTTGGATCATCCGGTCAAGTATAAACTTAAAAACGACTATTTGTTCTGTACTGAGACTGGTAAGGAGATAGAGGGTCGGCAATTGTCTGACAGGTTAGTGGTTTTCCAACAAAGTTTAGACCTCAAATATTGAATATAGCTCATAATACTTCATTAGGAGGTCACCTAGGAATTACCAAAACATTATATAGAATTACAAAAGAATTTTATTGGCCAAAATTAAAGCAGGATGTGAAGAATCATATCTGGTGTTGCCGAGAATGTCAGCAAGTAGGGAAACCTGGACATTCCATTAAACCTGCACCTCTTCAACCTATACCTGCTGATGGAGAACCTTTTGCAGATTTAATTATAGATTGTGTAGGTCCACTACCTAGGTCAAAGTCGGGAAATCAGTATTTATTTACCATTATGGATAGAGTAACTAGATACCCTGAAGCAATTCCCATGTGCAGTATTAATACTAAAGCAATTCTTAAAGCTTTGACTAGATTTATTTCTTTTTTTGGCATTCCTAAAACTATTCAAAGTGATCAAGGAACTAACTTCACTGCCAAAGCATTTAGGGAAGCATTAACTAGGTTAGAGATAATCCACAACTTATCCACTTCCTATCATCCTCAGTCCCAAGACGCCTTGGAAAGATTCCATTAGACGTTAAAAACCATGATGAGAACTTTTTGCATGCATTTTCCTACAGACTGGGATGAATCACTACTTTTGTTGCTGTTCTCAGTGCAAGAAACGGTGCAAGAGTCTACCGGGTATAGTCCGTTTGAGCTGATCTTTGGGCACAACGTACGAGGTCCTCTTCGGGTGCTCAAAGAAAGATGGATGGGAGAAGACGTTAGCTCAACACTCTACAACCCGTCTTCAAGGTTGCAGGTGGCACGTCAGTTAGCCAAGGCTAACCTAAAGGCAGCTCAAAATAAGATGAAACAGAGGTATGACAGAAATGCACAATTCTGCTCCTTCCATCCAGGAGACAAGGTGTTGGTGCAGGAACCTATACCTGGCCACACCTTGAAAGCTAGATTTACATGACCTATGCAAATTGTAAGTAAATTATCTGATGTAAATTATGTGGTAGCTCCCCTTGATAAGACCTCAAAAACTAAAACTTGCCACAGTAATCAGTTAAAATCTTTTCATACACCAGATAAAGTCCCAGTAATGACTCTGTCCTCTACCTCTGAGGACGACTCTGACTCTTTGCACTCTATTCATGAAGTTAATGTTAAACTTCCAAACTCTGTCCTCAAGGACCCTAGCCCTTTAATGGAAAGACTATCTGAAACTCAAGCAACAAGTTTAACTGCGCTTCTACAGTCATACCCTGATATTTTTTCGGATGTGCCGAAAAACTGTACGTTAGGTTATCACGATGTAGATGTGGGAAACTCTAAACCTATTAAACTCTCCCCCTACAGAGCTAATCCTGAAAAGCAGAGGCTACTTCAGCAGGAAGTAGAATTTCTGTTAGAGCATGGGTTAGTGGAGGAGTCGTCTAGTCCATGGGCGTCACCATGCATTCTTGTTAAAAAAGCTGATGGAGGGTTTTGTATGTGTACAGACTACCGTAAGGTGAATGAGGTAACAATCACGGATGCTTACCCTCTTCCTCATCTGGATGACGTAATCGACTTTGTGGGTAAGGCTACTTTTGTGTCCAAGTTAGATCTCCTTAAAGGTTACTATCAAGTACCTTTGACGGATAAGGCGAAGGAAATATCTGCCCTCGTAATTCCAGGAGGTCATTATCAATATACAGTTACCCCCTTTGGAATGAAAAACTCCCCCTCTTAATTCCAGAAACTTATCCATCAGGCTATTAAAGGACTTGAAGGCACGGCAGCGTACCTGGATGATATTGTTGTGGTGTCTGATACTTGGGATCAACACCTATTTAGACTTAAGGCTCTTTTTGAGACCTTTCAGAGTTCCCATTTAACTGTTAATTTATCTAAATCTTCCTTTGGCCAGGCCACTGTCACTTTTCTAGGCCATAAAGTAGGTAGTGGTAAAGTTGCTCCTAAACTTGCTAAAGTTCTGGCCATTAAAGATTATCCAGTTCCTCATGATAGGAAATCTCTTCAACGTTTCCTAGGCATGATAGGATTTTATAGAAGATTCTGTAAAAAATTTTCAGATATTGTAGCCCCTCTTACCTCTCTTACCAGTCACAAAGTTCCCTTTTTTGGACTTCAGTTGCTCAGGATGCTTTTAAGAAAGCAAAAAGATTATTGTGCACTGCACCCATTCTTTTGTCTCCAGACTTCTCCAAACCTTTCTCATTAAAGATTGATGCTTGTGAGTCTGGGGTTGGGGCAGTACTATTGCAAAATGGGAACGAGGAGTTGCAGCCTTCTTCTCTGCCAAATTCCAGCCGCATCAGAGGGCTTACTCTACTATTGAAAAAGAAGCCCTTGTGCTAGTACTGGCTTTGGAGCACTTCGATGTTTATGTGGGCCAGATATCGCAGGTGGTCACTGTCTACAGTGATCACAATCCTCTAGTATATCTCCAAGCCATGAAGAACCACAACACAAGGCTCATGAGGTGGACGCTCAGACTGCAACCCTACTCTCTCAGAATTAAACATATTGCCGGCAAAGACAATGTGTTAGCAGACTCTTTATCTAGAGTCTAACAATATTTAATTATATATGTGTTAGGTTACTTGTGGTAACCCCTTCCAAGCTCTTTTTTTTTATCCCCTGGTGTGGGTTTTTTTTTTAGTGAGGGGATGCGGGCTACCGTCCGCCTGTATCTTGGACCTATGTTAGCCCGACTGTCTGCTGTCTCGCTCTGAGTTTAGGGTTTGGCTTTTTGTCACCAGAAAAGCTAAGCTCTATCTAAGAGTTGGATGGTTGAGAGGAAAGGCGGTCCCATTATTTTGTGCCATGGCGGCACGGTTACCACTGGGAGGTGGCAGCCTAATCCTGAGCCTTCTCGGGGTGGGGGTGTGGCATGCAAAGAGTACGTAACCTTCATTCGGCGCATATACACACCCTCATTTACAGGCTATCTCCCCCAACCAGCGAACCAGGTGACTGAGGGTTGATGATGGGGCCCCGTCGTTCAACCAGTAACCAGGTTCCAGCCAATACGAAGATGGTTTTGGAAATCGCAGAGGTTATGTGGGTACCACTCTCCTGTCTGCCCTTGTCATTCCCATTCTAGAGCTGGTTGAAGCATGGTCTGCTCTCTAGTGGCTTCTATTCTGCCTTGCTTACTGTGGAGTGCACTAATACCTATCGCTGTACATAGTGTATATAGTGTACATACTTCTGTTCTAAATTGGTGAAGGATAATGTAAGTCAAAAGTTTTCTGCTGTGTTTATTTTGCTCCCTTTACACCCAGGATAACAGGCCATTTGGACTCCTGGGTTGTAGTATGTATACATAATGAGTTTAAACACAAACCAAGTAAATACAAGAATGACTTTTACGAACCTCAACAAAGAGTCTGTCAAGATAATACAAAGGTGAAGTTTACAAGAATCCCAGTTAATGCACTTCATTATACAGCATCTTCACTGAAGGTCTTCTACAAAGTGCTCTCATAACTTATGAGCTTTGTGAAGTGTCTTTATATATGGTTTAGCACTTGACCTTTAAATACCAAAATAGAATTTGGTTCAAGATGCTAAATGGACATCTCATGACTAAATTGCAATTTTCCTAGACAATCCATCTTAAGAATGTCAACAATAAGAATAAAAAGGCACAATGCCATGACTGAAATAATACAGATAGCCCAAACATAGGAGAATGAAACATACGACTGTTTCAGTCCAACTTGGACCATTAACTAGTCACACAGAAGTGCTAAGGGAAGGGAGCCGGAACATACACAAGAGGAGGCTATCAACAGCCTTTACAGACAATGTCTTATTGATGCAGTGGTCACAGTACTGTCATGGTGCAGCTTGGTAGTGGTCACAGTATTGTCATGGTGCAGCTTGGTAGTGGTCACAGTATTGTCATGGTAGAGCTTGGTAGTGGTCACAGTACTGTCATGGTGCAGCTTGGTAGTGGTCACAGTATTGTCATGGTGCAGCTTGGTAGTGGTCACAGTATTGTCATGGTAGAGCTTGGTAGTGGTCACAGTACTGTCATGGTGCAGCTTGGTAGTGGTCACAGTATTGTCATGGTGCAGCTTGGTAGTGGTCACAGTACTGTCATGGTGCAGCTTGGTAGTGGTCACAGTATTGTCATGGTGCAGCATGATAGTGGTCACAGTACTGTCATGGTGCAGCATGATAGTGGTCACAGTACTGTCATGGTGCAGCTTGGTAGTGGTCACAGTATTGTCATGGTGCAGCTTGGTAGTGGTCACAGTATTGTCATGGTGCAGCTTGGTAGTGGTCACAGTACTGTCATGGTGCAGCTTGGAAGTGGTCACAGTATTGTCATGGTGCAGCATGATAGTGGTCACAGTACTGTCATGGTGCAGCATGATAGTGGTCACAGTACTGTCATGGTGCAGCATGGTAGTGGTCACAGTACTGTCATGGTGCAGCATGGTAGTGGTCACAGTACTGTCATGGTGCAGCATGGTAGTGGTCACAGTACTGTCATGGTGCAGCATGGTAGTGGTCACAGTATTGTCATGGTTGCAGCATGGTAGTGGTCATAGTACTGTCATGGTGCAGCATGGGTAGTGGTCACAGTACTGTCATGGGTGCAGCATGGTAGTGGTCACAGTACTGTCATGGTGCAGCATGGTAGTGGTCACAGTACTGTCATGGTGCAGCATGGTAGTAGTCACAGTACTGTCATGGTGCAGCATAGTAGTGGTCATAGTACTGTCATGGTGCAGCATGGTAGTGGTCATAGTACTGTCATGGTGCAGCATGATAGTGGTCACAGTACTGTCATGGTGCAGCATGATAGTGGTCACAGTACTGTCATGGTGCAGCATGATAGTGGTCACAGTACTGTCATGGGTGCAGCATGATAGTGGTCACAGTACTGTCATGGTTGCAGCATGATAGTGGTCACAGTACTGTCATGGTGCAGCATGATAGTGGTCACAGTACTGTCATGGTGCAGCATGGTAGTAGTCATAGTACTGTCATGGTGCAGCATGATAGTGGTCACAGTACTGTCATGGTGCAGCATGGTAGTAGTCACAGTACTGTCATGGTGCAGCATGGTAGTGGCCACAATATTGTCATGGTGCAGCTTGGTAGTGGTCACAGTACTGTCATGGTGCAGCTTGGTAGTGGTCACAGTACTGTCATGGTGCAGCTTGGTAGTGGCCACATATTGTCATGGTGCAGCTTGGTAGTGGTCACAGTACTGTCATGGTGCAGCTTGGTAGTGGTCACAGTATTGCCATGGTGCAGCATGATAGTGGTCACAGTACTGTCATGGTGCAGCATGGCAGTGGTCACAGTACTGTCATGGTGCAGCATGGCAGTGGTCAAAGTACTGTCATGGTGCAGCATGATAGTGGTCACAGTACTGTCATGGTGCAGCATGGTAGTGGTCACAGTACTGTCATGGTGCAGCATGGTAGTGGTCACAGTACTGTCATGGTGCAGCATGGCAGTGGTCACAGTACTGTCATGGTGCAGCATGGTAGTGGTCACAGTACTGTCATGGTGCAGCATGGCAGTGGTCACAGTACTGTCATGGTGCAGCATGGTAGTGGTCACAGTACTGTCATGGTGCAGCATGGCAGTGGTCACAGTACTGTCATGGTGCAGCATGGCAGTGGTCAAAGTACTGTCATGGTGCAGCATGGTAGTGGTCACAGTAGTCATGGTGCAGCATGGTAGTGGTCACAGTACTGTCATGGTGCAGCATGGCAGTGGTCACAGTACTGTCATGGTGCAGCATGGCAGTGGTCACAGTACTGTCATGGTGCAACATGGCAGTGGTCACAGTACTGTCATGGTGCAGAATGGTAGTGGTCACAGTACTGTCATGGTGCAGCATGGTAGTAGTCACAGTACTGTCATGGTGCAGCATGGTAGTGGTCACAGTAATGTCATGGTGAAGCAGGGTAATAATTACAGTACAGTCATGGTAGTGGTCACAGTACTGTCATGGTGCAGCATGATAGTGGTCACAGTACTGTCACAGTGTAGCATGGTAGTGGTCACAGTACTGTCATGGTGCAGCATGATAGTGGTCACAGTACTGTCATGGTGCAGCATGGTAATGGTCACAGTAATGTCATGGTGCAGCATGGTAATGATTACAGTACAGTCATGGTAGTGGTCACAGTACTGTCATGGTGCAGCATGGTAGTGGTCACAGTACTGTCATGGTGCAGCAGGGTAATGATTACAGTACAGTCATGGTAGTTGTCACAGTACTGTCATGGTGCAGCATGATAGTGGTCACAGTACTGTCATGGTGCAGCATGGTAGTGGTCACAGTGCTGTCATGGTATAGCATGGTAGTGGTCACAGTACTGTCATGGTGCAGCAGGGTAATTATTACAGTAGTCATGGTAGTGGTCACAGTACTGTCATGGTGCAGCATGGTAATGATCACAGTACTGTCATCGTGCAACATGGTAGCAGTCACAGTACTGTCAAGGGCAGCATGGTAATGATCACAGTACTGCCATGGTTCAGCATGGTAGTGGTCACAGTACTGTCATGGTGCAGCAGGGTAATTATTACAGTAGTCATGGTAGTGGTCACAGTACTGTCATGGTGCAGCATGGTAATGATCACAGTACTGTCATCGTGCAACATGGTAGTAGTCACAGTACTGTCAAGGGCAGCATGGTAATGATCACAGTACTGCCATGGTTCAGCATGGTAGTGGTCACAGTATTATCATGGTGCAGCATGGTAGTAGTCACAGTATTGTCAAGGGGAGCATGGTAATGATCACAGTACTGACCTGTTATAGTGAATGGGAGTGGTCATAGTACTGACCTGTTATAGTGCAGCATGTTAGTGGTCTAAGTAATGACCTGTTATAGCACAGCATGGTTTAGTAATACATAAATAACCCGCAAATAGAAGAGAGAGGCTTACGACGACGTTTCAGTCTGACTTGGACCATTTACAAAGTCAGACTAACAAAAAGAGAGGGGGGAGCCAGTATATATGAATGAGCTAACAGGGTTGGCAAAAAGGGAGGGAAAAGCAGTAGGGGTATGACTTGTAGTGAAAGTAGTAGTGGTAGCAGAAAGTAGGGAGAGTAGTTTTAGTGGGACAAGTGATAGAAAGGGGAGGGTGAAGGGTGGCAAATGTAAATGTAGTGGCAAAAGTAGAAGGAATGGTGATGGTGGTGGTAGTAGTAGTAGTGGAGTCAGTCAAAGGACAAGAAACATGAGCACTGCAGGAGAGCTAAGGGTCCAAAAGGGGTAGGACCAAAAACACAGGGAAAAAAAACTGAAGAATGAGCACCCTAGGCAGAAGAAAGGAAAACAAAGAAAAGAAAGAAAAAGGAAAAATGGAAAAGGAGATGAGCTAGAGGAGAAAGATAGGATCGAGTTACATCACGAGTGTTCTCAAGTTTGGACCATTTGACAATGTAATTATTATAATAAAAAAGAAGTGCTAAACCCACTAGGGTCATACAGTGCTGCAGGGCAAGGAGTGATGAAAGATCTAGGGATAAGTAAGGGTAGAGAGGACAACAAAGGTAAAGTCAGAAAGGGCTATGAGGAATACTGAAAGAAGTATTATCAAAGGTTGTGTAATAAATCAGTTGCTGTCAAAAAGTCAAAGAGGGAGTCTGTGTCAAAGGTGGGGCCATCAGCGTTAGAGAAGTGATGACGTTGGAGGTAAATTCTGCGTGCTCGTTGATAAACAGGAGAGTCCAGCAGAATATGACAAACCTTCCAGCCTTCCATCAAGTTTAAAGCTGAATGGGAATCTAATTCTACTTCCTTTCCTTGATGTACATGTATACTGCTCAGATACAGGCTTTTCTTTTCTGTTTATTGCAAGCCTAGCACAATGGCATGTACATTCACTAATTTTTCTTACCATGCTCTGTCAAGAAAAGTGTTTTTATCTCTCTTTCTTCATGTCCTCTGCATTTGTGATAGTGTGCATATTACAGTAGTGTGCATATTAATTGGGACAGTAATGAAATAAGACTTATTTTGAAAATTACTGTTATTTGAAAAATACATGCCAATGATATGACAGATAATTCACTTAAGAGATATGAATACCCTTTGCTTTTATAAGCATTGCTACATGTTTTGGCATAGTATCAACTAATGTTGAACACAATGTGGCAAGTTCTTCAACATAGTATTAGGTCCTAATAACAGCAGCAATCAGCTTCTCCATAGTTGAACAGTTCTGTTTTGCGATCCTGTGTTTGGTTATTACTCATAGATTCTCAATTGGGTTGAGGTCAGGAGACTTTCCAGGCCAATTTTCAATGCTTAGCCCACTCTTCAAAGAATGTCAGTGTACTTTTCTGGAAGTGTGGCAGGGAACAAAATCCTGCGTGAAAATGCCTTCTCCATCAGGATGGTCTCTATCCACAATGGGAAGCAAATTAGTTGCCAGGAATGCCTTGTATTTGTCACTGTTCATTGTTCCCTCAACAATAACAAGCCGTCCAGGGCTTTTAGCAGTAAAACTACCCCAAAACATGTTCTTAGGTGGGTGTTTTGGCACTTGTTGAATGTGTCAATTCCTAAGTTTGCCTCTGCTCTATCTCACTACCATTGATCTGTACCCATGTATTTCAAAATGCACCTCATCTGAAAATATAACATTCTCCATTCATCTGTTGTCCATCCCTTATGATCGAGTGCCCACCACAGCAATTTTCTTCTTTATAGCAGCAGTTCATAATTATTTCTTTACTGGCTTTCTGGCAGTTCCGCCAACTTCAAGGAGTTTTTGTCGAACAGTTGAAGAATCAACATTTATGCTAGCTGAAGCCAAATCTCTCTCTAGATCTTTGCTGGTTTTCTTCAGATCCTTCTCACTATTTCTTACGATAATCTTGTCATCGTGAAGTGTTGTCTTGTGTTTTCCTCTTCATCCTTGACACAGTGCTCTATAATCACCAGTGTCATCAGCTCTCTTCAGAAACTGACCAGCAGTTGACTTTGCTAGGCTCAAATCTTTAGCAATCTGTCTGATTCTCAAATTAGCATGTTTTCTAAGAGGTACAATACAGCCTCTCCTCACTTATGACGTACTCGTTTACCGACGCCTTGGACTTACGACGGGCTCCTGACCAGTATTCATACCTAAATAATGTACATTAGAGTTAATTTCTTCTATTCTGTTATTTCAATATACAGTGTACTACTGTATAAACTTTTAAAAATATACCAGAAATGTTACAAATAGTGCAAAGGTGACATTAAAACAATGTCAAAGATGGGTGACACAAACTCACTACCATTATAGTATGCTCCTCACTTAGCAACAAATTCGTTTAACGACATGGTCTTAGGAACAGAACTCTGCCGTTAAGTGAAGAGAGGCTGTACTTTCATGCTTCCTAGGTGTAACATCCATCATGAACGTCAGCAGTAAACACGAACTGAAGGGAGGAATCTGGTGAAATGACATTCACTCACAGATCATGCTTGCAGGAATAGCCTTACAGAACAACAGCTGTTTTGGCACTGACAAGAGTCGCAGCATAACACCACAGCTTGATAGTTGCCAAAAGTCGGTAGCAAACTATTCTGAAAAGAAAAAGAACCCTAACTACATTAAGTCAGAGCCTAAGACATAGTATGAGAATCACAAAATTTACTCATGTCCCAATTAATTTGAGTGCTACTGTAGTATGTGCAGTGTATACACATTGTCATGCAGTTAGCACCTGCAGTGTATACACATTGTCATGCAGTTAGCACCTGCAGTGTATACAGTGTCATGCAATTAGTACCTGCAGTGTATAGTGTCATGTAATTAGTACCTGCAGCGTATACACATTGTCATGCAGTTAGCACCTGCAGTGTATAGTGTCATTCAATTAGCACCTGCAGTGTATACACACTGTCATGCAATTAGTACCTGCAGTGTATAGTGTCATGTAATTAGTACCTGCAGGCATAACAGTTGACTCATGCAGTTAGCACTGCAAGTGTATAAGTGTCATAGCAATTATGACCTGCAGTGATACACACTGTCATGCAGTTAGTACCTGCCAGTGTATAACAGTATCACCAATATACCCTGTCAGTGTTACCACCCAGTGTTAGTAACCTTGCAGTGCATCCACTGGACAATAGATGTGCATAAGGAGGGAGTTTAGTCAGGTTTATGACCTGCATCAACCCAGGTCCCGGAGTAGTACGACACCACGCAACAGGGTCACTCACCAACCAGTTGCATATCAAACAAGCACAAAACTCTTGTATAAGCTTTACCCACCACAGTGTTAGTAAGCTATTGACTCACACTATTGTTAGTAAGTTATTGACGTACCATAAATAGTTAGTGAACTTTAGTTAGTTTAATGTCTTTACTATGCACCTCATACCCATTCCTGCAGGCGTGACAAAAGATACGAGGTATATAATTGGGTCCAGGAAACTGGGCCGCAAAGTTTGATAGTTGAACAAGTTAACATGTAATGATCTTTTATATGTTTATATCTGGTCACAATCATAATGATTAATTTATGTAGAGATGAATTAGGACACACACATGCATCACTTTATTTACAGTTAGCAAAGTTAGGGTTTGTAGTATTACCACTGTGGATAAAATATATTGACCTTTCTTGAACAATGAGTGAGTTGTCTCTGAATTCATTAATTTTACTGCATTCCAGTAAATAATGACAAAAGGTGTGACAATTGTCCATCTGGCAGGTTTACATTTCGTTTGGTCTACATCTAGTAGTGGTGATTTAACCTCCCAAAGATACTACTTGTAACCCAGCTGGGGCTGGGCGGTAGTGACATCCAAGAGTCTGCTTATTTTGTTGGATACACCATAGACATGTGGCTCCTCCTGCATGATAGAATGATGACAGACTGACTAGTGTCAATCTCTCTGTCTTAAGTCAATGAAGTTCACTTGAAGTTCTTTACATATTACTGTTCCCAAACTGCTGACACCCAAAGATTGTAATCTACTCCCTCTTATAAGGCATATTATTTTTATTTTATTTTTATTTTATTATCACACTGGCCGATTCCCACCAAGGCAGGGTGGCCCGAAAAAGAAAAACTTTCACCATCATTCACTCCATCACTGTCTTGCCAGAAGGGTGCTTTACACTACAGTTTTTAAACTGCAACATTAACACCCCTCCTTCAGAGTGCAGGCACTGTACTTCCCATCTCCAGGACTCAAGTCCGGCCTGCCGGTTTCCCTGAATCCCTTCATAAATGTTACTTTGCTCACACTCCAACAGCACGTCAAGTATTAAAAACCATTTGTCTCCATTCACTCTTATCAAACACGCTCATGCATGCCTGCTGGAAGTCCAAGCCCCTCGCACACAAAACCTCCTTTACCCCCTCCCTCCAACCTTTCCTAGGCCGACCCCTACCCCGCCTTCCTTCCACTACAGACTGATACACTCTTGAAGTCATTCTGTTTCGCTCCATTCTCTCTACATGTCCGAACCACCTCAACAACCCTTCCTCAGCCCTCTGGACAACAGTTTTGGTAATCCCGCACCTCCTCCTAACTTCCAAACTACGAATTCTCTGCATTATATTCACACCACACATTGCCCTCAGACATGACATCTCCACTGCCTCCAGCCTTCTCCTCGCTGCAACATTCATCACCCACGCTTCACACCCATATAAGAGCGTTGGTAAAACTATACTCTCATACATTCCCCTCTTTGCCTCCAAGGACAAAGTTCTTTGTCTCCACAGACTCCTAAGTGCACCACTCACTCTTTTTCCCTCATCAATTCTATGATTCACCCCATCTTTCATAGACCCATCCGCTGACACGTCCACTCCCAAATATCTGAATACGTTCACCTCCTCCATACTCTCTCCCTCCAATCTGATATTCAATCTTTCATCACCTAATCTTTTTGTTATCCTCATAACCTTACTCTTTCCTGTATTCACCTTTAATTTTCTTCTTTTGCACACCCTACCAAATTCATCCCCCAATCTCTGCAACTTCTCTTCAGAATCTCCCAAGAGCACAGTGTCATCAGCAAAGAGCAGCTGTGACAACTCCCACTTTGTGTGTGATTCTTTATCTTTTAACTCCACGCCTCTTGCCAAGACCCTCGCATTTACTTCTCTTACAACCCCATCTATAAATATATTAACAACACCACGGTGACATCACACATCCTTGTCTAAGGCCTACTTTTACTGGGAAAAAATTTCCCTCTTTCCTACATACTCTAACTTGAGCCTCACTATCCTCGTAAAAAACTCTTCACTGCTTTCAGTAACCTACCTCCTACACCATACACTTGCAACATCTGCCACATTGCCCCCTATCCACCCTGTCATACGCCTTTTCCAAATCCATAAATGCCACAAAGACCCCTTTAGCCTTATCTAAATACTGTTCACTTATATGTTTCACTGTAAACACCTGGGCCACACACCCCCTACCTTTCCTAAAGCCTCCTTGTTCATCTGCTATCCTATTCTCCGTCTTACTCTTAATTCTTTCAATTATAACTCTACCATACACTTTACCAGGTACACTCAACAGACTTATCCCCCTATAATTTTTGCACTCTCTTTTATCCCCTTTGCCTTTATACAAAGGAACTATGCATGCTCTCTGCCAATCCCTAGGTACCTTACCCTCTCCATACATTTATTAAATAATTGCACCAACCACTCCAAAACTATATCCCCACCTGCTTTTAACATTTCTATCTTTATCCCATCAATCCGGCTGCCTTACCCCCTTTCATTTTACCTACTGCCTCACGAACTTCCCCCCACACTCACAACTGGCTCTTCCTCACTCCTACAAGATGTTATATTCCTCCTTGCCCTATACACGAAATCACAGCTTCCCTATCTTCATCAACATTTAACAATTCCTCAAAATATTCCTTCCATCTTCCCAATACCTCTAACTCTCCATTTAATAACTCTCCTCTCCTATTTTTAACTGACAAATCCATTTGTTCTCTAGGCTTTCTTAACTTGTTAATCTCACTCCAAAACTTTTTCTTATTTTCAACAAAATTTGTTGATAACATCTCACCCACTCTCTCATTTGCTCTCTTTTTACATTGCTTCACCACTCTCTTAACTTCTCTCTTTTTCTCCATATACTCTTCCCTCCTTGCATCACTTCTACTTTGTAAAAACTTCTCATATGCTAACTTTTTCTCCCTTACTACTCTCTTTACATCATCATTCCACCAATCGCTCCTCTTCCCTCCTGCACCCACTTTCCTGTAACCACAAACTTCTGCTGAACACTCTAACACTACATTTTTAAACCTACCCCATACCTCTTCGACCCCATTGCCTATGCTCTCATTAGCCCATCTATCCTCCAATAGCTGTTTATATCTTACCCTAACTGCCTTCTTCTTTTAGTTTATAAACCTTCACCTCTCTCTTCCCTGATGCTTCTATTCTCCTTGTATCCCATCTACCTTTTACTCTCAGTGTAGCTACAACTAGAAAGTGATCTGATATATCTGTGGCCCCTCTATAAACATGTACATCCTGAAGTCTACTCAACAGTCTTTTATCTACCAATACATAATCCAACAAACTACTGTCATTTCGCCCTACATCATATCGTGTATACTTATTTATCCTCTTTTTCTTAAAATATGTATTACCTATAACTAAACCCCTTTCTATACAAAGTTCAATCAAAGGGCTCCCATTATCATTTACACCTGGCACCCCAAACTTACCTACCACACCCTCTCTAAAAGTTTCTCCTACTTTAGCATTCAAGTCCCCTACCACAATTACTCTCTCACTTGGTTCAAGGCTCCTATACATTCACTTAACATCTCCCAAAATCTCTCTCTCTCCTCTGCATTCCTCTCTTCTCCAGGTGCATACACGCTTATTATGACCCACTTCTCGCATCCAACCTTTACTTTAATCCACATAATTCTTGAATTTACACATTCATATTCTCTTTTCTCCTTCCATAACTGATCATTTAACATTACTGCTACCCCTTCCTTTGCTCTAACTCTCTCAGATACTCCAGATTTAATCCCATTTATTTCCCCCACTGAAACTCTCCTACCCCCTCAGCTTTGTTTCGCTTAGGGCCAGGACATCCAACTTCTTTTCATTCATAAAATCAGCAATCATCTGTTTCTTGTCATCCGCACTACATCCACGCACATTTAAGCAACCCAGTTTTATAAAGTTTTTCTTCTTCTCTTTTTTAGTAATTGTATACAGGAGAAGGGGTTACTAGCCCATTGCTCCCGGCATTTTAGTCGCCTCATACGACACGCATGGCTTACGGAGGAAAGATTCTTTTCCACTTCCCATGGACAATAGAAGAAATAAAAAAGAACAAGAGCTATTTAGAAAAAGGAGAAAACCTAGATGTATGTATATATATATATGCATGTGCGTGTCTGTGAAGTGTGACCAAAGTGTAAGTAGGAGTAGCAAGATATCCCTGTTATCTTAGCGTGTTTATGAGACAGAAAAAGAAACCAGCAATCCTACCATCATGCAAAACAGTTACAGGTTTTTGTTTCACAGTCATCTGGCAGGACGGTAGTACTTCCCTGGGTGGTTGCTGTCTACCAACCTACTACCTAAAAGATTATAAAGATTATAATGTGTATTTACATATCATAGTATGATTGGAGCAAAGAAAGCCACTATCATGCCGAGGCATTTCGGGCAGATTTAACCTAATACATACTTATAGACTACTTAAGTCTAGACACGTGAAGAGTGGTAGAATACAAAGAGTCAATATTCACTATACTGTTAATATGAGGTAGTACAATTTATGACAATCTTACAGTTTTCTGCACATAATTAAGTTCTTTTACAGTGGTAGCATACAAATATACAGTGGAAACTCAGTTTTCATGATTAATTCATTCCAGAAAGTCTGACAAAAACTGAAGCAATATTTCCCAAAGGAAATAATGTAAATTCAATTAATCCATTCCAGACACCCAAACAAATAAGCAAAAAATACATTTTATAGAGAATAACTATAGTTTTACATAGAGAAAACAATAAGAAATAACTATAACTGACTAATAAAATGGATAAATGAACATTTAACATCACTTTTACCTTTATTGAAGACTCTTGTTGGCGTATAGAAGACGGCGAGGAGGGGAGAGAGAGGAGAGGTGAGGTTATTGTTTTGTAAGGAAATCCCCCTCCATAAGGACATCAGATATCAAGGCCCTATCCCGGTTTACTTTACTTCTTTGTCTTTTACTGGGACTAGGACCAGCTTGAGAGTCACTGGACCCCTGCCACACAAAAAATCTGTCCAGAGAGGTCTGTTTCTCATGTCTCTAAAATTTGCCTAAAATGGGACAAGGCATTGTCACTGAACAAATAAGGAATATCCGCTAGGAATTTTTATTGACCTAAGAAAAACTTTTGACACAGTAGACAACAGCATCCTACTCCACAAATTTGACCATTATGGTATTAAAAGGGGCCATGCGCTTGCAATTTTCAAAACCCACCTTACTAATAGGGATCATTGTCCCCTTAAAGAAAGCATCAACAAAACGGCCACTGATACTGGGGTTCCGCGGGAAGTTCCTTGGTCCCGCT
>NC_069399.1:130558109-130609481 GCF_026875155.1 Cherax quadricarinatus | reverse complement strand
CATGCACCAACGGAATACGTCACAAAAAACCCAGGAAAAGGGGAAAACCAAGCCTGTGCATATACTATGCATTTGGGTTTTGCGGGCAGGGAAATTGGAAAACAGATGGGACGTGCAACTATGACCACCCTAGAAAATCCCCATGCCCATATGACAACAGGAAAATGCAAACTCCCTTTCCCTGTAAGCTTTTTCACCCTGAAATGTGTACCTCTTCAGTACAGGAAAGACTGTGCTATAACTTAAATTGCCAGGCATACCATCTAAAGGGGACAAAATGATACAAAACATCCAGGCCATGGATCTTTCTCCTTGAGTGAGGTTTGCAGTCTTTGGCCACCTAGCTATACTCTGTCTGGGGGTCTTCTGTGCCCTTCCCTATCTTCAGACTTTGCTTTTGGGCCCAGGATTAAATTTCGAGAAGCCATTTGCTGGACCAGGTGTCAGTCTGTGTGTGTGTGTGTGTGTGTGTGTGTGTGTGTGTGTGTTGGGTGTGTGACTCAACAATCAATATTTGCACCAATAACTCATTACAGATGTGACGGGTGTGGAAGTGTAAATTTGCTCATTACTTTTTAATTTTTTTCTGATTGTAGCCAAAGTATAAACGTAAGTAACCATTCTACAGAATTCATTACCTTTGTAACTTGTGAGCTCATTACCTTTGTACCTAGTTCAGCTATAAAAAACTTTGGGGGCCCAGTCCCTGGCCCCATTCCGTACCTCGGGTAATCTGTAAATACCTTTGTAACTTGTCATGATTGTGACCAGACTTACCTGGAGTTCATTACCTTTGTAAATTGTGAGTTCATTACCTTTGTAAATTGTGAGTTCATTACCTTTGTAAATTGTGAGTTCATTACCTCTGTAACTTGCTCAGCTATCAAAACTTTGGAGTCCAGTCCCTGGACCAATTTATGTACCTCTGTAATCTTTTGACTACCGCCCACAGGATGGGTATGGGGTGCATAATAAACATATTAAACTAAACATGGGAAAACCTGGGTAGCCACAGCCACTCAAGAGGGAGAGGTTTTTTAGTGCCAGGAAGGAAAAAAAACTGGCAGGAAATGGCAGAAATCGTACACCAAATCCAGTCATTCCTGGAGTGGAACCACAGTCGATGGCCTCCACTCCAAACCAACAGATACAGATACTAATGCCGGAAAAAAAATCCCCCCCCAGTACCAACAATACCACCAGTCCGATAACATTCTTCTTTGCAAATATACAGGGTCTAAAGCCAGCAACAAACAACAAAATACCTTTCATCGTGGACTGCTTGCAAGGCAAAGGCAATGTTCGCGGCTTTCACTGAGACCCACATAAAGGATCACTTGGACAACGAAATATGGATCCCAGGTTACAACCTATACAGATGTGACAGAGTGAACAGGGAAAAAAGGGGGGTTGGCTGTACATTGCAGAGTCACTTGTTTGCACAGAACTGTTAATGCCTCAAATGACGTAGTGGAAGTTTTAGCAGTAAAGGTCGAGAACCAAAACCTAGTCATTGTGGTAGTCTACAAGCCTCCGGATGCAACATCCCAGCAATTCCAGGAACAGCTGTTAAAAATTGACCACTGTCTGGAAAATCTTCCAGCTCCTGCACCCAACATCTTGCTCCTGGGGGATTTCAACTTAAGGCACCTAAAATGGAGGAATATAGCAAATAATATTGTTGCAGTAATAACACCAGGAGGCAGCTCTGATGAAAACTCACACTCACACGAGCTTTTAAATCTCTGCACAAAATTCAATTTAAACCAGCAAATAATAGAGCCTACTAGACTGGAGAATACCTCATCTTCACAAACAATGATGATCTGATAAGAAATGTCACCATATCAAAAACAATATACTCAGATCACAACATAATTGAGGTTCAGACATGTATGCGTGGAGCCCCAGACCGACAAAATGAGACTAGTCACGAGGGAGCATTCACCAAATTCAACTTCAATAACAAAAACATAAAGTGGGACCAAGTAAACCAAGTCCTAACCGTATAAGCTGGGAAGATTTTACAAAAGCAACACAGACCCAAACTTATGCTAGAACAGTTTAAAACGGTGGCACTCGATGTATGCACAAGGCTTATTCCTCAAAGAAAAAGGAGGAGTAGATGTAAAATAGAAAGAGACAGGCGCTCCCTTTACAGGTGACGGAAAAGAATAACAGAGCGGCTAAAAGAGGTCAATATATCTGAAATGCGCAGGGAGTCACTGGTAAAGGAAAATAGCAAGCATCGAACTTAAGCAAAAGAACCCTTTAGGAGTCAGGAATCGCGGGAAGAACTAAAAGCTATAAAATGAAATCGAAAAGAAACCCAAAGTATTTCTTCTCCTATGCCAAATCAAAATCGAGAACAACGTCCAGTATTGGGCCCCTACTTAAAAAAGATGGGTCTACACAGATGACAGCAAGGAAATGAGTGAGCTACTCAAGTCCCAATATGATCAGTTTTTAGCAAGCGCTAACCAGACTGAGAGTCGAAGATCAAATGAATTTTTATGAGAGAGCCACAAAATTTGATTAACACAAGCCTATCCGATGTTTTTCCTGACGCCAATGACTTCGAACAGGCGATAAATTTACATGCCCATGCACTCTGCCCCAGGGCCAGACTCATGGATCTCTGTGTTCATCAAAAAACTGCAAGAAGCCCCTATCACGAGCCTTTTCCCCTCCTATGGAGAGGGAGCATGGACACGGGGGTCGTCCCTCAGTTACTAAAAACAACAGACATAGCCCCACTCCACAAAGGGGGCAGTAAAGCAACAGCAAAGAACTACAGACCAATAGCACTAACATCCCATATCATAAAAAATCTTTGAAAGGGTCCTAAGAAGCAAGATCACCACCCATCTAGAAACCCATCAGTTACACAACCCAGGGCAACATGGGTTTAGAAAAAAGGTCGCTCCTGTCTGTCTCAACTACTGGATCCTACGACAAGGTCCTAATGCACTAGAAGGCAAAAGATGCAGATGTAATATATACAGACTTTGCAAAAGCCTTCGACAAGTGTGACCCATGGCGCGCTAAAGGAATAAAGGAAAAGTCGGTCGATGGATCTATAATTTCCTCACTAACAGAACACAGAGAGTAGTCGTCAACAGAGTAAAGTCCGAGGCAGCTACGGTGAAAAGCTCTGTTCCCAAGGCACAGTACTGCTCCCATCTTGTTCCTCACCCTCATATCCGACATAGACAAGGATGTCAGCCACAGCACCGTGTCTTCCTTTGCGGATGAACCCGAATCTGCATGACAGTGTCTTCCATTGCAGACACTGCAAGGCCCCAGGGGGAAACATAAACCCAAAATCTTTCAGTGGGCTGCAGAAAAACAATATGAAGTTCAACGATGAGAAATTTCAATTACTCAGATTGGTAAACATGAGGAAATTAAATCTTCATCAGAGTACAAAACAATTCTGGCCAAAAAATTTAGAGCAAAAACACCAACGTAAAAGGGACCTGGGAGTATTATGTCGGAGGATCTCACCCTTCAAGGACCATAACATTGTATCAATCGCATCTGCTAGAAAAATGACAGGATGGATAATGAGAACCTTAAAACTAGGGAGGCCAAGCCCATGATGACACTCTTCAGGTCACTTTTTTCTATCTAGGCTGGAATATTGCTGCACTCTAACAGCACCTTTCAAGGCGGGTTTGAAATTCCCGGGCCCTAGAAAATGTACAGAGAACTTTCACGGCGTGCATAACGGAGATAAAACACCTCAATTACTGGGAGTGCTTGAGGTTTCAAAACCTGTATTCCTGGAACGCAGGAGGGAGAGATACATGATTATATTATTTATTTTATTTATTTATTTATTTATTTCCAATTTGTGCACACATACAGAGGTACAAAAAAAATACAGATAAGAGCAGTATGCCAAGCCACTTATACTATGCATAGCATTACGGCTGGCTTTTAAAAATTTAAATTAAGATTAACTAAGCAATGATTATTATTATTTTATAATCAAAAAAAAAGCGCTAAGCCACAAGGACTATACAGCGCTGCTACTAAGCAATGAGAAATCAGTGATAAAACATTAATGTAAACAGATAACTATAAGCACAAGTGAGTATTACAAAGACAGGTCATATGGTTGCATTCAGTTAGGTAGTGATTCTGTTAGGTAGTGTATTTAAAAATAATAAAGTTAGATTGGGTTTTAGGTTTAACATTTATGTGATATAATTGTGAGAAACATTTAAGATATACAATTTATAATGTTCAGTTATTCAGTATTTATTTGGTTTTGGGTGAGTAAGTAATCTTTGAGAAGAGACTTGAATTTATATAAACAGGTAGTGTTTCTTTTTATATTTCAGGAAATGAATTCCCGATTTTTTGGGCCTTTTATGTGCATTGAGTTTTTGCATAGTGGGGAGATGGACACGAGGAACATCAAAGAGTGATCTGTGCCTTGTGTTAGGGTCATGTGTTCTGTTGGGGTTGGAAAGGAGAGGTTTGAGGGGAGGGTTAATATCAATTTTAAGTGTTTTTGTATGTAATAGGTGGCAGTAATAAGTAGGGTGTTTTGTATGGTGAGTAGTTTGTGTATTAATATTGGTGGATGTGCCCCTTAGGAGAATTTTTTAACATTCTAACTGCAGCCTTTTGTTGGGTAATTAGTGGTTGAGATGGTTAATTGTTTTTGAGCCCCATCCCAAAAATTTCCCAGGGGGAAAATGGGGGTAAATAAGAGAGTGAAAAGGGCCGGGAGGGCTGATGTGGAACATGTACCGTATCTTCGATAGTATGCCTACAGTCTTGGAAATTTTTTAGAAATTTGATGTATTGTGTATAAAATTTTGGGGTCTTTTTAAAGGTGGATTTAAGAATTTTCCCTCTGTTAGTTTTGTGATAGGTGATCCTTTTTCATTATTTTTAAGAGGGACATCTTACTCTGTTACCAAACTAAATAAGTGGGGTTTTTGTCAAATTTTTAGTGAAGTTTTTAGTCCTCATCCAGGAGATATTTTTGTAATTCGGTTTTTTACAGTATTGGCTAGCGTGACTGGGCTCGGGTGAGAGAAGACGTATGTAGTGTCATCTGCAAATAGTGTGGGTTTTTTAGTAAAATTTCGAAGCATTTGGAAAGGGCATTTATGTATAGGGAAAAAAGAAAAGGGCCAAGGCACTTCCCCGTGGGACACCAACGTAATTGTTGTGCAGAAGAGTTTGCCCCCTTTGCGTACACATATTGGCTTCGTTTCTGAGGTAAATTGAGGTGTTTAGGGAGTGCCCCCTTTTCCATAGTGTGACAATTTTACTGGAGCAAGTATGGTCAACTGTATCAAAAGCTTTACGTAAGTAAAAGAAAATCCCCGTGGGACTTCTTTTTTTCTATTGCATGTAATTGTTTTTAGTTTTGTATAATAGCTCATTGTATTTTTATTTGGCCTGAAACCCAAAATTGGCAGGGGGGTTTAGTATGTTTTGGGAGATAAAGGGAGGAGTAGATTTTTATGAATTAATTTTTCGAAAATTTTTGGGGAGAGGGGGTAAGTTGGATATTGGCCTTAGTTATTAACTCTGTTTTGGGCTCCTCCTTGTGGATCGGGTGAACCCCTTTCATTTTGGTACTGTAGGGGAAGGGGGAGGATTCAATGGATTTGAAAGAGTGTTTCAATGATTTGGGGATAGCACTTGGACCTTTTTTGTATAAAGGGGTGGGAAGGTATTTAAATCTCCTGCCTTGTTTTTTAGTGGTTGATAAAAAGGGGACTTCGTAGGGGTTTGTCGGAGCGGAACAGTGTGTTCGGGTATTGCCGGGTGGGTAGTATTTGGTGGGGTATCTGAGCTTTGGGGTTTTTTTGGCAAGGTTTTGTTCCCATAGTGGAAAGAAAAACTTGGTCTTTTGCGTTTTGTTGTTGGGATTGGGGTCATCTGTTTTTTTCTAATTTTTTTTCGCTATTTCGTGATATTTTTTTGTTCCCGAATTTTGTAGGGTTTTCCAGGCTTTTTTAATCCCTCGTAAGTTGGTAATTGTTTCTAATACAATTTTTTTGCCCCTTTTATCAGGGGTTAGGATTGACAGTAACGTTTTTTTTGGTCTCTGGTTATTGACCCCTTCTGTACTGTTTTTATACTGGTGTTTTTTTATTTATGGATTTGAGAAGCTGGGGGGTTGCAGGGACTGTTCAGTCTCTTTTCTGTCACGTTTAGTTTTTTTAGGGGAGGTTGTTATGAGGTATTTGGGTTTTTTTTAGAAAAAATTTTTAAAAACATTCGTCAATATTGTATAGGTTTCTAGCTCATGTGCCAATCAAAGTTTTCTATTTGTTTAAGTTATTTAAAGGCTGCCTCATTGTGAATCTGAAGGTGACTTTATAGTTCTTGGGGTAGTTTTTTCCAAGAGTTGAGGGGGAAAATAGGGTAGTGGCTGGGTATTATCGTAATTATCCTGATTTTAAAGGGGGTTGGGGTTGGTCCCCATGTGGCAAGTAGGGAAACACTAGTCTCGTAACTCTTGTAGGGTTTTGTTACTGTTGGTAGTAACATACAGTTACTCATTGTGTTTGTGAATTCAGTAACGTGTGGGTCCTGGTCTTGCAGGAGATTTATATTGAAGTCACCTGAGAGTAGTAAGTGATCTTTGTTCATGCGTGCATCAGTTATCATACTTCCTAGATTTTGACTAAATTGGCTAATGTTTGACTGTGGAACTCTGTAGATGTTTATCAATGTGAGAGGTTTTTGTAGGTACTTTGATTTGAATTTAGCTATTATATATTCCCCATGTCCTAGAGGGACTAGTACCGAACTTGCACACGAAAATCACTCACTACGAAAGCAAAAGACTTGGCAGACGATGCACCATCCCCCCAATGAAAAGCAGGGGTGTCACTAGCACGTTAAGAGACCATACAATAAGTGTCAGGGGCCCGAGACTGTTCAACTGCCTCCCAGCACACATAAGGGGGATTACCAACAGACCCCTGGCAGTCTTCAAGCTGGCACTGGACAAGCACCTAAAGTCAGTTCCTGATCAGCCGGGCTGTGGCTCGTACGTTGGTTTGCGTGCAGCCAGAAGCAACAGCCTGGTTGATCAGGCGCTGATCCACCAGGAGGCCTGGTCACAGACCGGGCCGCGGGGGCGTTGACCCTGAAACTCTCTCCAGGTACTCCAGGTAAACATCACACGATCGACACCATGCCTAACTCTTCTAGGGTAGGGTAGGTGCCTGAGCCAGAGCTTTCAGCTCACAAGACTGTCATTCCCATTAGCCCCCCTTGGGGCGGGGATGGCAGACCAGAGAGGCCTAGCTTGTGGCTAGGCCTGGGGACAGTTGGTCCCAAAGATGAGGAGGTACTTGTGCCTACTCCCATGGGAGACTTAGGTCTCAGACACTCCCTAAAGAGGGAGCCAAGGCCGGGCCACCACTTGGACAAGGCCCGGGCCGGGAGACTACCGGCTAATCTTTAACTAACTAACTAACTACATCACAATCTCAGTTAAAAAAACAATCACATGCTCTTCCCAAAATTAACCCCTATACAATAAGAAGTACCTAAGCACATACATACGTGCCTCACTGCAATCTCTCTTGAAGCATTGAAAAAAAAAAAATCAAAATCAAATCCTAAATCAAAAATCAAATCCTAAGCCTCACACTTATACTAAATAAATATTAACAAATATTACTAAATATTACTACAGCCTCTTCAACGCCTGAGCACATTATATAAAATCTGAGACTAAACCATACTGTCCCATTACAAACTTTTAACGAGGCATTACAAATTTATGGAAGTCATTAGCGTTCCATCTCGCAGCAACTGGATGAGCACTTTATATAATGCTAGAATAAAGACAGTACACTCGCTAAAAACCCACAACACTAAATCACAAACATAATTTAATAAACCTCTCATTGCGATACAATTATCGCACATGAAATATGCCCAATAAAGGCTATAAACGCACACTCTACATAAGCCCTAAAGCTCTTCACGGTCTTAAAACTATAATCTCGACACCATTCACACTTAATACATGAAGAAGGTCATGACCACCCTGACACATCAAACACAGAATTCTCCATTCGGTACTACGTAATTACTTGACATCACCTTTGGTTTCTGTGCCCACTTGCATGCTACATACACGTATGCCACTCATCTACACCTTCATATACCCACATACACCTTACTCACACCCCTCCCCAGGAGGCGACCCCGCTGTGTCCCCCTAAAAACCCCCTTCCCCTTACTCACTCAGCCCAAGTCGTAGATTGATGAGAAACCCTAACGTTAACATTCTATACCCGTCCGAAAAATCCTTCTCCCACCTCCTCCCATACAGTTCTCTATTACGACACATCGTACGATAAACCGTTACCGCTAGCACCCGCCTCCGCACCTCACAATTCCCCCTCCCCACCTCACAATTCCCCCTCCGCCTCATCACCCACGATATATATATATAATCCACTATTATATAATCCAAAGCTCTTATAACACTCTCATCGAACCCTCCCACATCTAGGCTTAGTGCACGCAGAACCGACACCCCTCTGCCCCCCCCCCTGTACTCCCTACTTAACCAATACCTAACACCCTCCAGTTCCCCACAAAGTAACTGCATGGAACGCCGTCTCATCCTCCCCACAGATTCCACGCCTTCCGCCCACAATTACCCCTCTGGTTCTTAAAACCTCCCCCGACGGTAGTATGCCATGCAAAAAACGATACATTACCTCCCTTACCCTAGGCTTTACTTCAACCTGCTAAACCTATACCAAATACTCTTCCATGCGTACATGGGAAACAATCCCTCAACTGGTACAACAATCCTGTCTGCAAGCAGCTTACACAAAACCCTACTCGAATTTTCCTGGGTTCTCTAACCAACATCAAAGCCCTCAAAATAGTTTCACATTCCCTCAACTCCACACCACCATACAACTTACCCAACCTATCATATACTTTTCCCAGCTGCCCTCACTCACACCTTCGCGCAAAACTCCCATTTAAGAAAACACATTTATCCTCCTTCTCAGATCCATCAACCCCAACCCACCCTGGCGCACAGGTAACATTACAACCTCTCTCCTCAGCCAATCGCACCTTGAACCCACAAAAAGTTAAACACTCGTCTCAGAATTCCCACAATCGCCGTCCCTGTTATGGGAACACGGCTGCTACGTGCCAAACCTTACTATACAATAATTATATTTATAACAATCACTCGTTGCATGAGAGTCAGATGATGAGGTCGCAATGCACCCAGACGCCCTGAATCCTTTCCATTATCTATTCGAGTTTTTCCTCTCGAGCAGCTTCCAAATCACCCTTATAGTGATACCAAAAATTTTTAAAGACACCGTTTGTTTTCTCACAACGTTACATCTCCCCCCCCCTCACCCAATCACCCAACCCCATGATCATTAACTTCTCTCTATTTACCTGCATCCCTGTTGCATTTCCGAACTGTTGCACAACATCATCCAAAACACCCAACGCCATCCCCTCTCGAACCAGGACTGTTGTATCGTCTACGTATCCTATTATTCCCGGCCACACTTTCCCTACCCCACCCCCCCTACCTCCACTCGTGTCACATACACAACGTTCAACCATTCTATAGAAGGGGTCCTGAATGCACGCAAACAACATTTGTGACATGGGACACCCCTGCCTAAGTCCCCTACCCATTACAATCTCCTCCCCCAAGCATCCATTAATCTGTACCCTCATCTTGGCTCCATTGTACAAAGTGGTTACCCAATTAACTATTTCATCCCCATAACCCTGCCTCCTAAGTATAGCTCCCAATGCTCCTCGTTCCACCCTGTCATAGGCCCCCTGCCAGTCTAAAGCCAACAACGCCGCTCTCCCTCCCCCCCCCCTTTTGACTCCACAAAACTTCGCAGTATTCCATGACCCTCAATCATCGACCTTCCAGGCAAACCATACTGCGTTTTCGAAACCACTCTCCCTACCACACATTTGAAACGATTACCCAAGACTTTAGCGAACAACTTATAATCAGCACATAACAGAGATATGGCACGGTACTCCTTGAGGGTGTGCTGCCCCTTACCCTTCTGGACCAACACTACAACTGCTGTTGCTTGCTTGTCCCCCATCACACCCTTCTCCTTCATCTGATTAAATAACCTACCCATGAAACCCCTTATCACCCCCCAATGCTGGAGATAAAATTCAGCCGGGAGACCGTCTATTCCGGTGCTTTGCCTTTCCTCATTCCCCTTAAAGCCAACTCTATTTCCTCCTCTGTTATTACCCCCCTAAAGCCTTTCTATCACTATTCCCTAAATTACACGTCACATACTCACACACCTTCTCTAAATCCACATTTCCCACCTTCCCACTTGTCCAATACCCTTCATACCATTTATCCGCACACACACACATTCCTTTTGTAGTTAGTATCTCCTGACCCATTCTATAACCCCCCGCCATCTCGTGTACCTCTAACCTTGGAATAGCTGTAACCTGCTGTCTTTGTTTTTGACGTCGCAACACACACGCCGATGGTTTGTCTCCCCAAAGCACCTCCTCTATCCCTGCCTGCACCCTTACCGCTTGAAACCTCTCACTTTGTAACTCCCTCAGTCTCCCCTTGACCTCGACAATTTCATCCATAGGATAGTTGCCCCCCACAGCCCCCTTCCCATAACAGCCCCTTAACCTGTCCTCCAGATAATTTGAAAGCCCATATTTAAAATCATTTATACGTTTGCCCACCCCCACATAATATTTCCTAATCCTTTCCTTGGCAACACAATCCCACATTGTACGAACATCTTCCACTCCTGTGCCTCCTCACTAAGCTCCTTCCATAGGACAGAAAATCCCTCTAACCCCTCCTCATCACTCAATGCACTTATATTTAATTTCCAGTAACTCCTGTATATTTCCGCAAGCGCCTCCCACCCAACCTCCACCAACACTGCTCTATGATCCGACCATGCTACTTCAACAGTTTTGAAAGCTCTCACTACAATCCCGTGAGAAAGATACACTCTATCTAACCTCGCTGCATACCCTCCCCTAACAAATGTATGCTCTGTCTCCCACGCCCCCCCTCGAATGCGTCTCTTAACCTAATATCCCTCAATAAATCTCGTAGGGCCACCAACACATAACCTGCCCCTTTCGGTTCCACATCAGCCCTCCTAATGACGCAGTTCCAATCACCTCCTACTATTGCCACCTCCGATAATGCACGGAAAAAAAACACAAGGTCCTCGCACACAAACTCCTGCTTCACCTGTACGTTATTCTCTGCAGGCGCATATACACTAATAAAAGCCACACGTTTTCCCATCCACAAACCATCTACGCGCAACACCCTTCCCCCTCCCCCCCCTCACTTCTCTGCAAAACAAACGGGCTCACCTCCCTAATTAATATACCCACCCCCCCTTTCAAACGGGCAGATGGCAGGGTTACCACCTGAAAACCCCTCCATCTCCAACACCCTACCCTCCTTAAATTGTGCTCCTGTAGGAACACAACATCCACTCTAAATTTATTCAGAAACATTCGAAACCATTCTCTCTTTACACTATTACACAAACCATTAACGTTTACTGTCATACACCGGAGGCCTATTAAAGTTTCCACCCCTGCCTCCTCTCTTCACTCTTCCGATGGCCACCAGAACGTGTGGGACCACTTGTCACCTGCACACTTCCCTCTCTCCCCCCCCTTCTTTCGGTGCCTCCTGTCATGGCCACCACTACCTTCACCTTCTGCCCATATTTGCTTCCCAGTCCGCTGCGCTGGCGTTAGGACATCATCTGAATCCGATGCAGCGGCTCTCTTTCTTGTGACAGGCACATCCTCCATGGCTTGGTCTGGGGATGCCTCACAATGTACCTCTACCTCCACTGTACACAGTGGCAAAGGTCTCGGTGACACCTCAGTCACGCTGTCACTCCCGTCGTCCGAATAGTTCTGTTGTTGATGCCCCACAGCCTTCACCTCGTCTTCTACTACCCTGCCAGGAGCAGCCACCTCCTCAGGCGGTGACAAGGACTTCAGAACCTCGGCTAATTCCTCCTCAAGTTCCAACACTTCCTCCTGTACTTTTTGCTCAACCCGATCCACTGGAAGTGTGTCTGGACCAGGTAACTGGTCAAGGGCCTCACCCTCTCCCCCAGCCTTATACGCCTCATCCACTATCTCGCTCCATAGACGACCACGCCCTCCTTCACGTCGTTGATCAACACCTGCTTCCCCCGGTGTAGAAGCGGATGTCTCCACCCCTGGGCCAGGAGCTCGTTGCCACTTCCCACACTCCGCCGCTATGTGATCATATTCCCCACATAGTCGGCAGGTACGCCTTTGCCCTGCGTATGACACCATGACCTGTGTCCTGAATTCCTTCAGGTACACGTAAGACGGTATGGGGTGTCGCAATGACATTTTTAGGTTAAAAGTGCCCTCCGGCATACCTGTGTAGGCACCCGACACCCACTTACCATGCTGGGCCAAATGAACAGTTCCATATTCCTCAAATACTTTTCTGATATCTGTCTCATCCGCCTCAAAGGGGACATTACGCAATTTAATTCATGTATAATGTCTGGATACATCGATCATCCTCACACGCACAGCTGGTGTTGCATCAAGACTCACGTCCTGAAAACGGTTGACCAACGACTCATAAACCGTTGCTGAGAGCAGTTTCACAAAAAATCTACGTGTCCGTTCAATGCTACGCCGTACAACTCTCCATCCTGAATGCCACACGTGTCTCTGATGATTTTAGGTAGTAATACCTGGGCTGAGGCTGGCGTTATTGCCCCACTGAGAAGTTCAACACCGACAGTGTTAATCCTGCGTCTATAACTGCACGCCATGTTGACTAATGGTAGTTCTCCTGGTCTGACGACAGAGGCGCGACAAGCACCACCTCACACTACTGCTGTCAGGGAACTGAAGTGCGTTTGCGCAGGAGGTCTGCACGGCCCAATAGCGATGCAGGCAATGCAACATCTATTAACTACCGTCCACTCATTGACACCATGCCTAACCCTTCTAGGGTAGGGTAGGTGCCTGAGCCCGAGCTTTAGCTCATTAAGACTGTCATTCCCATTTGCCCCCTTGGGGCGGGGATGGCAGACCAGAGAGGCCTAGCTTGTGGCTAAGCCTGGGGACAGTTGGTCCCAAAGATGAGGAGGTACTTGTGCCTCCTCCCATGGGAGACTTAGGTCTCAGACACTCCCTAAGAGGGAGCCAAGGCCGGGCCACCACTTGGAAAAGGCCCGGGCCGGGAGATTACGCGGCTAATCTTTAATAATAATAATAATACAGTCCACTCTCACTCTCCACGCTGTCTAAACAATGGTCACTTTTTTTTTCCAGATAAGATAAGATTTCGTTCGGATTTTTAACCCCGGAGGGTTAGCCGCCCAGGATAACCCAAGAAAGTCAGTGCGTCATCAAGGACTGTCTAACTTATTTCCATGGGGTCCTCAATCTTGTCCCCCAGGATGCGACCCACACCAGTCGACTAACACCCAGGTACCTATTTGCTGCTAGGTGAACAGGACAACAGGGGGTAAGGGAACGTGTCGAAATGCTTCCACCCGCCGAGAATCGAACCCGGGCCCTCCGTGTGTGAAGCGGGAGCTTCAGCCACCAGGCCACCAAGAGGCAAAACTACTTTCTTCTTCTTAATTCGCCAGTATTCTCCCGGCCTGGGCCTTTTCCAAGTGGTGGCACGGCCTTGGCTCCCTGTCTGGGGGTATCTCAGACCTAAGCCTCCCATGGGAGGAGGTACAAGTACCCCGTCCTCTTTGGGGACCAACTGTCACCAGGCCTAGCCACTTTCCCCCGCCCTCACGGGGCTTGTAGGAAGAAGGCCTCTCTGGTCTGCCATCCCCGCCCCCAGGGAAGCTGATGGGAATGGCAGTCTTGTGAGCTGCAGGTGGTAGAAAGGTGTGGCTCGAGCACTACCCTGCCCTAGAAAGGGCTGGGCATGGCGTCCATCGCAAAACTACGACAACGTTTAATCATTATTATTATTATTAAAGATTAGCCAGTATTCTCCCGGCCCGGGCCATTTCCAAGTGGTGGCCCGGCATTGGCTCCCTCTTTAGGGAGTGTCTGAGACCTAAGTCTCCCATGGGAGGAGGCACAAGTACTCCTCATCTTTGGGACCAACTGTCCCCAGGCTAGCCACAAGCTAGGCCTCTCTGGTCTGCCATCCCCACCCCAAGGGGGCTAATGGGAATGACAGTCTTATGAGGTAAAGGCTCGGGCTCAGGCACCTACCCTACCCTAGAAGGGTTAGGCACGGTATCGATGGTTTAATCATGTATAACAACGTTTTCTATACCACAAAAAAATATTTATTGGCGCTTTTTTAGGCTATATTATATTAAGTATAATAACACCTTATGTAAATTTTTTATTATTTATTAAATTATACAAATCAAACAATTAATGTTTAAAAAGACAGAAATTTTATTTTTTTTTCGTAACTAAACTTAATAACGTAACCTAACCTAGAAGAAGAGTGAAATTCTAGAATAAATAAGACTGGGCATCATTGACACAAAATATTAACGTCCCCAAACACCCAAAGCTAAAGGAATCTTATAGGAGTCAGGAATCGCGGGAAGAACTAAATGCCATAAATGAAATCGAAAGAAACCCTAAGTGTTTCTTCTCCTATGCCAAATCAAAGTCGAGAACAACGTCCAGTATTGGGCCCCTACTTAAACAAGATGGGTCCTACACAGATGACAGCAAGGAAATGAGTGAGCTACTCAAGTCCCAATATGACTCAGTTTTTAGCAAGCCGCTAACCAGACTGAGAGTCGAAGATCAAAATGAATTTTTTATGAGAGAGCCACAGAATTTGGTTAACCAAGCCTATCCGATGTTATCCTGACGCCAAATAACTTCGAACAGGCGATAAATGACATGCCCATGCACTCTGCCCCAGGGCCAGACTCATGGAACTCCGTGTTCATCAAGAACTGCAAGGAGCCCCTATAACGAGCCTTTTCCATCCTATGGAGAGGAAGCATGGACACGGGGGTCGTTTCCCCCAGTTACTAAAAACAACAGACATAGCCCCACTCCACAAAGGGGGCAGTAAAGCAACAGAAAAGAACTACAGACCGATAGCACTAACATCCCCTATCAAAAAATCTTTGAAAGGGTCCTAAGAAGCAAGATCACCACCCATATAGAAACCCATCAGTTTACACAACCCAGGGCAACATGGGTTTAGAAACAGGTCGCTCCTGTCTGTCTCAACTATTGGATCACTACGACAAGGTCCTAAATGCACTAGAAGACAAAAAGAATGCAGATGTAATATATACAGACTTTGCAAAAGCCTCGACAAGTGTGACCATGGCGTAAATAGTGCACAAAAATGCGTGCTAAAGGAATAACAGGAAAAGTCGGCCAATGGATCTATAATTTCCTCACTAAAAAGAACACAGAGATGTAGTCGTCAACAGAGTAAAGTCCGAGGCAGCTACGGTGAAAAGCTCTGTTCCACAAGGCACAGTACTCGCTCCCATCTTGTTCCTCATCCTCATATCCGGACATAGACAAGGATGTCAGCCACAGCACCGTGTCTTCCTTTGCAGATGACACCCAAATCTGCATGACAGTGTCTTCCATTGCAGACACTGCAAGGCTCCAGGCGGACATCAACCAAATCTTTCAGTGGGCTGCAGAAAAAATATGAAGTTCAACGATGAGAAAATTACAATTACTCAGATATGGTAAACACGAGGAAATTAAATCTTCATCAGAGTACAAAACAAATTTGGCCACAAAATAGAGTGAAACACCAACGTCAAAGACCTGGGAGTGATCATGTCGGAGGATCTCACCCTTTAAGGACCATAACATTGTATCAATCGCATCTGCTAGAAAAATGACAGGATGGATAATGAGGACCTTCAAAACTAGGGAGGCCAAGCCATGATGACACTCTTCAGGTCACTTGTTCTATCTAGGCTGGAATATTGCTGCTCATTAACAGCACCTTTCAAGGCAGGTGAAATTGCTGACCTAGAAAATGTGCAGGGGAACCTTCACGGCGCGCATAACGGAGATAAAACACCTCAAATACTGGAGCGCTTGAGGTTCCTAAACCTGTATTCCCTGGAATGCAGGCGGGAGAGATACATGATTATATACACCTGGAAAATCCTAGAGGGAGTAGTACCGAACTTGCACACGAAAATCACTCACTACGAAAGCAAAAGGACTTGGCAGGGCGATGCAACATCCCCCCAATGAAAAGCAGGGGGTGTCACTAGCACGTTAAGAGAGTGATGAGAGGAAGCAGGGGTGGAAACTTTAATAGGCCTTAGGTGTATGTCTGTAAATGTTAATGGGTTATGTAGCGGTATGAAGGGAGATTGGTTTCGTCATTTCCCGAATAAATCTAGAGTGGATGTTTTTGTTCCTGCAGGGGCACAATTTTATAAAGGCAGGGTTGTTGGAGGTGGCAGGATTTCGAGTAGTTACCCTGCCATCTCCCCCTCTAAAAGGTGGTGTGGGAATTTTAATAAGGGAGACGAGCCCCTTTGTTTTGCAGAGAAGCGGGGGAGGAGGGGAAGGGAGAGTGTTGGTGTGGATGGGTGGTGGATGGGTAAGCGTGTGTCTTTTGTGAGTGTGTATGCGCCGGCAGAAAATAACATAAAGGTAAAGAATGATTTTGTGTGTGAGGATCTTGTGTTTTTCTTAAGTGCACTGCCAGAGGTGGCAATAGTTGGTGGGGATTGGAATAGTGAAATCAGGGTGGCTGATGTGGACCCAAAATGGGCTGGATATATGTCTGTGGCTCTTAGGGATTTATTAAGGGATGTTAGATTACGTGATGCCTTCATGGGAGACTGAATATACGTTTGTTAGGAGTGGATATGCTGCGAGACTAGATAGAGTGTACCTTTCTCAGGGAGTGGATGTGAAATCTTTCACTACTGTTGAGGCTACAATGTCGGATCACAGGGCAGTGGTGGTGGAGGTTGGGTGGGGGACGCTCGCGGACATATATAGAAGTTATTGGAAATTAAATATAAGTGGGGTTAGGTGATGAGGAGGGGTTGGAGGGGTTTTCAGTCCTATGGAGGGAGCTTAGTGTGGAAGAACAGGGAGTGGATGACATTGTGACATGGTGGGATTACCTGGAGTTTACCTGGAGAGAGTTTTGGGGGTCAACGCCCCAGCGGCCCGGTCTGTGACCAGGCCTCCTGGTGGATCAGCGCCTGATCAACCAGGCTGTTGCTGCTGGCTGCACGCAAACCAACGTACGAGCCACAGCCGGCTGATCAGGAACTGCCTTTAGGTGCTTGTCCAGTGCCAGCTTGAAGACTGCCAGGGGTCTGTTGGTAATCCCCCTTATGTGTGCTGGGAGGCAGTTGAACAGTCTCGGGCCCCTGACACTTATTGTATGGTCTCTTAACGTGCTAGTGACACCCCTGCTTTTCATTGGGGGGATGGTGCATCGTCTGCCAAGTCTTTTGCTTTCGTAGTGAGTGATTTTCGTGTGCAAGTTCGGTACTAGTCCCTCTAGGATTTTCCAGGTGTATATAATCATGTATCTCTCCCTCCTGCGTTCCAGGGAATACAGGTTTAGAAACCTCAAGCGCTCCCAGTAATTGAGGTGTTTTATCTCCGTTATGCGCGCCGTGAAAGTTCTCTGTACATTTTCTAGGTTTGGCAATTTCACCTGCCTTGAAAGGTGCTGTTAGAGTGCAGCAATATTCCAGCCTAGATAGAACAAGTGACCTGAAGAGTGTCATCATGGGCTTGGCCTCCCTAGTTTTGAAGGTTCTCATTATCCATCCTGTCATTTTTCTAGCAGATGCGATTGATACAATGTTATGGTCCTTGCAAAGGAAAGGATTAGAAAGTTTTATGTGAGAGAAGGAAAACGTATTAATAATTTAAAATATGGACTGGCTAACTATTTAGAGGATAGGTTAAGAGGTTGCTATGGGCGGGGGGTGGGTGGGAATAATTGTCCTATGGATTGAAATAGCTGAAATAAAGGGGAGGTTGAGGGTGTTGCAAAATGAAAGGTTTCAAGCTGTAAGGGTGCAGGCAGGGGTGGAAGAAGTGCTTTGGGGCGACAAACCGTCAGCGTGTGTTTTGCGGCATCAAAAGCAAAGGCAGGCAGTGACAGCTATCCCATGTTTAGAGGTAACGGAGATGGTTGGGAATTATAGAGCAGGGCAGGAGATACGAACCACGAAGGGGATGTGTGCGTATGCGGAGGCTTGGTACGAGAAGTACTGGAACAGTGGGGGGGTGGGTGACGTGGCGTTGGACAAGGTGTGTACATATGTGACGTGTAATTTAGGAAATAGTGATAGAAAGGCTTTAGGTGGGACTATTACCGCAGAGGAAATAGAGAATGCATTAAGGGGAATGAGGAAGGGGAAAGTGCCGGGCATTGACGGTCTCCCAGTAGAATTTTATTTACAACATTGGACGTTAATAAGGGGATTTATAGTTAGGTTATTTAATTGTATGAAGGAGAAGGGTAAGTTGGGGGAGAAGCAGGTAACAGCAGTTGTAATGTTGGTCCCGAAGGTCAAGGGGCAGCCCACCCTTCGGGAGTACCGAGCCATATCACTGATGTGTGCAGACTAAAAGGTGTTTGCAAAAATTTTAGGTAATAGGTTCAAATGTGTTGTGGGAAGGGTCATGTCAAAATCTCAGTTTGGGTTGCCGGGAAGGTCGATGATTGAAGGACATGGGATACTGAGAAGTTTTGTGGAAGCTAAGGGTGCGGGTGGAGGGGCGGCTTTGTTGGCTCTAGATTGGCAGGGAGCATATGATAGAGCAGAAAGGGGAGCTTTGCAGGTTATACTTAGGAGACAGGGTTTTGGGGAGGAAATAGTTGAGTGGGTAAATACGTTATACAAGGGGGCGAAAATGAGGATACAGATTAATGGGTGTATGGGGAGGGATATTGCAATGGGTAGAGGCCTTAGACAGGGATGGCCCATGTCCCAGATATTGTTTGCGTGTTTCCAGGACCCCTTTTATAGAATGGTTGACCGCAGCTTATGTACACCATGTGAGGGAAGTGTGGGGGGTGGGAGGGCCTGGCCGGGTTTAATTGGATATGTTGACGACACCAATGTTCTCATTCATGGAGGGATGTCAATGGGAGTGTTGGACGAGGTTGTGCAATTATTTGGAAGTGCCATGGGTATGCAGGTAAATAGTGCGAAGTCAAGGTGCATGGGGTTGGGTTCTTGGGTGGGGGGTGTCTGGGGAGATGTAATGTTGTTAAAGAATGGGCGGTGTCTTTAAAGATTTGTGGTATTATTTATAAGGATGACATGGTTCCGGCGTGGGAGGAAAACTTGGATAGGTTATTGGAAAGGATCGTGGGGCGTCTAGGTGTTCTGAGACCCAGCACCTATTCTTATACAGCGAGTGATAGTCGTAAAACATTTTATTGTATAGTAAGATTTGGCATGTTGCAGCTGTGTTCCCAATTTACTGGGACAGCAATTGCAGGGATTCTAAGACGGGTGTACAAATTTTTGTGGGTTCACATTGTGATTGGTTACAGAGGGAAGTTGTAATGTTACCTGTAAGTGAGGGTGGGTTGGGGTTGATGGATTTGAGACGGAGGGCTAAATGTGTGTTTATTAAATGGGAAGAGTTGCATGAGGGTGTGAACGCGGGGCAGTTGGGAAGGATACACGACAGGCAGGGTATGTGGTATCGAGGAATGGAGTTGAGGGAATGCGAAATCGTTTTGAGGGCCGTGATGTTGGTTAGGGAGCTGAGAAAGGTTGGTATAAGAGTGTTGTGTAGGTTACTTGTAGGTATATGCGTTATCCAGTTGAGGGTTTGTTCCCCATGTATGCGTGGAAGAGTATTTGGTTTAGATGTTGATAATAATGATAATGTTGACAATCCTGACACAACAGTGGCTAATGTAAAAATTGCTGCTAATGTTAACAATGATGGTTTTGCTGAAGTAGCCTTACCTGTGTTACGGGTAAAAACTGATGATAAAAGGCATAAATCAAAAAATGTAAATGCATTATTGGACCAGGGATCCCAACGTACTTTCATAAAACGTAAATGTCTTGATGGTATGAAAGTACAGATGGGAGATCCCACAACTTTAAAATTATCTGGTTTTCTCTCAGATAAAAGGGCTCAATTGTATGACACTGTTTATGTAACTGTCAGGTTGGGCAATGAGAAAAAAACGTGTTAATGCAGTAATTGTAGATAGACTTCCAGAGAAAATATCTACAGTAGGGCTTAGTAAAGCTACAGAAAGACTTTCACATAATGTAAATTTAGCACCTTCTGGGGTAAGTAATGATTACCTGGAGTTTACCTGGAGAGAGTTCCGTGGGTCAACGCCCCCGCGGCCCGGTCTGAGACCAGGCCTCCTGGTGGATCAGAGCCTGATCAACCAGGCTGTTGCTGCTGGCTGCACGCAAACCAACGTACGAGCCACAGCCCGGCTGTAGGCTCAATAAATATTTTGATAGGTAGTGACTATTATGCCTCCTTTGTAAAGGGTATGGTAAAGAAATGTGGTGTCACCCTTTTGAAGACTGCGGGAGGCCATGTAATGTATGGTAGGATTCCTCGTAATAATAATTCATGACTAGAGGAAACTACAAATACCATAAAACTGTGTCTTACTCATGAAGTTGTACCCCAGTATAATTCTTCCATAGAGGATGGTGTTGAACCAGTGCATAAATTGTGGGAATTAGACAGCATTGGAATAAATGTAAATGAAGAAAGTCCAGACGATTTTTTACTCAAGAACAATACCTGAGAGATGTAAAATTTGAATCTGGACAATACTGGGTACGACTTCCGTGGAGACTGAACCATCCAGAATTGCCCACTAATTACAGAATGGCATATGGACAATTAAAGGCTCAGCTCCGCGAGCTGAGTAAGACACCAGAATTGTTGACTGCCTATAATGATATAATTGCTGAGCAGTTAATTAATAAATTTATAGAAGAGGTACCTCCTGAGCAAGCCAAAATTTATGGTTACTATTTGCCACATCACGGAGTGAAGAAGGATTCTAAAACCACTCCTTTGAGGATTGTGTTTAATTGTAATGCCAGGAGTAACAAAAATGTACCTAGTTTAAATGACTGTATGATGACAGGTCCATCGTTGACAGAAAAAAAATTAGGAGATATCTTATTAAATTTCAGAGTGAACACTATGCCTTTACGGTTGACATAAGTAAGCTTTCCTAAGAGTGGGTTTACAAGAGGCTGACCGGGATTGTACCCGCTTCTTATGGCCTGAGAATCCTAGAGACCCACTTAGCCCTCTGAAAATCTTTCGCTTTAAGAGCGTATTATTTGGTGTTACATCCAGTTTGTTCCTACTTCAAGCGACGATAAATGCACACCTTAACGTATGGAAAGTCCATTGAGTAAAGTAATGAGCAAACAATTTTATGTGGACAATTTCCTGGGTGTGACGTCAGCTGAAGAGGAACTGTTAATGACTTATGGAGAGGCTAATAGAATAATGCAAAGTGCAAATATGCCTCTGAGGGAATGGAATAGTAATTCGTCCAAATTAAAGGACAAAATAAGTAAAGATTTCCCTAGAGATGAAGTGCCAAAATGTAGTAATGTATTGGGTTTAACTTGGGATACTGAGAGAGATTTGTTAATGTTAAAACCTAATAATTACAGTATGCCCAATAAATTAACTAAGAGAGTTTTGCTTGCTGAAGTTTCCAAATGTTTTGATCCACTAGGTTTAGGTCACCCCTGGACCCGGAGTTTACCTGGAGAGAGTTTCGGGGGTCAACGCCCCCGCGGCCCGGTCCATGACCAGGCCTCCTGGTGGATCAGCGCCTGATCAACCAGGCTGTTGCTGCTGGCTGCACGCAAACCAACGTACGAGCCACAGCCCGGCTGATCAGGAACTGACTTTAGGTGCTTGTCCAGTGCCAGCTTGAAGACTGCCAGGGGTCTGTTGGTAATCCCCCTTATGTGTGCTGGGAGGCAGTTGAACAGTCTCGGGCCCTGACACTTATTGTATGGTCTCTTAACGTGCTAGTGACACCCCTGCTTTTCATTGGGGGGATGGTGCATCGTCTGCCAAGTCTTTTGCTTTTGTAGTGAGTGATTTTCGTGTGCAAGTTCAGTACTAGTCCCTCTAGGATTTTCCAGGTGTATATAATCATGTATCTCTCCCTCCTGCGTTCCAGGGAATACAGGTTTAGAAACCTCAAGCGCTCCCAGTAATTGAGGTGTTTTATCTCCGTTATGCACGCCGTGAAAGTTCTCTGTACATTTTCTAGGTCGGCAATTTCACCTGCCTTGAAAGGTGCTGTTAGAGTGCAGCAATATTCCAGCCTAGATAGAACAAGTGACCTGAAGAGTGTCATCATGGGCTTGGCCTCCCTAGTTTTGAAAGGTTCTCATTATCCATCCTGTCATTTCCTAGCAGATGCGATTGATACAATGTTATGGTCCTTGAAGGTGAGATCCTCCGACTATTAAGAGGGAAATTATTAATACAGGAAGCATGGAAAAATTAAATGTGCTTGGGATGAAATTCTACCTGAGGAATTCATTACAGGTGGGATGAATTAATTGGTGATTATGAAAAAATTCCAGTGTTGGAGTTCCCACGCCAGGTGGTCAATCCAAATGGGAAAAATGTACTCCACATTTTTTGTGATGCTTCAAAATTGGCATATGGAGCAGTTGCTTACCTTCAATGTAATAGTGTTATTTCTCTTGTTATGTCTAAGGCTAAAGTGTCTCCAATTAAATCACGTACTTTACCTCAGTTGGAATTAACAGCCATTTATGTAGGTGTCAAATTAGCTAATTATATAAGAAATAAGTTGCAGGAGATAAATATTAGTGACACTGTAATTTGGTCTGATAATGAGGTATCCTTACAATGGATTCGTAATGGAAAATTACGTACGTACAAAACAGAGTTCGCTGAAATTAACCAGATGCAAGAGAAGTATAATAGTTTGGGTCAGCATATGTTAGCATTTAATCATATACCTGGTGAGGAGAATCCAGCTGATTTCTTGTCTCGAGGTTTACATTATGCTAAATTTGTAAATGCAGTATCATGGTTTAAAGGACCGAGCTGGTTGGTAAATAAAGCTAATTGGCCTGTACAAAGCTACAGAAAGACTTTCACATAATGTAAATTTAGCACCTTCTGGGGTAAGTAATGATTAAGTGGAGTTTACCTGGAGAGAGTTCCGGGGGTCAACGCCCCCGCTCCTGTTGAAATTACTGTGACCACCGCTCCAATAGTTTGTCCTTCATTAGCCATTGATATAAATAGGTATTCTTCTTTACCCAAACTAATCAATGTAACTAAGTTGGTGTTTAAATTTCTAAACAAGATGAATATATCATATAAGTTTTCACATCCTCTTGAATATTGGATAAAGAGGTACAGGAGGAAATCTATGGAAATGAGATTAAACTGATGATGGAAAGAAAAATTGTGAAAGGTTCCATAATAGAGAAATTAGAGCTGTATTTAGAGAACAATGTAATTAGGTGCAGAGGTAGGTTACAAAATAGGACGGCAAAGTGTAAAAAGGGTGATTAAATCTTGTGTAATATGTCGCCGTGTGGATGCCAGATCCTACATGTACCCAGGTCCTCCACCATTGCCAAATGAGCAATTTGAGTCGTTTAGCAACGAACTCTGCCCGGCCGCAGTGTGGAAAATACTGTATATATTTTCCAGCAATACAGTAGTTATATGTAAATAGATGGCCACACTGTATTTAATAAAAATTGTTATAAAAAATGGGAAGCCTGCACCTGCGCAGACGACACTCACCATTTTGGTTTTGAATTGTGAGTAACAGACGTTAGTACGGGGAAGAATTTTTCGTGCTCTAGAGGTTAAAAATGGGCTGACACCTCTCAAATAGGAGACAAAATTGTTGGATGTGCCGTCCTGCATAACTTGAGATATCAGGCGACAGGACAGGACAACTCCAGGAACCTCAGATAAGCTGTCTAATTTATGTTTAAATTGGCCAGTAAATTTTTCATAAATGTAGACAAGGGGGTTTTCTGTGCATGACACATTAATCTCCAGTGTTATGATTAAGATATATTCTCCTTCTGTGAGTGTTATGATTAAGATATATTCTCCTTCTGTTATAAAATGTGTATATATATATATATATATATATATATATATATATATATATATATATATATATATATATATATATATATATATATATATATAATTATTTACTAATTTTAATATACAGTCCACAAATTTATATATTTACCAGCATTCCTGGTGATATATATTTCATTTGTAATTAATGGGTCCAGAGCAACTTGTGGATATGACAGTGGTAGGTATCGAAGGGGGACATTTTTTGCGACCTAGGTGTCCCAAATTCCTACTTGTCTAACTGATAAATAATAATTATCTTTCTTCATTTACTGTTATGTATATAATGATACATTCAGATAAATGTAATTTTCCACATAACTCATAAAATACATATCAGTAAATGGTAACAAAGATAATTATTCTTTATCAAGGTTACAGAGACAAGTAGGAATTTAGGGCACCTAGGTCGCAAAAGATGTCCTCCTTCGATACCTACGATAATCTATCTCTCCACAAGTCACTCTGGACCTATATTAATTTCAAATGAAATATACATCACCAAGAATTCTGGTAAAAACATTATAAATATGGGGACTGTACATTAAATTTAAAACATGAATACATATACATTGAAGGAGAATTTATAATAATAAGACTCACAAATTAGTCTGGAGATTACGGTGTGTCATACAACCCCAGCCTAAATATGAAGAAAATACTGGCCAGAATCTCAATATAAATAGACATCGACTTAGCTGGGGTTCCTAAGCTGTCCTGTCCATTCGTTTAATGTTCACATTATGCAAGACTGCAAATCCAACAATTTCGGCTCCTATTTGAGAAGTTTCAAACACAATTTAATTTCCAGAGCGATGAAATTTATGCACATTTCATTAGCGTGCCTGTACCACATTAAAAAAACAATGGCGTCTCTTCCCAGCGACGCTCACCCATTTTGCTGGTTCTTTATTTATTTACAAATTAATTTTTATTACCTACAATATATTACACTATTTTACATACAAAATACACTGTATTTTTGGAGAATATACAGTATTTTCCACAGTTACCTAACATTGACATGAACAAAGTGACCTAACACTGGCATGAACAAAGTGACCTAATATTGACATGAACAAAATGACCTAACATTGACATGAACAAAGTTACCTAATGCTGACATGAACAAAATGACCTAACATTGACAAGAACAAAGTTACCTAATGCTGACATGAGCAAAGTGATCTAACAGTGACATCAACAAAGTGACCTAATAATGACATGAACAAAATGACCTACCATTGACAAGAACAAAGTGACCTAACATTGACATGAACAAAATGACCTAACATTGACAAGAACAAAGTGACCTAACATTGGCATGAACAAAGTGACCTAACATTGACGTGAACAAAGTGACCTAACACTGACATGAACAAAGTGACCTAACATTGACATGACCCGGTGGCCTGGTGGCTAAACCTCCCGCTTCACACACGGAGGGCCCGGGTTCGATTCCCGGCGGGTGGAAACATTTCGACACGTTTCCTTACACCTGTTGTCCTGTTCACCTAGCAGCAAATAGGTACCTGGGTGTTAGTCGACTGGTGTGGGTCGCATCCTGGGGGACAAGATTAAGGACCACAATGGAAATAAGTTAGACAGTCCTCGATGACGCACTGATTTTCCCTTGGGTTATCCTGGGTGGCTAACCCTCCGGGTTAAAAACCCGAACGAAATCTTATCTTAACAAAGTGACCTAACATTGACGTGAACAAAGTGACCTAACATTGACATGAACAAAGTGACCTAACATTGATGTGAACAAAGTGACCTAACATTGACGTGAACAAAGTGACCTAACATTGACGTGAACAAAGTGACCTAACATTGACATGAACAAAATGACCTACACTGACATGAACAAAGTGGAAGACCCGCATTTTTGAACCAGTCATAATTATAAATATATTTCAATTCAAAGTTTATTCTCTATAAGGATTACAATGCTGAGTTTACAGAAATTTGGTTATTGTTTGGTTTACATGTAGTAAAATTGAGATTACAGAGTGTACCACTAGAACGCTTAGCATGGCTAGGCAAATTTCGGGCATACTTAGTTTTATTCTTAAATGTAAAATATTACAAATTATGAGGTAAGTTGGTATTATGGCTAAGTGACTAAATACTATTTTGTGAGTTTAGCAATGTGAATGCTTTTGTTTTGGCACAGTATATAGTTTCAGTATTGGAGTATCACAGGATTCATTATTTTAAGACTGAGATTAATATTTCTGTTTATGGTCAAATGAGTGAGCGATGTAAGTGTGAACCATCAGGTGGTATTCGTGAAGTTAGTTGACGGGGTGTATCAGGAGATAAATGTTTTCTAATGGTAGTTTTGAAGGTGATGAATGTGTCTGCAGTTCTAGATTTCTCAGGTAGGGTATTCCAGATTTTAGGGCCTTTGACATACATTGAATTTTTGTAAAGGTTTAGTCGGACACGGGGAATGTCGTAGAGATGTTTGTTTCTGGTGTTATGCCTGTGGGTTCTGTCACAACTATCAAGAAAGCGTTTTAGGTCAAGGTTGATATTAGAGTTTTAAGGCCCTGTAGATGTAGATTGCACAGTAGTAAGTGTGGATGTACTGAACTGGGAGTAAGTTTAGATCTTTGAAGAGTGGGGGGGGGTGTGCTGCCAGGGATGGGATTTAGTGATTATTCTTACTGCAGCTTTTTGTTTGGTTATTATTGGCTTTAGGTGTGTTGCTGCAGTTGATCCCCAAGCACAAATAGCATAGGTGAGGTATGGATAAATAAGTGAGTGGTATAGTGTGAGAAGGGCATTTTGCGGCACGTAGTATCGTATCTTGGAGAGGATCCCAACCGTTTTGGATACTTTTTTGGCTATATGCTGGATATGGGTGCTGAAATTCAGGTTATTGTCAAGGTATAAGCCTAAGAATTTTCCCCCATTTATTTCTGGTAATTAGAGTGTTGTCAATCTTAATGTTAATTTGTGCATCTCCTGCCTTGCTACCAAACATAATATAGTAAGTTTTGTCAGTGATAAGCGTAAGTTTATTGGCTGTCATCCAAGTCGATATTTTAATCAGCTCCCATTCACAATGGTGTTTAAGGGTGGCAAGATTAGGGTGAGAGATGACATAAGTCGTGTCATCAGCAAAGAGAATGGGTTTCAGGTGTTGGGATACGTTTGGAAGGTCATTGATGTATATGAGGAAGAGCAGGGACCAAGGACACTTCCCTGCGGAACTCCAGTATCAAGTGGCCGTGTTGCTGATGCTGTGTCTTTAATGGTGACGTACTGATACCTATTAGTAATGTAAGATTTGAAATAAGCAAGCGCATGGCCTCTTATACCGTAGTGGGTCAAGTTTGTGGAGTAGGATTTCGTGGTTTACTGTGTCAAAAGCTTTTCTTAGGTCAATAAAAATTCCTAGTGGATATCCTTATTTTCCAATGCTGTGTAAAGCAGATCTAGCATTTTATGATTGCATCATTAGTGCTTTTATTTTTCCTGAATCCAAACTGGCAGGGGTTGAGTATGTTTTGAGCCGTTATAAATGAATACAGTCTCCTGTGCACGAGTTTCTCAAGATTTTGGATAGCAATGGTAAGTTAGATATTGGCCTATAGTTGTTCAAGTCTGTAGGGTCACCACCTTTAGTATTGGTGTAACCCTTGCCATCTTGAGTAGTTTCGGGAAGGTGCTAGTCTCTATTGACTTGTTAAAAAGTAATGAAATAGCATGCAAAAGGACATGGGCCGCTCGCTTGTACAGTAATGGTGGGACATGAGACAGATTCCCCGAGTTATTTTTAAGTGACTTTATGATCTCAATGACTTCCGTGGGCTCAGTTGGTGCAAGATAGAAGGAATTAGGGAAATTTCCATCTAGGTAGTCCCCGGCATGGGCATTGGTATGTGGGATTTTACTGGCGAGATTAGATCCTATGTTTGAGAAGAAGTCGTTTATCTTGTTAGCTGTGTCAGTGGGATGTAGTGGTGTTTCATTAGGTTTAGTTAGGACAATATTCTTGGTTTTTCTCAGTTTGTGGGCCCCTAGAATCTGAGAGAGAGTTTTCCAGGTCTTTTTTTATATACTCCTCTAGTGTCTGTGAATCTACTGGAGTAGTATAGTTGTTTGGGCTTTTTTTATTACTTTGGTGAGAGCTGATGAATAGTGTTTAAGAATATCTTTGTGTATTAAGCCCTGTCTATATTGCTTTTCATATTGGTGTTTCTTGTCAATGGATTCAGAATGTGCTGGTTAGCCATGGGCAACCAAGCCGTTTGTTTGTGATCTGTTTTGTTTTTATAGGACAATGTTTGTTGTATAGTCTAAGTAATTGTTAAGAAAGATGTCTGTCCAGTCATCAATACCATTGGCCTTGGAGAATTCTGTAGGCCATTCAACAGTCTCTAGGTCAGCTGTGAACTTCCTACTGAGGCCTCGTCATGGAGTCTAAATGAGACTTTGTTGTATTCAAGTGGTGGTTTACTAATGTTTGTCAGGAGGAAGGTAGGGTAGTGGTCTGTAGTGCTATCTGTGATTATCCCTGATTTAAGGGGGGCTAGTATATTGGTCCATATGTGGTCTATTATGGTTGCACTTGTCTCAGTGAGCCTGGTTGGTTTAGTTATTGTTGGTATGAGAAGTGTGTTGTTCATATTGTTGATGAAATCAGTTACGGGCTGATCATCTAGTAAGCCAAGGTTGATGTTGAAGTCTCCAGCTAAGAGAAGGTGGTGCTTATTCATTTGTCCTGTTTGTTTATTAGTGACTTTAATATTGCTGGTAGATATCATTTGCTGCAGAAAAGCTTGTTGCATCATCAAGCTCAACATTAAACAAGGGTAATGGATTTAAAAGGGTCATTTCTTGCATACAAAATAATGTGAAGCACCGTTATCATAACCAATAAAACATTTTTACATATATCCAATGAGAGTTGACATTTATGAATATTTTAGGCGAATTGCTGTCTCCATGACACTTGTGCAGTCGATAGACCTTAAACGTAACAAGTAATTCAATTTAAAGTGACTAGAACATATGTAATTTGTTACCTAAAAATGAGTACCATTGGAAACGCAGTTAGTGATAATTTTGTAATTGGCGCCGCAAATGTGTCGCCCGTCTGCATAAGGGAAAGCATTATAAGTACAATGATAACAAAGGGTTTAAGACAAGCAGAGAACACTAGAAAAAATATATATAAGCCTCAATAGTGCAAATATTTCTTCTTGATACTACTGAACAAGAAAATATAGAATCAGTAATACTAGACAGTAACATACTGTTTTAAAAATTTATTAGAACCCTAGACATTCTGTATCACACAAACACATTTAATATAAATATGTTTCGACGAATACCATTGCATATAATGTTTACTAAATTCATAAAACAGTAGGTTTGAGAGAGTATTAGAGTGGAAGTTCTAGGAAAAAAGTATATAAATTATTGTTGGAACAATAGATTCTGAGACCTGAGTGAGACAACTCCACACCACTGGAGCAGTAATAATAAAAACAAAACTATTATTTTCCATTATTAAGTTTAGTTCCTCGCCCAACACACACACAGAGGTGAGTATGGAGGGTAATAAGAGGCGGTGGAGGAGACATAGCGTGAGGCAGGAGGGGGAAGGTGAGGATATATGAGAGAGAGAAACATAAATGGCCGGCCTTGACTTAGACAAGGCAGATGTCACTATATATGTCGCCCTCATTCACCACCACCTATATGCTTTTTAACAGTCTTTCCTGGCTCTGGGCACGCGGTTCTGAGCTCGGTAGTGAGGGTGTGAAAGTGGTATTTGGGGATACCATGGTGGGGAAGAAGGGGGGGTGTTTTCCTTACATTGTTATTGACGTGTTTTCTCACTACTTCTGTCTTTCTTATCTTTGTGTTTCTCACCGCATATTTTGTGGTCCTCTTTATTAAAAGGGTTGGGTAGTCTGCTCTAACTGGCTTGTTTGCAGGTTGATGTTATTTTTATATGAATGAAGAGTGTCAGTGGTAGTTGAGATTAGACTTAGAATACAGTACACTTGACCTACTGGTCTACACTTGACCTACTGGTCTACACTTGACCTACTGGTCTACACTTGACCTACTGGTCTACTCTTTACCTACTGGGCTACTCTTGACCTACTGGTCTACTCTTGACCTACTGGTCTATGCTTGACCTACTTGTCTATGCTTGGCCTACTGGTCTATGCTTGGCCTACTGGTCTATGCTTGGCCTACTGGTCTATGCTTGGCCTACTGGTCTATGCTTGGCCTACTGGTCTATGCTTGGCCTACTGGTCTATGCTTGGCCTACTGGTCTATGCTTGGCCTACTGGTCTATGCTTGGCCTACTGGTCTATGCTTGGCCTACTGGTCTATGCTTGGCCTATGGTCTATGCTTGGCCTACTGGTCTATGCTTGGCTACTGGTCTATAGTTACTGGTCCACACTTGACAATTTACTGCTAATACCCACTCACTCATTTAGCCTCAGGGAATGTTCCTTGATCCTGCTAATGGGCTCTTGATCCAAGGAATTGAACCTGTGCCTCCAATTCCTTACTCGAGCCTGAATACCTCTCATTCTCCCCAGGCATGGTATGACCCATATGAGTTTAGCACTCCCATGAATGTATGAATGCAAATTTTGAAGCTACTCAAAGCATTTTCTTAAATCACTTAATTTCACCAACTTAAAGAGCCATTCAGTTCAGAGGTGAGGTTAAATACATAGGTAAGTCTCCCTAAGTTAATTGCCCCTAGTCGCCTAGCAGTAAATAAATAGGAAAGAGTTATTTGGATGTTAAATGTCACTTTTTAAGGAAGAGGACAAACAAGGACTGCAGCAAGAATGCCTTAATACAGCTTGATTGTCATGAGTTATCCTGGGTTCTTAACCTTCTTGGATCAGTGGTCCGAAGACTTCCTTTCTCCTTCATTCTGTTTTACTCGTCTGTAACTATTAGTTAAATCAGTGTTGATCTGTATCCTTTATAAATCTAAATTTGATAGTTATTAAGATTGAGTCCTTAGTGAATTTTGACAATTATAACTTGAATTGCACAATAGCTTAACCTTACTCTTATCATCAGTACATTAGAAATGTCTTAGTCACTAGGATTAGCCAAGCATGTTACAAAACTCAATATCATTAATTGACCCCTGGTGCGCCCATATGCCAAAATACACATTTTGATATCGCCAAATATAAAAAAAATAATAAATTGTTTTTATTGAAAAATATATCTATGACTTTGTGCATTTAGTGCTTAGTTTTGACTGTAATAATAATAATAATGTAAAATTTGAAGTAATATCTACCAGAGTTTCTGTCTAGGAGCAGTCGTTAATAATTGCAGTAAAATTTATCTAGTTTTAGGTCCATTGCGGTAATGTTTCGGTTAGATATTTTCATGATTTTATTAATATTTTCCATGTGTATGCTTCAAATATATTTTATAACTTTCTAGAGAATATTAGTTCAGTGCTGTGAAGGTTGATTTTTGGTAAACACGCTTAAACTAATTAACCCAACTTAAACTAACCAAAATTTAACTTCTAGTCTTGATTAGGTTAGATTAGGCTACTTAGCTGTAGTTACTTTTTATATTTTGGGTTATCAACATAAATACTGTTCCTTTAGGCCCACATGATATTGGTCTCCATTGAAGAACTTCATTGATCAACTTTAGCAATAGGTTTTCATTACAAGAAAACCTATCAATTAAGTTCACAGACCTGGTGATAAACAAAATATTGATCATGGGATTAAATAAAAAGCATTTCATCTGGTCCCTATTATTTATTTCATCTAGACACGTGGATATTAGTCTTAGTCTTATTGCACATTATGTACGGTACATAATTTATGTTCATTTGTATAATTCACTGTTCATAAATAAACTATTACGAGTAATGATGGGTTAATGTAGGTCCTTCTAGTTATAAAAAGCAGATGTATGTACTACATGTGATTTATCAGTTTGTAGTCTAATAATTTATTCAGAGGTGATCTGTAGCTCAGTGCTTGGAGCAGTTGGCATACAACTGAAAAGGGCCTGGGTTTGAATATCTGGGCTAGGCAAGACATAAGAGCATATGTAAGAATTTAGAAGAACTGCAATAGGCCTAATTGACCATACAAGGCAGGTCCAACTTGTACCAAACCATTCTTACTCGTGTACTTGTCTAACCCAGTGCTTTGAACCTTTTTGCAGAAGTAGGCCACATTAGATATCTGAAGTATTAATAACCTTATAAACATCTTCCAGAAATCGCCTCATTTACTTGCAAAATAATAATTTTCCAATAACTAGCTGATAGTGTAAAAGTGTAGTACAATTTGCCTTTCACTCATTATGTGCTAAAGCACATTTGAAAAAATAAGTTATAATTACAAGTGTAACAAAGTGTGGTTGATACAAGTTTATTCCAGTCGTTTATGATTCAAGTTATGAATAGATATACAGTGTAAGCAGGTCACTTGAAGCTTCTTGTTCATTTAATGTGATACTTGAGGCTGCAGTACACAAGTAACCCACACATAGGAGAGAGAGAGGGAGGCAGGAGGAGCTTACAACAAAGTTGTAAGCTCCTTTGTAAATGGTCCAAGTTGGACCCTTTACAAAGTCACTGTTTTGTACTTTTTTTGTTCTTTGAGGCTGCAGTTTAGTAGAGCATTGGCATCAATGTTTGTGACAGTTTTAAGATTTTGAGCCAGTAAAGCACCTAAACTACTGGGAATGCCTGCAAGTCTTGAACATGTACTCATTGGAGTGGAGGAGAGAGAGGTGCATGATAATATATACCTGGAAGGTACTCGAGGGCTTGGTCCCAAATCTGCACACTGCCATAACATGATGAGTGAGAGATATCGGAGGAAGTGTAAAATAAACCCAGTGAGGAGCATGGTGCGGTGGGAACAATAAGGGAACATTGTATCAACATCCGGGGTCCAAGACTTTTCAACATCTTACCAGAAGATATCAGAAACACTGCTGGAGCAAGTGTTGAAACCTTCAAGAGGAAACTGGACAAGTATCTTCACCAGGTGCCAGATCAACCAGGCTCTGATGGATATGTGGGGCAGCGGGCCCCACGCAGCAACAGCCTGGTTGACCAGGCAAGCACCAGACGAGCCTGGCCCATGGCCGGGCTCAGAGAGTAGATAAACTCCCGAAACTCTTCAGAGGTATATCAAGGTATTGATGAAAGAAACATAGTTGGAAGTAATACTAGTAACATTGTAAAAATTAATTAAAATGTATTGAAATTGAATGCTGAAGCTTTAACTTAGGCAATAACGGTTTTCATCCTTGAGAAAGTTTCTCAAATGTATGTGCTGTTAAAGATTGAACATTCCTGTAGCAAACTTCTCAGAGTTACAAATGTGTAGGAGGGGCTTGAATAAAATTTCAACAGACTTCTTTCCTTGTACATTTCTGTGTCAGTGGCTTGTAAATCAATGTGCAGTCTGAAATGTCTTCACTTCAGTCATCTGGTGAAACTTCAGATAGATTATGAAAGATTCATATCTCCTTCCAATTCTTTTGATAATCGCCAAAACTTTCCTTGAAATCAGTCACCTTTAGTGATCATATCTTTCCACTGGAATTTGTGAATTCCTTTCCTTGTTGGAAATGAGTTCATTACAGGAGGAAAAGTGTGAAAAATTACCCTTATTGACCACCTTCACAAACATATTTATCTTTTCCTCAGGTACTAGTTTCCTTTTGCCCTGCAATCTTGTAATTAAATTATTTGCATGCTTTGTTACGTCACTTAAAGCCTAATCCCAAATCCTTCTAGGTCAGAAAATGCTTTTGTCCTCTGTCAGTTATATGCATGACAGATTAACAAATCATTTGAAGACCTTAAACCTCTTCTCAGCCCCCTCTGTATGGTACAGCAAATTCCCAAAGTCTTCATTGATCTCTGACAAGAAGCCTTGAATCTTGATACTTCAGGCCATGATGCCTGATAAAAATTCATGCTTGACACAACACATTTGAATTGGAAAATCTTGGCTGCACAAAAATCCCAGTAAATAATGCAGTAAAAGTGCTTTGGGAAAAGGGCCCAGCATTCAATTTCTTTAACATTTTCATTAATTCTTGCAGTTACTAGTTTTACTTCCAACTACAGCAAACCTCTACTTGCGAGTTTAATCTGTTCCTTTACCTTGCTTGAAACTCGATTTGCTCGTTTGTCGAGTCAGTTTTCCTCATTTAAATTAATTGAAATGGAATTAATCCTTTCCATTTTGAATTCCAGGCACAAACAAAATAGTGTACCTCGAGTTTTGACAGCTCCCAACTCGAACAATTATGTAAGTGTTTTTTCGTAAGTGCTTTTGTGAGTGTATTTTTGGGGGTCTGAAACGGACTAATCAATATGCATTATTCCTTTTGGGGAAAAAATTCGTTTAGTATCGGCACTCGAACAGCCTTCTGGAGCAAATAGAGTTCCCTAACTCGATGTACCACTGTACTTCAGTTTTCCCTAATATCAACTCTGCGGCTTATTAATCTATCAAAATTAATTTAATATGGCATAATAAACAATAAAATAATGTAGAAACCTGATACATACTCTAGAATGAATAAAATATATCATTACGTACATGAGTGACTTCATAGTGGTGCTGACAGCAGATGAGAGTTAGTTTGGAGACAGGACAAAATACTTCAATATTTCGCTAATATCAACTCTACGCTTATTTATCTATCAAAATTCATCTAATATGACATAATAAACAATATAAATAACACAGAAACCTGATACATACTCTAGAATGAATAAAATGTCATTATGTGACCGGTGGAGGCAGCCATAACTGCTCCTGCATTGTTGTAGTATTCACTGCCATCTAGTGACAGCCTTTTGAAGCCATCTATTATAATTTTTTGTTTTTAACAAGTTGGCCGTCTCCCACCGAGGCAGGGTGACCCAAAAAGAAAGAAAAAATCCCCAAAAAGAAAATACTTTCATCATTCAACACTTTCACCTCATACATAATCACTGTTTTGCAGAGGTACTCAGGATACAGCAGTTTAGAAGCATACTATAAAGATACACAACATATCCCCCCCAAACTGCCAATACAGTGGACCCCCGCATAACGATGGCATCGCATAGCGATTTTTCCGCATAACGATTACTTTTATCGCAAAATTTTTTGCCGCGCATACCGATTAAAAACCCGCATACCGATTTTCGTCCGAGACGCGTCCAATGTGCCCTCAGCCACCTCACATGTGCCGCTCCGTCCATTGTTTTACCAGCCAGCCTCCGCGGTAACATCCAAGCATACACTCGGAATATTTCGTATTATTACAGTATTTTCGGTGCTGTTTCTGGAAAATAAGTGCCCATGGGCCCCAAGAAAGCTTCTAGTGCCAACCCTGTGTAAAAAGGGTGAGAATTAGTATGGAAATTAAGAAAGATTTTGAAGGGTTTGGGCTAACCCTGAGAAGCCTATGCCAGTTTGTGGAATCCATTTGTGCCCACTTCAAAGATAAGGAAATGTGTGCAGAGTGGGTTGAACTGCAAACCTTTATAGATGAAAATCACCCTGACACAGCTGTTGCAAGCCGTGCTTGTGACATTCAATGACAATGTTATGGCCCATTTTAGGGAAGTCTTGAAGGAACGGGAGTACAGAGCTCTATGGACAGATTTGTGTGCGACAGAGGTCCAGTGACTCTCAAGCTGTCTAGTGGCATTAAAAGAGAAGGAAGTAACCCCAGAAAAGGACTTGCTACCTCAAGTCCTAATGGAAGGGATTCCCTTCTAAACAGTAAGAAGATAATGCTCTCCCCTCCTCCCATCCCATCAATCATCACCAGATCTTCAATAAAAGTAAGTGTCATGTAATTGTGCATGCCTTTTTCAGTTTGTGTGTATTAAAATTAACATTTCATGTGGTAAAAAAATTTTTTTTTCATACTTTTGGCGTCTTGCACGGATTAATTTTTATTTCCATTATTTCTTATGGGAAAATTCAAATTTGCATAACGATTATTTCGCATAACGATGAGCCCTCTTGCACGGATTAAAATCGTTACCGGGGTCCACTGTATCCCAAACCCCTCCTTTAAAGTGCAGGCATGTACTTCCCATTTCCAGGACTCAAGTTCGGCTATATAGAAAAAACCGGTTTCCCTGAATCCTTCACCAAATATTACCCTGCTCACACTCCAACAGATCGTCAGGTCCCAAATACCATTCGTCTCCATTCACTCCTATCTAACACACTCACTCACGCACGCTTGCTGGAAGTCCAAGCCCCTCGCCCACAAAACCTCCCTTTACTCACTCCCTCCAACCTTTTTTGAGGACGACCCATACCCCGCCTTCATTCCTCTACAGATTTATACGCTCTCCATGTCATTCTATTTTGATCCATTCTCTAAATGACCAAACCACCTCAACTCCTCTTCAGCCCTCTGACTAATTTCCACACTTCCACTAATTTCCTTCTAATTTCCACACTCCAAATTTCTGCACAATATTTACACCACACATTGCCCTTAGACAGGACATCTCCACTGCCCCCAACCACCTCCTTGCTGCAGCATTTACAACCCAAGCTTCACACCCATATAAAGGTTTGATACCACTATACTTTCATACATTCCCTTCTTTGCCTACATAGATAACGTTTTTTTGTCTCCCCAAATACCTCAACGCACCACTCGCCTTTTTTCCTTCAAACAGTTCATGATTATTTGATATCTTTTTTTTCTTTATCTAAATCATTTGATACCCTCATCACCTTTCTCTTTTTTGTTCACTTTCAACTTTCCCACCTTTACACACACCCCAAACTCGTCCACTAACCGTTGCAAATTTTTCTTCAAATCTCCCATAAGATTTTTAGATTTTGCCACCGAAGTGGCTAGTTTATTATGCACCCCCCTATCCATTTTTGTGGATGGTATGCAAGAGCATATGGATACACAAAAGGCTAGAACTAGGCCCCAAAGAGTTAACAGGAAAAAGATATGAAAGATTCATATCTCCTTCCAATTCTTTTGATAATCGCCAAAACTTTCCTTGAAATCAGTCACCTTTAGTGATTCATATCTTTCCACTGGGTTCAATCCCGGGCCGGGGTATGGTAAAGGTTTATATCAATTTTATCATGGATAATCCAATGTGTGAAAGGGATCCATAGCAATTGTGCATTAATTCCTTTGTCCCTAATTTTTGAGTATCTATATCTGGCTTCTCCAATGAGCATGTTGTTGGGGTCCCTTATACGAGTCAAGAGCCCTTTAATGATGACATAGAATCAGTAATGATGATAGTCAAGCTGAGTGTCATAGGTTAGCTTTAGCGCTATTAGGATTGCAAACAATTCAGTTTGCAGTGTAGATGCCCATTGTTTTTAAATTTTCATGCCTACTCAACAAATTTTTTTTTAAGAAAACGGCATATAAAGGGGAGAAGCTTTTTTAAAAACCTTAGGCAGGAGAGGGGGCAGCAGTAAAGGGTTGGGGGCACATTTGTTCAATTTGGGAAAAGTGGGTTTGGGGCCCCAAAATTAGGCAAGGGGAAAAATTCCTAATTTTAAAAGACCCCCAAAATTTTTCAGTGCCCTGCGGGGGGGGGGGGGGGGTAGATCCCAAACTTCCACTTTTGAACAAATGTACACCACCTATGACGTTTCCCCTCTCCTGCCATTTTTTTTTTATAAGCAGCTTCCCGCTCATATGCCGTTTTCTATTCAAAAAGGGATGACGAACACATTAAACTAAAAGGTTGAGGGACTAAAATTACCCCCTTCCCCCCGTTTTTCAATTTTTTCCCTACGTAGGGACTGATGAAGCCCTGTGTGGCGAAATTTCCTCAATAAAAAAATACCAAAGAGTTGCACATGTCCCCATTACATAAACATGGAACCTTAAACTTACAAGTTTTTTTCCGTTTCGGGACCCTAGCTCGTAACTCATTTCCCTCGTAAATCAAAAAAATTTTCCTTTTTTGAATAAATTAAAAAGCCTTTAAAAAATTTTCCGGGCACCTTAAGAGAATAAAAAAAAACTTGAAATTTGCCGCTATTATCAACTGTAGGGCCCTTTATTAAAAAACACATTTTTATCTAAAATGAAATAATAAACAATAAAATTTAACACAGAAACATGAAAAATTTTACCCAAAAAGAAAAAATATCCTTTCCTGCCCCAGTTTTGCCCTAAAACAGGGGACCCTCGCCCAACGAGGGCCTTCGAAAACGATAAATCTGACCCGATACTTTTAACGCAAAAATTTTCCCGAAAAGCGAAAAAACTCGACCAACACTATTCATTCCGCGAACGCGCCACTTCTGGCCATTTTTTACAACCCAAAGCCCACCGTGGTCGCTTCCAAGCAAAAAAACGGAACATTGCCTTTTAATCACGTTTTTTTAATAAATTGCACCTGGAAAAAAAAGTGACCAGGGGGCCCCAAGAAAGCTTCTAGGGCCAAACCCCCTTACGGGAAAAAAGGGTGAGAATTACTTTTAAATATGAAAAAAAGAAAACATTGCAAAATATGAAAGGGGAGTGCATTTTCCTCCGAGCTGGCCGGGTTTTGTACAAAAAAACCCCAATAAACCATCGCTACTTTTTGGGGCCCAAGAAAACGCAATCAAGGAAGCTTTCTTGCTAAAGGGGGCAACAAAAATTTCAAAACGGAATCGAAAAGGATAGAAGATGCTGAAACTTTATTTTGTGGAAAAAACAAAAAACCAGATGGGAAATTTGCATCTCTCAAGCGATCAAAATAAAAAAGGCGGGGAATTGTATGGGGAAATTTAAATTTAAAAAATGCCAGAAACCGTGTGTATTGAATTTAAGGCCAGCAAAGGTTGGTTTTGAAAGAGTTAAGAATTGTAGGGCCCATACATATGTGATAAGGCATGGTGAGGCTGCCTTTTGGACCAAAAAGCAGCGAAAAAAATGGAAAGGAATTCAAAGAAACATAGACAGTGAAAAAAATTAAACCCCCAAACCCAAGTGTTTAATTTTTACACTGACAATGTGAAACACTTTAGGAATTTTCATAAAGGAACAGGACGAAACAGCCTCTATGGACAGATATGTTGGGGCGACAAAATTTCCAGTGACTCTCAAGCTGGTCCTAGTGGCATTAAAAGAAGGAAGTAACCCCAAAAAAGGGACTTGCCACCTAAAGTCCTAAAGGAAGGGGATTCCCCTTTTTAAACACAAACCCACCATCGACACTCTCCCCCCCATCCCAAAAACCCTCAATCTCACCAATCTTCAAAAAAGGGAGTGTCATTAACTTGGGATTTCTTCTTCCCTTTTTTGTGTATTAAAATTTTAAAATTTCAAGGGGAAAAAATTTTTTTTTTTTTCAATACTTTTTTGGGGGTCTTGCACGGGTTTTAAATTTTAAATTTTCCCTTATTTCTTATGGGGGAAAAATTTAAATGACTAACGATAATTTCGATGAACCCATAGCTTTTCAGGAACGGGTTAAAAATTGCTGGCCCAGAGTCCACTGTAGTAAACTTCCCAGCTCTTTTCTGTAAAAGAAAATGGAAAAATTTTTTTAGGCTAACTGCAAAAGATCCCCTATTTTTTCCCAAGGAAAACATTTAAAAAATCTATAAAAACACAAAAACATAGTACAAAAACAAATGGACTTTGTCAATGGTCCGAGTCGGGCCGAAAAGTCGTCATAAGCTTTTCCTTTTTTTGTGCGGGTTTTTTGTGTATCGTTCCGGTCCTGGTAATTTTGCCTTTTTTGTTTTTTTATTTTAAATGTAAAAAATTCCTACTCACTCGGAGCAGAAATGGTGGGGGATTGAGGGTGGGGGAGGGGGTTTAGGGGGGTGATGTTTAGGCTGTTTCATGTTATGTCAGGCCCTGTGAACCCCCAACAACAACATAGTTTTTTTTTATACAATTTTTTTTTGTTTAATCACTGAACATAACTGATACAGCTTTAGTACTACATATCTTAGATGTACTTAAACTGGTATTGCCTGGCTAAATCCATGGAAATCTTTTAGCCTCTGCTTAAGTCCCCTGGCAATTTGCTACTCATCTGTTCCATGACCCTTCTAGTAGGTTTGGATTCTATGAAAGTGTTTAATTTAAACTTCTTCCCCCAGGGGGTTTTTTTGCCCTTTGTCTTTTAAATTCCTGGGACAGTGGGGGCCCCGCTTTATGATGGGATCATGTTTTCGTTAAAAACCTCCATAAAGATACATTTTTTAAAACAAAAAATTTTTTCCTCGCCTCGCCAAAAAACTCGCCTCTCGCGATTCGTCTGGACACTTTACGTTGTGGGCCCGAGCGCCCTCAGCTGCCCCCAAAGGGTGCCAGGTTTTTCAAGCCACCAGTGCGGTCCCCCCCTCCACGCATACATTCGTTCATTTTTTATTTTCACATGGTTTTTTTGTGATCGTAAGGGTGCAAAAAACCCCCATGGGCCCCCAAAAAAAGCTTCTAGTTCTAACCCTGGGTAAAAAGGGGAAAATTACTATTGGGGAAAAGAAAAAAAGAATTAAAATTTCTAAGTAAAAGTGGAGTGCATTCTTTGGGGGCTGGCCAGGGTTTTTTACCAAAACCCAACAACCATCGCTACTATTGTGGGGCCCAAAAAAACGGCAAAACAATGAAGGGGCTCTTGCAAAAGGTGCAAGTTTGGGTTTTCCCAAACAGAGATCGCAAGTTTTAAAGATTTTTGAGAGACTGTTATTGGGGTGGAAAACGAAAAAAAAATAGGAAAATACCATCTTTCAAGCGATCGTATGTGAAAAGTCTAGAAAGTTGCATGACGATTTAATTAGAAAAATGCCTGCAACTAGTGGTGATGTGAGTGAATTTAAGGCCAGGAAAGGTTGGTTTGAGAGATTTAATATTCGTAGTGGCAGACATTGTGTGATAAGGCATGGTGAGACTGCCAGTTCGGACCAAAAAGCGGCTGAAAAATATATGAAGGTATTCAAGGACTACATAGATAGTGAAGGACTGAAACCTGAACATGTTTGTGATGAAACAGGCCTGTTTTGGAAGAAAATGCCAAACAGGACCTACATTACTCAGGAGGAAAAGGCACTCCCAGGTCATAAGCCTATGAAAGAGGCTTACTATCTTGTGTGCTAATGCTAATGCAAAATGAAGCCTTTATTGGTGTATCACTCTGAAACTCCCAGGGCGTTCAGGCAAAACTATGTCCTCAAGGCTAATTTGTGTGCGCTGTGGAGGGCAAACAGTAAGGCATGGGTCACTAAGGACTTTCTCTATGACTGGTTACACCATGCATTTGCCCCCACTGTGAAAAATTACCTCCTGGAAAATAAATTGGACCTTAAGTGCTTCCTGATATTAGACAATGCTCCTGGTCATCCTTCAGACTTGGCAGAGTGACTTTCTGGGGACATGAGCTTCATTAAGGTCAAGTTTTTGCCTCCTAATACCACTCCTCTCCTGCAGCCCATGGACCAGCAGGTCATTTCTACCTTCAAAAAACTCTACACAAAAGCTGTGTTTCAAAAGTGCTTTGTAGTGACCTCAGACACTCGATTGACTCTAAGAGAGTTTTGGAAAGATCACTTTAGTATCCTCAGTTGTGTAAACCTTATAGGTAAGGCTTGGGAGGGAGTGACTAAGAGGACCTTGAACTCTGCTTGGAAGAAATTGTGGCCAGATAGTGTAGACAAAAGGGATTTTGAAGGGTTTGAGGCTAACCCTGAGAAGCGTATGCCAGTTGTGGAATCAGTTGTGGCATTGGGGAGTCCCCTTTGGGGGTTTGGGGTTAGTGGGGAGGATGCGAAGAGTTGGTGGAGGAGAACAATGAAGAACTAACCACTGATGAGCTGCAAGATCATCTTCAACAGCAAGAGGCCAGACCTGAGGAAACTGCTTCAGAGGAGGGGAGAGAGAAATTGAAGAAGTTGTCTACTTCAAAGATTAAGGAAATGTGTGCAAAGTGGCTTGAAGTGCAAACCTTTATGGATGAAAATCATCCTCAGACAGCTATTGCAAGCCGTGCTGGTGACTATTACAATGTTGTGAACCACTTTAGACAAATCATTAAGGAACGAGAGGTACAGAGCTCTATGGACAGGTATGTTGTGTGACAGGTCCAGTGACTCTCAAGCTGGTCCTAGTGGCATTAAAAGAAGTAGTAACCCCAGAAAAGGACTTGCTACCTAAAGTCCTAATGGAACGGGATTCCCCTTATAAACAATAACTTCCACACACTCCCCTCCTCCCATCCCATCAATCATCACCAGATCTTCAATAAAGGTAAGTGTCATGTATTCTATTCTTAGTAGAGTAGTATTAACTGTGCATGTCTTCTTCAGTTTGTGTGTATTAAAATTAATATTTCATGTTTTTTTTTTTTTTTTTTGTCAATACTTTCAGGTTTCTTGCACTGATTAATTTGATTTCCATTATTTCTTAGGGGGAGCATTAATTTGCCTTAAAATAATTTCGGCTCACAATGAGCTCTCGGGAACGGATTAATATCGTAAGGCAGGGGTCCACTGTATTTCTACATATGAGGTTCCTAGCTTCATTCACCTCTTTCTGCTGGTGCATATCTCTTCATCTCCTTGGTTTCACATACACTTGATACAGTCACCTGAGCACTTGGGATTAGTCCTGGCAGACTGTGCTCTTATTCATTTGCTCATTCTACAAAATTTCCTGTCTAGAAAATCATAGAATAAAACATGTACAACATTAGAAAATCAGTGGACATGTTTAACATCAACACAAAACAAAATTCCTTGACCTGACGTTCAGATCCCAATCTCTCCTCTAGGATTGATGCGATTTTCATCCCCACTGATCTCTCCACCACCTGATCTGACTAAGATGCTTGTATGCTCTAGAGAATGATGTTTTTGCTTTCTGTGTACAGTAACTGATAAAGCCTTACTGTGGATGAAACTTTGTATAAATTTTCCCTTGCTAAAAGTGTCCTCATAATTACCACTTTATTAGATACTGTCTTATTTTGTTACATTTCAAGTTGCACTTAATTGTTGAAGGATAAAATGACTTTACAGATGTCGGGGCCATCACAACACAAGTATCGTTACAAGAACCAGGGATTAGATTCTGCAGAAATGCGGAGACGACGAGAAGAGGAAGGTGTACAACTTAGAAAACAGAAGAGAGAACAACAGTTGGCCAAACGAAGAAATGTGAATGATCTTACAGATGGTATAGGTGACGATGAAACTGTTGATTCCTCTATGAACCAGGCAAGTCAGAAGGTTTTCTTTCTGTTAGTATATTCCTGTAAGTCATAAATTTTTGTGTGTGTGGTAATGATAATCATTAATTATAGTGTGTAATTTAAAATTGTTTTGCTGTACTGATAAAATGTCAAATAGCATTTAATAAGACTGGTAGATATCTTACATAGTTACTTTCTCAGTGGAAAGGGAGCAAGAGTGTCAGAATTATAGAAGAATGAGTCTGTTGAGCATAATAGGATGACAAGGGTAGATAAATCTGGAGCAGAGGGAAGGAGGGGTAGGGGTCATCCCAGGAAGGTTGCAGGAAGAGGGTAAAGAAAGTGTTGAATGGTAGGTGCTTGACCAACCATCAGGTTTATTGGAGCATGTTAGACCAGATTTTCATGGCTTCACAGGTTATGTGACAAAGGTAACATTTATGAAGGGATTTAGGGAAACCGGTTAGCTGGACTTAAGTTCATTAGTTCAAACCTATGAATTCTGAGAAGGGAGACTTGCATATGGAGCTGGCTGTAGTGCCGGGTCCAAACACTCGGCAGGAGATGGCTACTGTGTTAAAAAAAAAAAAATCTTGAGTATACCAGGTACAGTGTGTTGCAGAATTATTATTGAAAGCATTTCAAAAAAAATCCAAAAATAAGATGCTGAAGAACAAGGAGGCCTTAGGAAAATCAGAAGAGGTGCAGACTCAGTGTTTACATTAAAGCATTCAAGTAAATAATTACAGGTCTCCCTCAACATTCACGTTTTCAACTTTCATGGGCTTCACACATTCGCGAATTCCCAACCGCCAAATTCCCAGCCGCCAAATCATATTTAAGTTTCCCGCCACCTGCAGTCCCAACTACCCTCCCTCCGACCCCCGCAACTGGCAGCCAGCCCTCCCACCACTCAGTGTGGTGAGTGTTTTGTTTGTTCTTTAAATTTGCTATTAAACTACAGTATAAATAATGTAAACCCATTCATGACTGCATATTGGAATGGCTATTCGGTACAGGTATTAGACGGTGACATCATGTGTTTACTCTGAGCACTGCAAAGAATTAAACATTTCTGCTACAGCAATAAAACAATAGTAATAATAATAATAATAATAATAATAATAATAATAAATATGATATAATTGAAGAAGGAAATTGTACAAAAATACGAAGGAGTGGTTGACACATCGTCAGTGTGACTGTGTTTATGCTGGAGTTAACATTAGTCTCCCTGCTCTTCCAAACATTTCACAATAATTCATTGTGTTTGGTGCTTGTAGATTGAGTGTGACTGGAGTGGTAGAGGCAGTGATTGAGGCAATGGTTTTTAAATTGACATACATGTTATTAATAATATGTACTATTATTATTTATAACATGTTATTAGCCTGGTGGCTAACGCTCTCGCTTCACACGGCGAGGGCCTGGGTTCGATTCCCAGCCAGAGTAGAAACATTGGACGTGTTTCTTTCCACCTGTTGTCTGTTCCCCATCAGTAAAATGGGTACCTGGGTGTTAGTCGACTGGTGTGGGTCGCATCCCGGGACACTGACCTAATTTGCCCGAAATGCAGAGCATAACAAGGAGTTTCATATAGTAGTATGTCATTGTTGTCAGCTGGGACTGTATACCTTGTACATGTACTTGTAGTAAATAAAATATTATTATTATTATTATTATTAACTGGCAGCCAGCCCTCCCACCCGCCACTCACTCAGTCTGTCAGTCTCCAGCCACTGTGCGAGTCGGTCATTGCTGTTTGTGTGGTGGTGAAAGTATGTCTCATGCCATGCAGTTACACTCCATATAATCATCTCCATTCAAGTCCATCAGTAACTGCATGTAATATCAATAGAAAATAAAAAATTTAAATAATTTAAATTTTTTTAATCATCACAAGTCTCAGAGTTTGTCTGCCTTACGAGTGGTGAGTGTTTGTTTGTTCATTATTTATTAAACTACAGTATAAATAATTTTCAACTCATTCATGACTGCTAATAATAATAATAATAATAATAATAATAATAATAATAAATACGAGGGTTGAAGCAGTGGGGGGTAAGACATCGTCAGTCAGTATGGTTTTGTTTATGCTGGATGAGAATTATCCTCTGCGCTCTTCCAAACATTTCAAAATAATTCATTGTGTTTGGTGCTTGTTGATTGACTGTGACTGCTACAAAATTAACCATGGGCCCAAATAAATTTGGGTAAAGAAACTGAGAAGCACGAAAGAATTGAAGAAAGAAATTATATAAAAATACGAGGCAGTGGTGGAAAGGCAGTAAAATATTTTACGATGTTCTCAGGTACGTATTTATGATTGTTCATGAGAACATAAGAAAGGAGGAACACTGCAGTAGACCTGTTGGCCCATACTATTCAGGTCCTTCACAAATCTAGCCCAATAACAGAATAAATGCTACCCAAGCAATAAGCTTTGAACATTCTATTTCTTGCATGCAAGACCCCCTTCAAATCCAACCCCTCTCACTTGTGTATTTTTCCAACCTAAATGTGAAGCTACCCAAGGTTTTAGCTTTGATAGGACCTTGGGTAGCTTTAAAAAGAGATTGGACAAATATATGAGTGGGAGGAGCATGTACGTATATACATGTATATACATAGATTATTTCATTTTATTTATTTATTTTTTTTTTTTTTATTATCACACTGGCCGATTCCCACCAAGGCAGGGTGGCCCAAAAAAGAAAAACTTTCACCATCATCACTCCATCACTGTCCCTTGCCAGAAGGGGGCTTTACACTACAGTTTTTAAACTGCAACATTAACACCCCTCCTTCAGAGTGCAGGCACTGTACTTCCCATCTCCAGGACTCAAGTCCGGCCTGCCGGTTTCCCTGAATCCCTTCATAAATGTTACTTTGCTCACACTCCAACAGCACGTCAAGTATTAAAAACCATTTGTCTCCATTCACTCCTATCAAACACCTCACGCATGCCTGCTGGAATCCAAGCCCTCGCACACAAAACCTCCTTTACCCCCTCCCTCCAACCCTTCCTAGGCCGACCCCTACCCCGCCTTCCTTCCACTACAGACTGATACACTCTTGAAGTTATTCTGTTTCGCTCCATTCTCTCTACATTCCGAACCACCTCAACAACCCTTCCTCAGCCCTCTGGCAACAGTTTTTGGGAATCCCGCACCTCCTCCCAACTTCCAAACTATGAATTCTCTGCATTAATTCACACCACACAATTTCCCTCAGACATGACATCTCCACTGCCTCCCCGCCTTCTCCTCGCTGCAAACATTCATCACCCATGCTTCACACCCATATAAAGTGTTTTTAAAACTATACTCTCATACATTCCCCTCTTTGCCCCCAAGGACAAAGTTCTCTGTCCCCCAACAGACTCCTAATGCACCACTCACTCTTTTTCCCTCATCAATTCTATTTATTCACCTCATCTTTCATAGACCCATCCGCTGACACGTCCACTCCCCAAATAATGAATACGTTCACCTCCTCCATACTCTCTCCCTCCAATCTGATATTCAATCTTTCATCACCTAATCTTTTTGTTATCCTCATAACCTACTCTTTCCTGTATTCACCTTTAATTTTCTTCTATTGCACACCCTACCAAATTCATCCACCAATCTCTGCAGCTTCTCTTCAGAATCTCCCAAGAGCACAGTGTCATCAGCAAAGAGCAGCTGTGACAACTCCCCCCCTGTGTGTGATTCTTTTCTTTAACTCCACGCCTCTTGCCAAGACCCTCGCATTTACTTTTTCTTACAACCCCATCTAAAATATATTAAACAACCACGGTGACATCACAAAATCCTTGTCTAAGGCCTACTTTTACTGGGAAAAAAAATTTTCCCTCTTTTCTACATACTCTAAATTGAGCCTCACTATCCTCGTAAAAACTCTTCACTGCTTTTAGTAACCTACCTCCTACACCATACACTTGCAACATCTGCCACATTGCCCCCCTATCCACCCTGTCATACGCCTTTTCCAAATCCATAAATGCCACAAAGACCTCTTTAGCCTTATCTAAATACTGTTCACTTATATGTTTCACTGTAAACACCTGGTCCCCCACACCCCCTACTTTTCCTAAAGCTTTCCCTTTTTCATCTGCTATCCTATCTCTGTCTTACCTTAATTCTTTTTAATTATAACTCTACCATACACTTTACCAGGTACACTCAACAGACTTATCCCCCTATAATTTTTGCACTCTCTTTTATCCCCCTTTGCCTTTATACAAGGAACTATGGGATGCCTCTCTGCCAATCCCTAGGTACCTTACCCTCTTCCATACATTTATTAAATAATTGCACCAACCACTCCAAAACTATATCCCCACCTGCTTTTAACATTTCTATCTTTATCCCATGAATCCCGGCTGCCTTACCCCCTTTCATTTTACCTACTGCCTCACGAACTTCCCCCACACTCACAACTGGCTCTTCCTCACTCCTACAAGATGTTATTCCTCCTTGCCCTATACACGAAATCACAGCTTCCCTATCTTCATCAACATTTAACAATTCCTCAAAATATTCCCTCCATCTTCATTTTATTATTTTATTATATTTCCCTGCAATATATTGGGGCACCAAACATTCGCGATTTTTCAACATTCACGGGGCTCTTGATCCCCTAACCCCCGCGAATGTTGAGGGAGACCTGTAGTAGGGTAAGGACCAGTGTGTTGCATTTTAAGTTTAAATAAGCAATATGATAGGTGGACAGGGGAGCAGTGTGGCAGATATTGCAAATACTGTATATGGAAGAGGGAGTTGATTACCAAGTGCTGCAGAGATTTTGAGGAGAGCTTGGTTCATGTTAAGGAATGTAGTAGAGAGGAGGACTATTTTCTAGTAAAGTGAGCCTTAGGCAGGGTTGTTTTGTCACTATAGTTGTTCAACCCTTCTAGTGGTCATCACATAGGTCTGTCATTGATCCCAGGGGTCCCTCGTGTAGATATATTTTTTGAGTGCAGCTCCCTCAGATAAGCTGTAAGCAGTAAATTTTGGCTTTGATATAAGAGAATGGATCTGTGCAGTAAGTGTTAACAGTATAAAAAAATCCTTCCCTATGTAGTACATGATGGGACAAACTAAACTCCAGCTTTGTATTTGGTTTAACCCTTTCATTGTTCAGGCCCCCAAAATTAATATTGCTCTCTGTGTCTACTTTAAAAAATAAAATATTTTCTTCTGAAATGGTACAGAATCTTCTTCTGAAGATAATGGCACTAAAAATCCAAAATTTGATGGAAAACTTATGAAATTATGCAGGTGCAAAGTTAGTGGTCTAGCGCAATTTACATATTGGCGATTTCCTCTTGTTTAAAGCCAATTCCATTGCTCTATCCAACCAAATTATTAGCATTTTTTCACTGGTATACCTTTTGTTCTGTCAACTGAGCACAGGAAACTGCCCATTCAAATATTTCAGCTACCCTATGAAGTGCACAGAATTTGGTAATTTGACCAATTTTGCACAATTAAAAAAATGCCAGTTTAAAAATAATCCAATATAAACAATGCAGACATTCCTGAGACATTTCCTCTGTTCATTAGTCACGTCCCCAGGCCTCTCCTATATTACACTTGCCTTCCATTTTGAATTCTTAATTGCACAAAAATAGGAGATTGACTCTTATTTTTTGCTAATAAAATATTACCAGGAATGATTGGTCATGGTTTACAGCATCCCAGTAATCAGATTACTTATTAAAAACCCATAAAACAGACTGAGAGGGTGTAGGGGGGTCTTACCCCATCCTTGGGAATATCAACAAAAATCAGATGTTTTCACTATTTGGAGCTCAATTTCAAGCTACTTCCAGTCCTGAAATTCGTCAAAATCATTCCCATTTCAGTAGTTATGTCTTCCATTCTATCGAATGATATCAAGAAGCCACCAGAAAAACCATCCAAGAAAATACCTGAAAATTGCTGTATTAAACCATACACAGTCAGTTTTTTCCTATTATATCATGCACTTGTGAGGCAGGAATTTTTTTTCTACTATGCACTTGCTGCACACCTGTTCTCTCACATCAAGGGCAAAATTTACTGCTCACAGCTTATCTGAATGAGCTGAGCTTATGAGGGACTCTTGAATGCACAGTAACTCATCTAATGACCATATGACCTGTTTCTGCACTACAAATCATTGATTTTACTCTATTTGATTCGATTATATTATACATTGTTATGCTACAAATTTGTACAACTTTAATGCTTCCTATTTGAAATACTCATTTGTACTTCATGTTGTAATTTGTTTACTATAATTTTTACCACTGAATATATCATTGCTTAGTTAATCTTAAGTTACTTTTAAGCCTGCCCATAATGCTCTGCATACAAGGGGCTTTTGGCATGTACACCTGAATCACTATATTTCTTTGTACAACTATGTATCATGTCCAAATAAAAATAAATAAATAAATGGTTGACACAAACTTGCTACCATTATGGTATGCTCCTCGCTTAGCGACGAATTAATTTAACGACATGGTCTTAAGAACAGAACTCCGTCGTTAAGTGAGGAGAGGCTGCACAGGTTTCCATTTTACACTTGCTTGGCAGGACAGTAGTACCTCCCTGGGTGGTTGCTGTCTACCAGCCTACTACCTAGGTATTACTATTTCTATTATTAACTGTTATTACTGTTGCTACTATTACTATTATTACTTGTATTACTACTACTACTACTAATGATTATAATACGTACATGTATATGAATTTTCAAATCTTACATATTTCAGGAGAGTAATCAGCAAGGTGGTGGTGGAGGTGGTAGCCTAATAACTTCAGAAATGGTCCAAGTTCTCTATAGTGATGATCTTGAAGCTCAGCTTAATGCCACACAAAAATTCCGCAAACTACTGTCAAGGGAGCCCAATCCTCCAATAGATGAAGTTATTCAAACTGGAATTGTCCCAAAATTTGTTGAATTTTTACAGAGGGATGGACATTGTACATTACAGGTGAGTGAGAAAGTCATTTTTGAGAACTAAACTTCCTCTTTATATTAGTGTGTTTATCTTGTACAGAGTTTGTTTAAAGATCTTCACTTACAAGACATCATTGAATGTTCATGGAAAAGTTGAGGAGTAAATAATTGCCATTTTTTTTTTTTTCCCAAAGAAGTTACATTTGTCTAAATGATTTCTTGGAAAAGCCTGTAGTTAGGCAGAGCAGTGCATGCAGATGTAAAACGGGTAAAATTAATGGAACTGACGGGATCATGACAGAAATGTTAAAAGCAGGGGGGGACATAGTGTTGGAGTGGTTGGTATTTTTGTTTAAGAAATGTATGAAAGAGGGGAAGGTACCTAGGGATTGGCAGAGAGCATGTATAGTCCCTTTATATAAAGGAAAGGGGGACATAAGAGATTGTAAAAATTATAGAGGAATAAGTTTACTGAGTATACCAGGAAAAGTGTATGGTAGGGTTATAATTGAAAGAATTAGAGGCAAGACAGAATGTAGGATTGCGGATGAGCAAGGAGGTTTTAGAGTGGGTAGGGGATGTGTAGATCAAGTGTTTACATTGAAGCATATATGTGAACAGTATTTAGATAAAGGTAGAGAAGTTTTTATTGCATTTATGGATTTAGAAAAGGCATATGATAGTGGATAGAGGAGCAATGTGGCAGATGTTGCAAGTATATGGAATAGGTGGTAAGTTACTAAATGCTGTAAAGAGTTTTTATGAGGATAGTGAGGCTCAGGTTAGGGTGTGTAGAAGAGAGGGAGACTACTTCCCGTAAAAGTAGGGCTTAGACAGGGATGTGTAATGTCACCATGGTTGTTTAATATATTTATAGATGGGTTGTAAAAGAAGTAAATGCTAGGGTGTTCGGGAGAGGGGTGGGATTAAATTATGGGGAATCAAATACAAAATAGGAATTGACACAGTTGCTTTTTGCTGATGATACTGTGCTTATGGGAGATTCTAAAGAAAAAATTGCGGGTTA
>NC_069399.1:130465356-130557609 GCF_026875155.1 Cherax quadricarinatus | reverse complement strand
TGGTACATGAGACGATTAAGAATCTTCTCTCAAATGTTTTACACAAGCAGCTATAAGAATATTGGCGAAAGCTTTTTGTTGATGGGTTTAGGAATTGGAAATGATGAGGCTTTTTGGTCCAAGATTGGGGGAGCTCCCCAGTTACATACCATTTATATAATTCAAGTAATGGTTTTCCTGGTATCGACACAGAAATCGAGTATTTTTGTAAGTAAAATCATCCCCCACCAGGCGACGTGGAGTTCCCCTTTATTTAGCGCTGGCATCAAGTTCAAAATTTATGAAAGGAATGTTGCAATCATCGCCTTATGACAAAAGCAAAAAAGTCTCTCCCTTGCATCATTTTTTCTTTTAAATTTTTGCCTGTGTGGTCGGGGAGATTGTCATAGCAGATGTAGCAGCCCAAGCACTGACTAACTCATTCCCCCTTTGCAAGGGAGAGGGTGCGCGATCTGCCCGTTGGGTTTTACCCTTAATTCTATTTATGTCCCCCATGCCCGCAAGGGGGGTGTGAGCATAAGACCTTTGAAAAATTTTTTTCCCAGCGGTTTGCCGCACTCTGTCATACGCCTCTGGCAGCAGAAAGGGGCATTGGAAAGGCCTCAGCATTCCGGGGGAAAACGAGTTTTCTATGGGCTAGGCCAGTCTGCGAGCATACTTTTTCATTTAAACGAATTTAAATCTTTGAATAAGTAGGGTTTTTTTTGGGGAGGTATGTTATTAGGAAGTTTTTTGGGTTTAGAGTCCCAAAGGGGTTGCAGGGGGCGGCTCTAAGTAGTTCTGAATACTGCTCAAAAGATCATTTTTAAATCTCTACAGGGGAACACTCATAGAATTATACCACATCACAGTGAAACAAAGTCATCATGCTGATCTGGGGGAACATTAAAACGTTTCTTTTTGAATATCCCACCGGGAAAGGTAGTATTACCAATATCTAGGGGGGGGTTAGCCTAGGAAATGACAGATGCTATATCTTTACAATGGAAGACTCACAGCTGGCAGAATAATGTTGAACCCCAGGCACAGTCAAGACGCCTCCATAATATGTGTGGGTTCAAGTCACCAAAATTTTGGACATTACATGACTGTTTAAGAGTGACAACAGTTGATTGCCATTACTTTTCCCAAAACGGAGTTTCCAATGTTTTTGGGGTTCCTCGCATTGTAATCGCCAATAAAAAGTAGGCTCAGAATGAGCACAAGTTGGGACTCCAAGTTTTTAAATTTTATCAGCAGGAGGATCAATTTTAAATATGTTGAGACAGATTTCCCTATATAAATCCTAACACCGTATTTTTACCCCCTTTGTTTTTTTGTGTGCAAGAAGTTGAGGGAAGGATTTTTTAATATATAGAACAAAGTTTTTAGTAATTTGAGTGTATGCAACAAATGTGGAAATTTAGGGGGGGGGGTTTTTCAGGACCGCACCTTGAGACACACAAATCAAGGGGTTCGTGGGTTTCTTTTGATGAAGTTCAGGGAAATCTTTTTCTAATGAGCAATGTTCCAGCTTAATATAAAAGTTTAAAACGAGTTTTTAAACCATTATAGTAGTCCCGGGGTCTTGCCGAGTTTTTCCAGCAAATGAAAAAATTGTTCTATAAATAGGAGACCTTATCAATGTCAAAAGTCACCCTTTGTCCTGAGTTTTTTAAATGATCAGTTGTAAGGTGGGGGAGTCTTGAAAAACCCGAGAAAAAAGGTTTAAAGGGAATGTTTTATCCCCCAAACCCTTTTAATTTTACTAAAAATTCACAAAAAACTGCATAAGCCCCCTACCAAAAATTTTGTTTATTACAGAACAGTTTGATTAAATTATTCATGTGCAACCCTAAATTTTGAACCACTTAAAATTACGCTCTCAAATTACAACTTTAAAAAACCACCGCCCTAAATTCAAATTAAAATTTGGTCACCCTTGGACCAAAGCATTTAAGGCAGGGGAAATTCCGACCTAAAAAGTCAAGAATTTTCCCGGGGCGCTAACGGAAAAAAACCCTCAATTATGGGGGTTAGGGTTTCTAAACCGTATTCCCTGGAAGCAGGAGGAAAATAATGATTAAATTCCCGATTCCTGGGGAATCCCTTTGGAAAATACCCCAAAAAAAAAAAATTCAAGAAAGTGACCTCCCCCCTGGAGGGGCACTCATTTTTAAAAAGGCCTCTGGGGGGTTCCGGGGCCCGAAAAACTGTTATGCCTGGAAATAAGGGGAAACCAAAACCCCCTTCATTCAACGGGCACTGGAAAGCACCCAAAACAGTTTTTCCTACACCGGGTGTTCACTTTGTTTTGCACCAACAGCAACACCTTTTCACGCTATCCCCCAACCTTAAGACCCCCGGGGGGGGGGGACCCCCAAACTCTTCCATAAAACCTTCCATAAAACTAACATTATAGAAAACCACCCTCTCATCACACTCTTCACCACCACTTAAATTAATACGCTCATCACTATTACTTACTAACATCATTGACACCATAGCCTTCGGTTATGATGCTCACTACAGTTATCAACACAATATTATATTCGTCATTACTGAGATAAGAAACCACCCGCCACCTGGTTCAGCAGCCTACACTTGCTATCACAAATTGTGACAATCTTGTTATGGTAACACTTCTACACATCTTTCCTTGTGTTTGTTCAAAGTTGTTGTTTTCAGGAGAAATTGGTTGTGTTTCCAGTATTTTTATGGCGCACATCAGGTTGTATACCACAGGAGCAAGACTTGGGAACATCTGGAGACGTGAAGTCCCGGTCAGCTGAGCTATTTGGCTGACTGTCACTGACTCAGCTAGCTGGTATTGACAGCCTATGTGATGGAGGTCTGTTTGACGTGCTCCCCCAGGTGAGGTGCTCAACCCCATTGTCTGAGGGGCAGGCATGAGCCAGTATTCAGACCCCGAGGTACCTGGTAGTCGCTGGGTGGCCATTATGAGGGTACAGGGTGAAGTGCAGGTTGCTGCGATGCGATCAGACCCGTCACCTGCAGTCAGCATGAGCGTGCTGTGACTCCCTGAGGACCTTACAATTGAATACATTGTTTAGAGCAACAGTCTGTTGCTGTTGATCATACATAACACCGTTCAGAAGGATAGCATGGCACACACTGCACACCAGATTAGATTTGCCACCGAAGTGGTAGTTTATTGTCAACCCATATCCATCCTGTGACGGTAGCGCGAGAGCATATGGATACACAAAAGGCCTAGACAGGCCCCCAAAGGTTAACAGGATTACATATGGATTATTCGACTATCTAAAGTTCATTACTTATCTGTTACAAGCAAATTAGGAAATTTGCTGAGTATATCTGGTACTTATTTCATTAATAAATATCTTGACATGTCACATAAGGTTATTATACTGTCTGTCGCTGTATTCCTCTCCAATAAGTGGACAATTAAGCACATAGGTTCAAGAAGTGACCATATCCTGATCACATAATTTAATTAGTTTGATCATCATCTGTGTGTCTCCCAAACCTGCCAGAAGTACTTGTAACCCAAGCCTAAGCCTGGCCACTAACAACATCCGTCAGTCTGTTCACATTGCAAGTTACTCCATAAACATACTTATCTACGTTCATGTATGACAAGTGGGTTATAGATCTACTCAGGCTTCTAACTGCATTCCTATAACAATCATTTTCCATTATTTTACTTCTCTCCCAATAATTATTCCTAATGCTAACACAGTTATAACCAAAGTATATTCTCATTCTTCCTTCTGGGTACTCTCTTGGCTAACATATCAACTTTATCATGACGGAGTAATCCAATGTGTGATGGGAATCCATAGCAATTGTACATTAATTCCTTTGTCCCTAATTTTTGAGTATCTATACCTGGCTTCCCCAATGAGCATGTTGTTGGATCATTATATGAGCCAAGAGCCTTCAATAGATGACCAAAAAAGAAATCTTGTAATGTGAGTAGAGTCCAGCTCAGTGTCATAGGTTAGCTTTAGCGCCATAGGATTGTGCAAACAATTCAGTTGCCTGTGTAGACGCCCAGTTGTTACTTCCTTATGCCTAACTCACAATTTATTATCGATATCTTAACTAGGAGGTGGCAACCATGAGCAGATGCAGCCCTGCAGAAGAGACTCCTGTTTAGATACCAATCAAGTGTATATAACTTGTGGATAACTTGTACCTACCAGCTAGGTGAGAAATTTTCTTCTTGAGGCAGTGCTCTAACAAGAGATTTAAGGAAGGATTACTAGCAATGAGCTTCTCCTGGGAGGGACTTGTAGGTATGTGATATTAAATGAACACATCTTCCATGGAGGGGAGAAATGCTCTGTTTGCCTACAGTGATACAGTTCATGCAGGTTATAAAACATAATGCAATTGCATCGTTTTTTCACAATCCATTTAGATCTGGTGTGTTATTTACCTCTAGACACTTGGTAAATTCACTGGGACAGTGTCTGGTTCGTTCTTCTCAACATTCTAATACCGAGTACAGTGTTAATTTTTCACAATCCTATCACAGATACTAGAAATACCAAGCTCCTTCCTCTTTTAAGAACTTTTGTAGATCTGGGACGCCAAGAATAATCCTGAGAGCTTCATTTGCATTAACTCCAAGGGTCGGAGAGAACTTTCTCTAGCTATATCAACATGGGAGCAGCATAATCAATAAGGACCTAACTTAGGCTATGTACATCATTCTCACGATTCTCACATTTGCACCATAGTTGGGATTGTAGCCAGCAACAGCTTTGAGAGCATTTAGCCTAGCTTTTACATTTCTTGTTTGGTTGTGGTATAGTGATTTTGTTTAAAGGGTACATCTAACACCAAGATTCCTGTAAGTTTTAAACGTAGCTAAAGATTTCACCCTGCAAATAGATGGGTGGGGGATTGCGTTTGCTTGTTAATTCTTAAGTTTTAAGGAAGATATTACGAGGCCTAGTCGATTACAAATTGCTTGAACTTCATTAAGAATGGTATTCATCTTCTTATGCCTTGTTGTATGGATCATGATATCATCAGCATACTTATAGCCTATATTTTAAGTGAGGGCAGGTAGAGCATTTAGGAGAGCATTAATCAGAATATTAAATAGCATGGGACTAAACTCCTCCCTGCGGTGTAACTAAAGACATTTCTTTAGAATCACTCTGAAAGCCTTGGAAAAGATCAGAGATACTCAATTTGAACAGGTATCCTATTTATCCAGCAGAGTAAAGCTACACCAATATTCATTTTGACTAGTTCATGTATATAACCGGTTGTGTTCGCATAATCAAATGAAGATTTTAGATCAAGAAAAGTGTAAAACTAAGAGGTGTGTGCAGTGGAGAAAGGTGGAAATACAGTTTTTCTGCACACTTTTACCTTTCATGAACCATAGAGGTAGGGGGAAAAGTTGATCTCCGATTCTGTAGTAACAGTCTGTTAAGCATCATTCATTCAAAAGTTTACAAAGACAACTAGTTAAAATTAGGGAAATCGCCTAAATGTATCAGCTGTTGGGCTCGGGATAGGCAACATGAGACTAATGGGTCCAGGAAGTAGGAAGAACGCCCTCATGGAACTGAGATTAAACAGTGCAAAAAAGGTTATCGCAGGCACGTGCCTTAGAGTTCTGAGAATATCATAGGTTATACATCCTCATCCAGTAGCAGTTGATCGACCTTTGGGTTTAATGCATTATCTAATTCCCCCCCAATACTCTGTAAAGAGGCAATCACTCTCATCCATATATTGGCTCATAAAAATAATCAGTTTCACATTTCTTCAGAAGTACTCATCTAAATTTTTTTTTTAATAGAGTGGAAGGCTTTCATGCCTGGATGTTTTGGACCAGTCATTTATAGGTCATTTGCTTTTTTCAAGAGGAAGGGATGAGCAACATGCCAGTCTTTTTTTTTTTTTTTTTTTTTCCTGGTTTTTTTTATTTATACTTTCCAAGCCAAACTCAAAGGAGGGGTGGACCTATATAAATCCACTAACAAACTGTTCCCATTCCTGTTGCCTAATTTCCTTCTTCATTCCTTGCATTTGTTAGTGCAGCTTTGGAACGTTTCTGAGCAGGACTGGGTTCTACATTATAATTTAACGGTATGCCTTTACCAATCCTCCTAGCCTGCATGTGTTAGATTGCGCAGCTGTGGATCATTATAGAATTTACATTGTTTTTTATTGTTATTTATAGTGAGGGGTTTTTGTTTCCTATTCCTGCCCACTTGATCTGTGAAGAACTCTCAATAGTGTAATTAAATCATCATTTAAATTTTTGTGTGCCAATGGGCTCGTAATTCTTATAATACCATTGATCAAGTGGTAATAAAGGTTTTGTTTTTTTCCCCCCCCCTCTGTGTTCTGGTTGAGAATAGTTCCCCTTCTGTATTTAGCTCCTTGATTGCTCGAGTGTGATCAAGATTGACAGTTGTTAGTCTTGGGAAGTGATCAGATAGAAGATCATCAACATAGACAGAGTCCATGCATCGTAATAGATGTCTTAAATCCAATACAACAGATCTAGTGCCACCATATATGTGAGTAGGCTCAGTAGTGCCCACAATTCGAACATTATCATGCTCATTTAGCAATCTCAATAGTTTAGTTTTCCATTGGTGTTTTTGTTATAGACCCACCAATATTCTTATGTCTGGCATTAAAATCTCCAAGAATGATGGTAGTTCACTATTGATGCGATCTGGTAAATCATCAGGTCGAAGCTGGTTCACTGGGGCATTAAGATTAAAAAATGTTTATTGGAAAAATCGCCTGCATATACTTTAGACACCATGATACGCATGTTAACTCGACTCTGCAGGAAAGGATGAATGGGCAAGCTCTTTCTGACATACATCACACAACAGTTGGTTGACCTTAGGTTATACGCTGCCATAGCCAGGCAGGTTGGTGGAGGTGCTCCATCTTTCAATCTACATTCCTGCAAACAGATGACATCATATTCTTGGTTGCACTAATATGATGTAAGTCAGCACCGCTTCCCTGATGGAAAGCATGTCCATGAAAAGATTTGTAATGTAACCATTTGATAGTGGAGTTATTACAATCTGCTTGTCATAAGATGGTAAAACTATTATGCATTGACTACAGTGCAGATACATAAGAGCAAATAGCATAGTTTGTACGTCTTTATCTTCAGACCTTTATTTTTAAGGCATTTTTCGCATTTTTGGCAGCCAGTGAAAGGCAATTTTTTTGAAGGCAAAGTTATGGGCTTCTTCTCACAAATTGCTGGAAGCTGAACGGAGACTGCTGCACTTTGGACATCATCACCATTCTCAAGAGCATAATCCTGATTACATATATTTATTAAACTTGTCAGGATCTGTTCAAGATAGCTCAATTTTTTTTCTGGAAAGTTGATATATATGAGGAAGGTCTAACGTATCCTATGCCTCTCCGGAGGATGGCACTACTGTTTAGTGCTTTCTTTAACCCTTCACCTTAAAAGGTACCATGGTTCATAGTGTTCTCTGTTTCATCATTCATTGCAGGTAGGTCCTGTGCATCTGACTCATCTCCAATTTCCAGGGAGGTTACCTGTGTGGGTGTCCGTCTCACTGTTGGAGTTGTTTGTATTGGAAAAGACAAACTCATCACCCATATTCAGGTGTAGCCATAGGTATCTGTAGTGCAGACCAGTAGTTCCATATTTGCTTAGCAGGGATGGATAGCTCCTCCACAGCTGTTGTGTTGTGATGGCATTCTGGTATCATCACCAGAATCCTTGCAGTGTGACGTGGGGTTTCTTGCCACACTTTGCAGAGGTTTCATTCTCAATCAGGCCTGTTGGTAGACTTGGATGGCCTCATCCTCATTTACCATTAAAGGACTGTTATCAGGTTTACATCGAAGGTTGTTTGGGTTCTGACTGCAGTCCTTTGTGGGAACTGTAACCCCCAACTTCTTTACAGTTATACACTTAAATTTTCGGCTGTCAGGAGGGCCTACTGTGCATTCCTCTAGTGGAATGTTTCCCGGCACACTTACCACACCAAGAATGTAGTATTCCACAGTCTACTGAACATGGCCGTAGTGCGGCATTTGTAACACTACGTTTTAAGGGTAGTACACTTCGATGTTTAGAAACGTAAACCATGCACCCAGATATTCCAGGGGAGGCACAGGATCTACCCAACTGGCAAAAATTTTGGGATTTTCCTTTCAAGTCCTTTTTAGGCTTGAATGATATGCTCACTAGAGTCAGAATGGGATGGGTCCCATGCAGAGGGGTATCCAAAGATTTATGATACTGACCCATTTTTAAAGTGTGAGTGTCTGATGGAGGTCGGAGCAGCTTAATATCCCCATAAGGTGTACTAAGTAGATCATTAATCAGCTCTTCTTATTCTGTTCCACAAACACGCAAGTTGTGTGTGTTTTTTTCCTAAATTGGATCCTTGAGTTAGGATGCTTGTTTACAGCTTCCATTACATGCACACCTAGCAGGCAAGGGGTGTTTGTCAGGAAGTTTCAGCTTAACCACAATCTTCCTTTGAAGAAAGACTTCTTTGCAGCCTCTGTGCACCAAGGACGTTAGTAATCACATTGTGTACGAGTCAAGTTGATCTGATTACGTCGACGCTCTAGCCCTTTCTCGCTTTTCTTTTTCTCCTTTGTTTACTTTTAAAGGTCTGGAAGCTATCTTCTTCCATTTCCATCACCTGCAGAAATAGGTTCCTCTACGACAGTTGCCAAGTTTGCCGTGATGATATGCTGTGTAAGACTCACAACACAAGAATTCCTCCATATCTTTCCACCCTTATAGCTTATGCAAGAGCAAATATTCACTACAAGTCAGAAGTCCAAGATAGCTCACAGACACAAGTGCTCAAGTTCAATGAACATCCTCCAACCATACTCACACCCAGACCACCACCACTCAATACACACACACCCACCAAAACACACTCAGAGACCTCTGTATGTGTGTATAATAATAGGTACATATAATGAATATAAATGGATGGTACAGGCGAGGTCTTACACCTATCACAAATTACAAAGATGAAAAGAGAAGGGAGAGAGAGAGAGAGAGAGAAGAGACAAAGTAGGTAATATTAGCATAAAAATAGAATTCTGACATACATCACATTAAACATGAGGTTCAAATTCAATGATAACTTCCACTTGAGTTAGTTCAGGCTACTGCCACCTAATGTACCTCACTGAAAATATAATATAGCAGACAAAAAATCACAAGAATGCTGAAGACAACCTCTTACCCAACCATAGATTGTAAACAGTATTACTAAAAAAAAAAAAAAAAAAAAAAAAAAAAAAAAAAAAAAAAAAAAAAAACTAGGTAATGTTACAATGACAATGAGATAAATCACTCTGGTCGACTTCCTTGGTTCATCCTGGTAACTCACACATTACTAGTTATACATGTATGCAAGCTAAGTGTGCAGCTGTAGATAGATGAACCAGTTCCTAAACAACTCACTTACACACGCGTTTACTATGAATTCAATGTGTTACCAAGTACACCAAGTGTACACTTATCAACTTAGAATACACTTTTGTTGAGGTAAATATAGGTGAAGTGGTACAACCGCTGGTCGTAATAAACACACTCAACTTCTCAAGGTCACACACTAGGCCCCAGCTTCTGGAGTTACCAGCGTTTTAAATGTGTTTATTATGTGTCAGTGCGTGTCTTGCAGTCATTAAATTGGTGTATCAGAAGTTAAACACTACAATCCAGTTGATCAAATAGTCTAAAACAATTTACACAATGTATAACTAGAAGTATAATGATTGCAAATTGTTACTATTACAATTTTAACTGGGCGCTAGACCCACTAGATGAGATGGCAAGGAACATAGATGTTAACAGGCTGACTCTTGCTTAACACAGTTGAAAGGTAACCGAATTACTCAAGTAAGAAAGTATTCATGAAACTGAACATTATGCAGGAGTAAGCTTGTTCACAGTAAAAATACAAAGCATAAGTTACACACTCACACCACAGATGAACACTGCAATTTGAAATATTACTGGGAATTTAGCAGTAAAGTTTCAGCCCTGAACGAGAAAATGTATTAGAAAACACAACAATGACACTAGGACAAGCAACTTAATTATGTAACCGTATTTAATAGTTCAGTTACACTGAGCAGAGCATGTATTACACTAAATTATCAAATGTAAGGAGTCACTACACTGAAGTACACTCTGAGCCTTTTAAAGTCTTAATACAGGCTTACAAATGACAATTAACTGTTGGGGAAAGCAGCACTTAACACTTCTAGCACACGTATGACAGATGAATGTTCACTGTGTACAAGCCAATCACCACAAGCTTACTATGTTTATAAGTGAACCTCTGGCAAGTCCCCTCAAAATGTCAGCACTGCAATGCTCGTTCAAATTGTTCTCAACCCACTACAGGAAAACACTGGTATGCCAGCAGCACTGCAGAAACTATAACATACATGCTTAGGGGCCCTAGGACAGCTATAACTGCAGCTGCCTTGCTTTGTTCTGGCTACTTATAGCGCTGCCCTCAAGCTTCTTGACTGTGCTCACAAGCCCGCGCCAACCACCGCGACACCTGCTTGCAGCAGGCAGGCAGGCACAGCAACACTGGAGACACTCGCAAGATGAGCGGAGTGCGCGCACAGAGGACACGGGCACTCAAGCACCTCATGGTCGGTCGAGGCAAAAAAACCGCCCTCTAGACCACAAGCAAATAGAGGCGAAACGACTGAGTTCCACAATCGAGAAGGAGAAGGAGACAAGGAAAGGATATTCACCTCGCTAGACACAGGCAATATGGTTGGTAGTGGCCTGCAGGTCGCAGTGCAATTTCAAAGGTCTTTCAATGGGCCCCACAGTCGTACTCGAGAGTTACCAACCCTTACTACTGGTTAACTCCAAACCCAGAGCACTTAACACATTCTAGCACACGTGTCTTGGAATGGACAGACAAATTTTCACACTACATAAGAACAGTTCTCACAACACCGAAGTACGGCCGGAACACTGTAGAAACGTTCACAAAGGCATTCTGGGATTCAAACAGATGTAGCCCTTGGCCTATTCAGCTGCGGCTTGGAGCGCTGTTTGGGCCTGGAATCAGCTAAAACTCGCCCTATCCATATGTAGATAATGGCGACCGAGTTAAGGGATACCGGTGAATAGAAAGTCGGAGGAAGGGGACATTCACCTCGACTAGACACACGCAGTATGGGTGATAAGTGGCATGCGGGCTTATAGTGCCAGTTTTTCAAGTCACTCCAAGGGTCAGCCAGGACATTCCTCACTTCATTTTAAAGCCTACGTAGGTACTGGATGGTAGCACAATTTCCCTAAGACAGCGTAATCCACTCATACAAAAAAATTAGGGGGGTTTTCAACAAATCTGCAGGCACTTGCGGAACTCAGAGAGTCGAGTACCAGTCGGGCAAGCAAAATACACTCTAGCACTGCACGTCCTTGATAGAGGCGAACGCTGAGTTTAAGCTAGGAGGAGAGTTGGGGATACAGGAGAACAGGCAGAGTACTGAGCAACGCACATTCGCCTTTCTTTCACATAGTCAATATGGCGAAAGTCTCAGGCAGGTGATGCCAGGTGCCTCGCTCAAGGTCACAGGCTGAGCCGACTTCTCAAGAGTTACCCACACTGCAATACTCGTAGAGATTGTTACTCACTCCAACTGCAGAACTTCTACACACCGTGTCCTTGGAGTGAAAAGACAATTTTCAGTGTGTGGACACCTTGGTTACCAACACGATCGCGTAGAACTGCCCTACTTCGTCGTTATCCTCAGGTGTGGTAGAGCGATGAGTTCGTGAGCATTTTGAGAGGCAACGAGTAGAGTGGACTAGCAAAATTCGTGCCTCTATCAGCACTATGTTGATAGAGGCGAAAGGCTGAGGTCAAATGATCTGAGGCCAGAGGGGAAGCAGATGGCTGTGAGGGCCTTTGCAAAAAGGAAAACTATTTCCAGTGTCTGACTAGGTATATCCTTAGTCACAAGCTCCACATAAGATTCTCACAAACACTGAAGCTGTCTTCCAACAGTAGGAGTTTTAATGAGACTCTATCCGTCGGGAGGAAATGGGTAGGCCCTGTGAATTATAGTCTCCCAATCCCAGCACCACGTCTACTCCCCTCAACCACGTCCAGCCGAGACTGACAGGAATAATCATAGTAATAACCTACATGCACCAACAGGGAATACAGTCACAGAAACCCAAGGCAAGCGGAAACCAAGCCTGTGCACATACTATGCACTTGGTATCTGCAGGCATGGGAAATCTGGAAAAACAGATGGGACGTGCAACTATGACCACCCTAGAAAATGCCATGCCCATATGACAACAGGAAAATGCAAACTCCCTTCCTGTAAGCTTTTTCACCCTGAAATGTGTACCTCTTCAGTACAGGAAAGACTGTGCTATAACTTAAATTGCCAGGCATACCATCTAAAGGGGACAAAATGATACAAAACATCCAGGCCATGGATCTTTCTCCTTGAGTGAGGTTTGCAGTCTTTGGCCACCTAGCCTATACTCTGTCTGTGGTCTTCTGTGCCCTTCCCCTATCTTCATGACTTTGCATTTGGCAGGATTAAATTCGAGAAGCCATTTGCTGGACCAGGTGTCCAGTCTGTGTGTGTGTGTGTGTGTGTGTGTGTGTGTGTGTGGTGTGTGTGACTCAACAATCAATATTTGCACCAATAACTCATTACAGTTGTGACCGGGTGTGGAAGTGTGAATTGCTCATTACTCTATAATTTGTTCATGATTGTAGCCAAAGTATAAACGTAAGTAACCATTCTACAGAATTCATTACCTTTGTAACTTGTGAGCTCATTACCTTTGGGACCTAGTTCAGCTATCAAAACTTTGGGGGCCCAGTCCCTGGACCCATACGTACTCTGTAATCTGTAAATACCTTTGTAACTTGTCATGATTGTGACCAGACTTACCTGGAGTTCATTACCTTTGTAAATTGTGAGTTCATTACCTTTGTAAATTGTGAGTTCATTACCTTTGTAAATTGTGAGTTCATTACCTCTGTAACTTGCTCAGCTATCAAAACTTTGGAGTCCAGTCCCTGGACCAATTATGTTTCCTCTGTAATCTTTTGACTACCGCCCACAGGATGGGTATGGGGTGCATAATAAACATATTAAACTAAACTAACATGGGAAAACCTGGGTAGCCACAGCCACTCAAGAGGGAGAGGTTTTTTAGTGCCAGAAAGGAAAAAAAACTGGCAGGAAATGGCAGAAATCGTACACCAAATCCAGTCATTCCTGGGGTGGAACCACAGTCGATGGCCTCCACTCCAAACCAACAGATACAGATAAATAATGCCGGAAAAAAAATCCCCCCCCCAGTACCAACAATACCACCGTCCGATAACATTCTTCCCTTTTCAAATATACAGGGTCTAAACCCAGCAACAAACAACAAAATACCTTTCATCCGTGGATGCTTGCAAGGCAAAGCAATGTTCGGGCTTTCACTAGACCCCAAAAAGGATCATTGGACAACGAAATATGGATCCCAGGTTACAACCTATACAGATGTAAGAGTGAACAGGCAAAAAAGGGGGTTGGCCTGTACATTGCGAGTCACTTGTTTGCAAAAAACTGCTTATGCCTAAAAGACTTTAGTGGAATTTTAGCAGAAAGGTCGAAAACCCAAAAACCTAGTCTTTGTGGTAGTTTCAAGCCCCCGGGATGAAACCCTCCCAGCAATTCCGGGAACAGCTGTTAAAAATTTCCACTGTCTGGAAAATCTTCCAGCTCCTGCAACCCAACTCTTGCTCCTGGGGGATTTCAACTTAAGGCACCAAAAAAGGGGGAAATTTTCAAATAATATTGTTGCAGTAATAACACCGGGAGGCAGCTCGATAAAACTCCACTCACACGAGCTTTTAAATCTCTGCACAAAATTAATTTAAACCAGCAAAAAATAGAGTATAAAAAGATGGAAAAATACCCTCATCTTCACAAAAATGATGATCTGATAAAAATGTCACCATATCAAAAACAATATACTCAGATCAAACATAATTGAGGTTCAGAATGTTGCGTGGAGCCCCAGAAACCCACAAAATGAGACTAGTCACGAGGGAGCATTCAACCCCCAAAATTCAACTTCAATAACAAAAAAAAATCCAAAAAAATTAAGAAAAGCAAATTATAAAAACAAGACCAAAAATTATGCCTAGAAAAATTAACTGGTGACCTTTTGTACACAAGGCTTTTCCTCAAAGAAAAAGGAGGATAAAAAATAGAAAGAGACAGGCGTCCCCTTACAGTGAGGAAAGTCGGGGGAGGGAAAGAGGTCAATATACTGAAATGGAGGGAGTACGGAAAAATAGCAAGTGAACAACCCTAAAAAAAACCCTTTAGGAGTAAAACCAAACCCCAAAGCTTAAATGAAACAAAAAGAAACCCAAATATTTCTTCTCCTAGCCAAATTAAAAATCAGAAAACGCCCCGTTTTTCCCCTATTAAAAAAAGGGGCCTACCCAAACAGAGACACAAAAATAGGAGCTAACTCGCCCCAAATAGCTCATTTTTAGCAAGGGCCCTCCCCTGAAGCGAAGTCAAATGAATTTTTATAGGACCCAAAAATTTGATTAACCCAAGCCTACCGATGAAACCGACGCCAAATGACTTCAAAGGCGAAAAATGACATGCCCATCACCCCCTGCCCCGGGGCCAAAACTCATGATCCTGTGTTCATCAAGAACTGCAAGAAGCCCCTATCACGAGCCTTTTCCACCCTATGGGGGGGAAAGGACAGGGGGGTCGTCCCTCAGTTTTTCTAAAAACAACAGACATGCCCCACCCACAAAGGGGCAGTAAAGCTACAGCCCAATACACTAACACCCCATATATAAAAATCTTTGAAAGGGTCCTAAGAAGCAAGATCACCACCCATCTAGAAACCCATCATTACAAAACCCAGGCAAAGGGTTTTTTAGAACGGTCGCTCCTGTTTCCCTGTCTCAACTACGGGATCACTACAAAAGGCCCCCTAAAGCACTAGAAGGGAAAAAATGCAGATTAATATATACAGACTTTGAAAAGCCTCGACAATTGACCATGGCCGCAAAAGGGAATAACAAAAATCGGTCGATGATCTAAATTTCCCACTAACAGAAACAGAGAGTACGTCAACAGAGAAAATCCGAGGCAGCAAAAGGAAAAGCCTGTTCCACAAGGCACAGTCTAGCTCCCATCTGTTCCTCATCCTCATATCCACATAACAAGATGTCAGCCACAGCACCGTGCCCCTTCCCTTTGCGGAGACACCCGAATCTGATGACATGTCTTCCTTTGCAGACACTGCAAGCTCCAGGGGGACATCAACCAAATCTTTCAGTGGGCTGCAGAAAACAAATGAATTCAACGATGAAAAATTTTCAATTACTCAATATGGAAAAACATGAGGAAATAAATCTTCATCAAGTACAAAACAAATTCTGGCCACAAAATAAGCGAAAAAACCAACGTCAAAGACCTGGGAGGGTTTTATGTCGGGGTCTCACCTTCAAGGACCATAACATTGTATCAATCGCATCTGCTAAAAAAAAGCAGGATGGATAATGAGAACCTTCAAAACAGGGGGGGCCAAGCCCATTTTTGCACTCTTCAGGTCACTTTTTTCTATCTAGGCTGGAATATTGCTACTCTAACAGCCCCTTTTAAAGGGCAGGTAAATTGCCGACCAGAAAAGTACAGGAACCAGGGCGGCAAAAACGGAGATAAAACACCTAAATTACGGAGGCTTGAGGTTTCTAAACCTGATTCCCGGAAGCAGGAGGGGGCTGTTATATATTTTTATTTTTAAATTTATTTCCAATTGTGCACACATAAAAGAGGAAACAAAAAAAATACAGATAAAGCAGAAATCCAAAGCCACTTATACTAGGGCATAGCATTACGGGGCTGGTTTAAAAAATTAAATTTTAAGTTTAAACAAAAGCAATGTTTATTATTATTATTATAATCAAAAAGAAGCGGCTAACCCACAAGGACTATACAGCGCGCACAACAATGATAAAAACAGTGAAAAAACCCATTAATGTAAACAATAACTATAAAGCAAAAAGGTTGAGTATTAAAAAGACAGGTCATATGGTTGCATTCAGTTAGGTAGTGATTCTTTTTGGGTATTGTATTTAAAAAATAAAAAAGGGTTAGTTTGGGGTTTTTTAGGTTTAACATTTTTTGTAAATAAAAATTTGGGTGAGAAACTTTTAAGATAAAACAATTTAAATGTCAGTTATTCATTATTTTTTTGGGTTTTTGGGGTGAGTAAGTAATTTTTTGAGAAGAGACTTAAAATTTTAAAAAACCCGGGTGGGGTTTCTTTTATATTTACGGGAAAATAAATTTCCGTTTTTAGGGCCTTTTTGTCCCATTGATTTTTTGAAATAGGGGTGAGTTTGGACACGAGGAACATCAAAAGGGGGATCTGTCCTTGTGTTAGGGCCCAGGTTTTTTCTGTTAAAGGTTGGTAAGGGATGTTTGAGGGGGGGGGTTAATACCCGAGTTAAGTGTTCTATGAAAGGGAATGGTTTCAGTAATAATTTATGGATGTTTTTGTAGGGGTTGATGGGTTTTATTTAAAATTGAATTTTGGGTTTGGAGTGGCTGCCTGGTTTGTGAGAATTTTTTATCATTCTAACTGCAGGGCCTTTTGGGGGGGGGGGGGGGAATTAGTGGTCTGAGATGGGTTTAAATTTTTTGTTGAGCCCCTGCACCAAAATTTCCCTAGGGGAATAGGGGGAAAAAGAAAAGTGATATAGGGCCAGAGGGCTGACGTGGAACATAATCCGTACTTCCCATGTATGCCTTTCAGTCTTGGAAATTTTTCTTAAAATTTGATGTATATGTTTTGAAATTTTATCCCATTATCAAGGTGGGGTTCCTAAGAATTTTCCCCTTTTAGTTTTTGATAGGTGACCATTAAAAAAATTTTGTTAAGGGGCATCTGTACTCTGTTACCAAACTGAATGAAGAAAGGTTTTTTTCAATGTTTAGTGGGAAGTTTTTTTAGTCCTCATCCCGGAGATATTTTTTTGTAATTCGGTATTTAAAAGTATTGGGTAGCGTACTGGGCTCGGGGGAGAGAAGACGTATGTATGTCATCTGCAAATGTGTGGGTTTGAGTAATTGCGAAGCATTTGGAAGGTCATTTATGTATAGGAGAAAGAGAAGAGGGCCAAGGACATTCTGTGGGACACCAACTGTAATTGGTTGTGCAGAAGAGTTTGCCCCATTTGCGTACACATATTGGCTTCTGTTGCTGAGGTAAGACTTGAGGTAGTTGAGGGAGTGCCCTCTTATACCATAGTGTGACAATTTTACGTGGAGCAAGTCATGGTCAACTGTATCAAAAGCTTTACGTAAGTCATGAAGACCCCCATGGGACTTCTTTTTTCTCTATTGCAGTGTATATATGTTCTAGCATGTGTATAATAGCATCATTAGTATTTTTATTAGGCCTGAATCCAAATTGGCAGGGTTGAGTATGTTTTGGGAGATAAGGTAGGAGTAGATTCTTTTTATGAATTAATTTTTCGAAGATTTTGAGAAGGGTGTAAGTTGGATATTGGCTTAGTTATTCAACTCTGTTTGGTCTCCTCCTTTTGGATCGGAGTGACCCTTGCTATTTTGAGTACTGTAGGGAAGGGGAGGATTCAATGGATTTGTTAAAGAGTGTTGCAATGATTGGTGATAGCACTTGTGACACTTTTTTGTATATAAGGGGTGGTAAGGTTTTTAAAATCTCCTGCCTTGTTTTTTAGGGGCGTTGATAATAAGGGAGACTTGTATGGGTTTAGTCGGAGCTAGGAACAGTGTGTTCGGGTAGTTGCCGGTGAGGTAGTCATTTGGTGGGGTATTGAGCTTGGGATTTTATTGGCAAGGTTTGTCCTATGTGGAGAAGAAATCATTGAGTCTGTTTGCTGTTTCTGTTGTGGGAGTTGGGTTCATCTGTTTTTGCTAATTTTATTTCGCTATTTCGTGATATCTTTTTTGTTCCAGAATTTCTGATAGGGTTTTCCAGGTCTTTTTTATATCACCTCGTAAGGGTTTGGGTAATCTGTTCTCATAATACAATTTTTTGCCTTCTTATAGGCTGGTTAGGATTGACGAGTAACGTTTTGTTTGGTCTCTGGTTATGTGACCCATTCTGTATGTTTTTCATACTGGTGTTTTGTATTTATGGATTTGAGAATGCTGGGTGTTAGCCAGGGATGTTCAGTCTCTTTGCTGTCATCTGTTTAGTTTTTTTAGGGCAGTGCTTGTTATAGAGGTATTGGGTTTTTTTTTAGAAAATTATTAATACATTCGTCAATATCTGTATAAGGGTTTTTTAGCCCCAGTTTTGCCAATCAAAGTTTGGGTATTGTGTTGTGGAAATTTTTTAATGGGGGCCTCATTGTTTAAGTCTGAAAAGGGGACTTTAGTAGTGTTTGGGGTAGTTTTAAACCCAAAAGTTGTTTTGAGGAAAAATAGGGTAGTGGTTTTTGGTTTTTATCTGTTAATTAAACCTGATTTTAAAGGGGTATGGTGGTTTGGGCCCAAAAGGGGGTAAAATGGGGGAAAAATAGTCTCTGTAACTTTGTTAAAGGTTTTTTTTATGTTGGTAGTAACATACAGTTACTCATTGTTTTTTGGAATTCAGTAACGGGGGGCCGGTTTGCGGGAAAAGTTTTATATTGAAGTCCCTGAGATAGAAGTGATCTTTGTTCATGCGTGCATCTTTTAATAATTCCCAGTTTTTTGATAAATTGGCAAATTTTTTGCTGGGGAAACTCTGTAGATTTTTTTCAAGTAGATTTTTTTGTAGGTACTTTGATTTGAATTTAGCTTTTAATTCCCATGTCCTAGAGGGAAGTACCGAACTTCACACGAAAATCATCATACGAAACAAAAGACTTGGCAGACGATCCCCCACCCCCCCAATGAAAAGCAGGGGTGCCCTAGCACTTTAAGAGACCATACAAAAATTTGTCAGGGGCCCGAGACTGTTCAACGCCTCCCCACACAAAAGGGGGGTTTCCCAACAGACCCCGGGCAGTTTCAAGTGGCACTGACAGCCCCTAAAGTCATTCCTGATCACCGGGGGGCTGTGGCTCGACGTTGGTTTGCGTGCAGCCAGAAGCAACACCTGGTTGATCAGGCCTGTCCACCAGGGGGCCGGGGCCAGCCCGGGGGCCCCGCGGGGCGTTGACCCCTAAAACTCTTCCAGGACTCCAGGTAAAAATCAACGATCGACACCATGCCTAACCTTTAGGTGGGTAGGTGCCTACCCAGATTTTCAGTCACAAGACGTCTTTCCCTTTACCCCCCCTTGGGGCGGGGATGGCAGACCAGAGAGGCCTGCTTTGGCTAGGCCTGGGGACTTTGGTCCCAAAGATGAGGAGGTACTTGTGCCTACCCCCATGGGGATTTAGTCTCAGACACTCCCTAAAGGGGGAGCCAAAGGGCCGGGCCCCCACTTGGAAACCCCCGGGCCGGGAGACTACCGGCTAATCTTTAACTAAAAACTAAACATCACAATCTCAGTTAAAAAAACAACACATGTTTCCCCCAAATTCCCCCTATACAATAAGAAACCAAAAGACAAAAAACTGCCCATGCAATCTCTTTTGAAGCATTGAAAAAAAAAAAAATAAAAATAAAACCCTAAATAAAAAAATCAAATCCAACCCTCAAACTTATACTAAATAAATATTAAAAAATATTACAAAATTTATACCGGGGCCCTTCCAACCCCCTTAAATTAATAAATTGAGACTAAACCATACGCCCCCATTAAAAATTTTTAACGAGGCATTCAAATTTTTGGAAGTCTTTAGCTTTCCATTCGCACAACGGAAATGGCATTTTTAAATAAGCTAAAAATAAAGACAGTACATCGCTAAAAACCCACAACACAAAAATCAAAAACATAATTTAAAAAACCTCTCATTGCGATAAAATTTTGCACATGAAATATGCCCAAAAAAGGCTAAAAACGCACACTCTACAAACCCCTAAAGCTCTTCACGGTTTTAAAACTTAATCCGACCCCATTCACACTTAAACATAAAAAGGTCATGACCCCCCTGACACTCAAAACAGAAATTCTCCATTCGGTATACGAAATTTACTTGAATCCCCTTGGGGGTTTTGTGCCCACTTGCTGTACATACCGTAGCCACTCATCTACACCTTCATATCCCACAACACCTTACCCACCCCCCCCCAGGGGGACCCCGCTGTGCCCCCCCAAAAAACCCCCTTCCCTTTATCACTCAGCCCAAGTCGTAGATTGATGAAAAACCCCTAACGTAACTTTCTATCCCCGTCCGAAAAATCCTTTCCCCCACCTCCTCCCTAATTTTCTCTTTACGCAATTACAAAAACCCCTTCCCCGGGCTAGCACCCCGCCTCCGCACCCACAATTCCCCCCTCCCCACCTCAAATTTCCCCCCTCCCCCTCATCACCCACGATAAATAATATAACCATTATTAATAATCCAAAAAGTCTTAAAACACTCTCATCGAACCCTCCCACATCTAGGCTTATGCAGCAAAAACCGACACCCCCTCTGCCCCCACCCCCCCGTACTACCCTATTAACCAATACCTAACACCCTCCATTCCCCCACAAAAGTATCTGCAGGGAACGCCGTCCATCCCCCCCCACGATTCCACCCCTTCCGCCCAAAAATTCCCCCTCTGGTTTTTAAAAACCCCCCCCGGTGTATGCCATCAAAAAACGATACATTCCCCTCCCTTACCCTGGGTTTTAAAACTTCAACCTCAAAACCCTATCCCAAATACTTTTCCATGCGTACATGGGAAACAACCCCCTAAGGGTACAACAATCCTGTCTGCAAGCAGCTAACAAAACCCCTCCAAATTTTCCGGGGTTCTCAACCAACATCAAACCCCTCAAAATAGTTTCACATTCCCTCAACTCCACACCACCATACAACTTACCCAACCTATCATATACTTTTCCCAGCTCCCCTCCACTCACACCTTCGCGCAAAACCTCCCATTTAAGAAACACATTTAATCCTCCTTCTCAGTCCATCAACCCCAACCCCACCCTGGCGCACAGGTAACTTTACAACCTCTCTCCTCAGCCAATCGCACCTTAAAACCCCACAAAAAGTTAAACACTCGTCTCAGAAATTCCCACAATCGCCGTCCCTGTTAAGGGGAAAACACGGCTGCTACTGCCAAAAACCTTACTATACAATAATATATTTATAACAATCACTCGTTGCATGAGAGCCCAGATGATGGGGTCGCAATCCCACCCAGACGCCCCTGAATCCTTTCCATTAACTATTCGAGTTTTCCTCTCGAGCAGTTTCCCAAAACCCACCCTTATAGGTGATACCACAAATTTTTTAAAGACACCGTTTGTTTTCTCCAACGTTACATCTCCCCCCCCCCTCCACCCAATCACCCAACCCCATGATCATTAACTTCTCTCTATTTACCTGCATCCCTGTTGCATTTCCGAACTGTTGCACAACATCACCCAAAAAACACCCAACGCCATCCCCTCTCGAACCAGGACTGTTGTATCGTCTACGTATCCTATTATTCCCCGCCACACTTTCCCTACCCCACCCCCCCTACCTCCACTCGGGGTCACATACACAACTTCAACCATTCTATAGAGGGTCCTGAATGCACGCAAACAACATTTGTGCCCATGGACACCCCTGCCTAAGTCCCCTACCCATTACAATCTCCTCCCCAAGCATCCATTAATCTGTACCCTCACTTGGCCCCATTGTACAAAGTGGTTACCCAATTAACTATTTCATCCCATAACCCTGCCTCCTAAGTATAAGCTCCCAATGCTCCTCTTTCCCAAACCCTGTCATAGGCCCCCTGCCAGTCTAAAGCCAACAACGCCGCTCTCCCTCCCCCCCCCCCTTTTGACTCCACAAAACTTCGCATATTCCATGACCCTCAATCATCGACCTTCCAGGAAAACCATACTGCCGTTTTCGAAACCACTCTCCCTACCACACATTTGAAACGATTACCCAAGACTTTAGCGAACAACTTATAATCAGCACATAACAGAGATTGGCACGGTAACTCCTTGAGGTGTGCTGCCCCTTACCCTTCTGGACCAACACACAACTGCTGTTGCTTGCTTGTCCCCCATTCACACCCTTCTCCTTCATCTGATTAAATAACCTACCCATGAAACCCCTTATCACCCCCCAATGCTGGAGATAAAATTTCAGCCGGGAGACCCGTCTATTTCCGGTGCTTTGCCTTTCCTCATTCCCCTTAAAGCCAACTCTATTTCCTCCTCTGTTATTACCCCCCTAAAGCCTTTCTATCACTTTTCCCTAAATTACACGTCACATACTCACACACCTTTCTAAATCCACATTTCCCACCTTCCCACTTGTCCAATACCCTTCATACCATTTTTTCCGCACAAAACACCATTCCTTTTGTAGTTAGTATCTCCTGACCCATTCTATAACCCCCCGCCATCTCGTGTACCTCTAACCTTGGAATAGCTGTAACCTGCGTCTTTGTTTTTGACGTCGCAACACACCCGCCGATGGTTTGTCTCCCCAAAGCACTCCTCTATCCCTCCTGCACCCTTACCGCTTGAACCTCTCACTTTGTAACCCCCTCAGTCTCCCTTGACCTCGACAATTTCACCCATAGGAATTGCCCCCCACACCCCCCTTTCCCCATAACACCCCCTTAACCTGTCCCTCCAGATAATTTTGAAAGCCCATATTTAAAATCATTTATACGTTGGTGCCCACCCCCACATAAATTTCCTAATCCTTTCCCTTTGGGCAACACAATCCCACCATTGTACGACATCTTCCACTCCCTGTGCCTCCTCACTAAGCTCCTTCCATAGGACAGAAAATCCCTCTAACCCCCCCTCATCACCAATGCACTTATATTTAATTTCCAGTAACTCCTGTATTTTTTCCGCAAGCGCCTCCCACCCAACCTCCACCAACACTGCTCTATGATCCGACCATGCTATTTTCAACAGTTTTGAAAGCTCTCACTACAATCCCGTGAGAAAGATACACTCTATCTAACCTCGCTGCATACCCTCCCCTAACAATGTAGCTCTGTCTCCCCACGCCCCCCCCTCGAATGCGTCTCTTAACCTAAATCCCTCAATAAATCTCGTAGGGCCACCAACACATAACCTGCCCTTTCGGTTCCACATCAGCCCTCCTAATGACGCAGTTCCAATCACCTCCTACTATTGCCACCTCCGATAATGCACGGAAAAAAAACACAAGGTCCTCGCACACAAACTCCTGCTTCACCTGTACGTTTTCTCTGCAGGCGCATATACACCTAAAAAAGCCACACGTTTCCCATCCAAAAAACCATCTACGCGCAACACCCTTCCCCTCCCCCCCCTCACTTCTCTGAAAAAACAAAGGGGGCTCACCTCCCTAATAATATAACCCACCCCCCCTTTCAAACGGGCAGATGGCAGGGTTACCACCTGAAACCCCTCCATCTCCAACACCCTACCCTCCTTAAAATTGTGCTCCTGTAGGAACACAACATCCACTCTAAATTTATTCAGAAACATTCGAAACCATTCTCTCTTTACACTATTACACAAACCTTTAACGTTTACTGTCATACACCGGAGGCCTATTAAAGTTTCCCCCCCTGCCTCCTCTCTTCACTCTTCCGATGGCCACCAGAACGTGTGGGACCACTTGTCACCTGCACACTTCCCTTCTCTCCCCCCCCCTTCTTTCGGTGCCTCCTGTCATGGCCACCACTACCTTCACCTTCTGCCCATATTTGCTTCCAGTCCGCTGCGCTGGCGTTAGGACATCATCTGAATCCGATGCAGGCGGCTCTCTTTCTTGTGACAGGCACATCCTCCATGGCTTGGTCGGGGGATGCCTCACAATGTACCTCTACCTCCACTGAAACACAGTGGCAAAGGTCTCGGTGACACCTCAGTCACGCTGTCACTCCCGTCGTCCGAATAGTTCTGTTGTTGATGCCCCACAGCCTTCACCTCGTCTTCTACTACCCTGCCAGGAGCAGCCACCTCCCAGGCGGTGACAAGGACTTCAGAACCTCGGCTAATTCCTCCTCAAGTTCCAACACTTCCTCCTGTACTTTTTGCTCAACCCGATCCACTGGAAGTGTGTCTGGACCAGGTAAACTGGTCAAGGCCTCACCCTCTCCCCCAGCCTTATACGCCTCATCCACTATCTCGCTCCATAGACGACCACGCCCTCCTTCACGTCGTTGATCAACACCTGCTTCCCCCGGTGTAGAAGCGGATGTCTCCACCCCTGGGGCCCGAGCTCGTTGCCACTTCCACACTCCGCCGCTATGTGATCATATTCCCCACATAGTCGGGAGGTACGCCTTTGCCCTGCGTATGACACCATGACCTGTGTCCTGAATTTCCCTTTAGGTACACGTAAGACGGTATGGGGTGTCGCAATGACATTTTTTAGGTTAAAAGTGCCCTCCGGCATACCTGTGTAGGCACCCCGACACCCACTTACCATGCTGGGCCAAATGAACAGTTCCATATTCCTCAAATACTTTTCTGATATCTGTCTCATCCCCCTCAAAGGGGACATTACGCAATTTAATTCCCTGTATAATGTCTGGATACATCGATCATCCTTCACACGCACAGCTGGTGTTGCATCAAGACTCACGTCCTGAAAACGGTTGACCAACGACTCATAAACCGTTGCTGAGAGCAGTTTTTCCCAAAAAATCTACGTGCTCCGTTCAAAGCTTTCGCCGTACAACTCTCCATCCTGAATGCCACACGTGTCTCTGATGATTTTTTGGGAGTAATACCTGGGCCCGAGGCTGGCGTTATTGCCCCACTGAGAAGTTCAACACCGACAGTGTTAATCCTGCGTCTATAACTGCACGCCATGTTGACTAATGGTAGTTCTCCTGGTCTGACGACAGAGGCGCGACAAGCCCACCTCACACTACTGCTGTCAGGGGAAATGAAGTGCGTTTTTCGCAGGAGGTCTGCACGGCCCAATAGCGATGCAGGCAATGCAACATCTATTAACTACCGTCCACTCATTGACACCATGCCTAACCCTTCTAGGGTAGGGTAGGTGCCTGAGCCCGAGCCTTTAGCTCATAAGACTGTCATTCCCATTTGCCCCCCTTGGGGCGGGGATTTGGGAGACCAGAGAGGCCTAGCTTGTGGCTAAGCCTGGGGGCAGTTGGTCCCAAAATGAGGAGGTACTTGTGCCTCCCTCCCATGGGAGACTTAGGTCTCAGACACTCCCTAAAGAGGGAGCCAAGGCCGGGCCACCACTTGGAAAAGGCCCGGGCCGGGAGAATACCGGCAACTTTAATAATAATAATAATACAGTCCACTCTCACTCTCCACGCTGTCTTTAAAAATGGTCACTTTTTTTTTCCAGATAAAATAAGATTTCGTTCGGATTTTAACCCCGGGGGGTTAGCCGCCCAGGATAACCCAAGAAAAATCAGTGCGTCATCAAGGACTGTCTAACTTTTTTCCATTGGGGGGCCTCAAATCTTTTCCCCCAGGATGCGACCCACACCAGTCGACTAACACCCAGGTACCTATTTGCTGCTAGGTGAACAGGACAACAGGTGTAAGGGAACGTGTCGAAATGCTTCCACCCGCCGAGAAAACGAACCCGGGCCCTCCGTGTGTGAAGCGGGAGCTTCAGCCACCAGGCCACCAAGAGGGAAAACTACTTTCTCTTCTTAATTCGCCAGTATTCTCCCGGCCTGGGCCTTTTTCCAAGTGTGGCACGGCCTTGGCTCCCGTCTGGGGAGTATCTCAGACCTAAGCCCCCCCATGGGAGGGGTACAAGTACCCCGTCCTCTTTGGGACCAACTGTCACCAGGCCTAGCCACATTCCCCCCCCCCTCAACGGGGCTTGTAGGAAGAAGGCCTCCCCTGGTCTGCCCTCCCCCGCCCCCAGGGAAGCTGATGGGAATGGCAGTCTTGTGACTTTCAGGTGGTAGAAAGGTGTGGCTCGAGCACTACCTGCCTAGAAGGGCTGGGCATGGGTCCATCGCACAACTACGACAACGTTTAAATCATTATTATTATTATTAAAGATTAGCCAGTATTCTCCCGGCCCGGGCCATTTCCAAGGTGGCCCGGGATTGGCTCCCTCTTTAGGGAGTGTCTGAGACCTTAAGTCCCCCCATGGGAGGAGGCACAAGTACCTCCTCATCTTTGGGACCAACTGTCCCCAGGCTAGCCACAAGCTAGGCCTCTCTGGTCTGCCATCCCCACCCCAAGGGGGCTAATGGGAATGACAGTCTTATGAGTAAAGGCTCGGGCTCAGGCACCTACCCTACCCTGAAGGGTTAGGCACGGTATCGATGGTTTAAAACATGTATAACCCAACGTTTTCTATACCACAAAAAAAAATTTATTGGCGCTTTTTTAGGCTATATTATATTAAGTATAATAACACCTTATGTAAATTTTTTTTTATTTATTAAATTATACAAACAAACAATTAATGTTTAAAAAGACAGAAATTTTATTTTTTTTCGTAACTAAACTTAATAACGTAACCTAACCTAGAAGAAGAGTGAAATTCTAGAATAAATAAGACTGGGCATCATTGACACAAAATATAAAAGTCCCCAAACACCCAAAGCTAAAGGAATCTTATAGAGTCAGGAATCGCGGGGAAAAACTAAATGCCATAAATGAAATCGAAAGAAACCCTAATGTTTCTTCTCCTATGCCAAATCAAAGTCGAGAACAACGTCCAGTATTGGGCCCCTACTTAAACAAGATGGTCCTACACAGATGACAGCAAGGAAATGAGTGAGCTACTCAAGTCCCAATATGACTCAGTTTTTAGCAAGCCGCTAACCAGACTGAGAGTCGAAGATCAAAATGAATTTTTTATGAGAGAGCCACAGAATTTGGTTAACACAAGCCTATCCGATGTTATCCTGACGCCAAATAACTTCGAACAGGCGATAAATGACATGCCCATGCACTCTGCCCCAGGGCCAGACTCATGGAACTCCGTGTTCATCAAGAACTGCAAGAAGCCCCTATAACGAGCCTTTTCCATCCTATGGAGAGGAAGCATGGACACGGGGGTCGTCCCACAGTTACTAAAAACAACAGACATAGCCCCACTCCACAAAGGGGGCAGTAAAGCAACAGAAAAGAACTACAGACCGATAGCACTAACATCCCATATCATAAAAATCTTTGAAAGGGTCCTAAGAAGCAAGATCACCACCCATATAGAAACCCATCAGTTACACAACCCAGGGCAACATGGGTTTAGAACAGGTCGCTCCTGTCTGTCTCAACTATTGGATCACTACGACAAGGTCCTAAATGCACTAGAAGACAAAAAGAATGCAGATGTAATATATACAGACTTTGCAAAAGCCTTCGACAAGTGTGACCATGGCGTAATAGTGCACAAAATGCGTGCTAAAGGAATAACAGGAAAAGTCGGCCAATGGATCTATAATTTCCTCACTAACAGAACACAGAGAGTAGTCGTCAACAGAGTAAAGTCCGAGGCAGCTACGGTGAAAAGCTCTGTTCCACAAGGCACAGTACTCGCTCCCATCTTGTTCCTCATCCTCATATCCGACATAGACAAGGATGTCAGCCACAGCACCGTGTCTTCCTTTGCAGATGACACCCGAATCTGCATGACAGTGTCTTCCATTGCAGACACTGCAAGGCTCCAGGCGGACATCAACCAAATCTTTCAGTGGGCTGCAGAAAAAATATGAAGTTCAACGATGAGAAATTACAATTACTCAGATATGGTAAACACGAGGAAATTAAATCTTCATCAGAGTACAAAACAAATTCTGGCCACAAAATAGAGTGAAACACCAACGTCAAAGACCTGGGAGTGATCATGTCGGAGGATCTCACCTTCAAGGACCATAACATTGTATCAATCGCATCTGCTAGAAAAATGACAGGATGGATAATGAGGACCTTCAAAACTAGGGAGGCCAAGCCCATGATGACACTCTTCAGGTCACTTGTTCTATCTAGGCTGGAATATTGCTGCTCATTAACAGCACCTTTCAAGGCAGGTGAAATTGCTGACCTAGAAAATGTGCAGAGAACCTTCACGGCGCGCATAACGGAGATAAAACACCTCAAATACTGGGAGCGCTTGAGGTTCCTAAACCTGTATTCCCTGGAATGCAGGCGGGAGAGATACATGATTATATACACCTGGAAAATCCTAGAGGGAGTAGTACCGAACTTGCACACGAAAAATCACTCACTACGAAAGCAAAAGACTTGGCAGACGATGCAACATCCCCCCAATGAAAAGCAGGGGTGTCACTAGCACGTTAAGAGAGTGATGAGAGGAAGCAGGGGTGGAAACTTTAATAGGCCTTAGGTGTATGTCTGTAAATGTTAATGGGTTATGTAGCGGTATGAAGGGAGATTGGTTTCGTCATTTCCTGAATAAATCTAGAGTGGATGTTGTGTTCCTGCAGGGGCACAATTTTATAAAGGCAGGGTGTTGGAGGTGGCAGGATTTCGAGTAGTTACCCTGCCATCTCCCCATCTAAAAGGTGGTGTGGGAATTTTAATAAGGGAGACGAGCCCGTTTGTTTTGCAGAGAAGCGGGGGAGGAGGGGAAGGGAGAGTGTTGCGTGTGGATGGGTGGTGGATGGGTAAGCGTGTGTCTTTTGTGAGTGTGTATGCGCCGGCAGAAAATAACATAAAGGTAAAGAATGATTTTGTGTGTGAGGATCTTGTGTTTTTCTTAAGTGCACTGCCAGAGGTGGCAATAGTTGGTGGGGATTGGAATAGTGAAATCAGGGTGGCTGATGTGGACCCAAAATGGGCTGGATATATGTCTGTGGCTCTTAGGGATTTATTAAGGGATGTTAGATTACGTGATGCCTTCATGGGAGACTGAATATACGTTTGTTAGGAGTGGATAATGCTGCGAGACTAGATAGAGTGTACCTTTCTCAGGGAGTGGATGTGAAATCTTTCACTACTGTTGAGGCTACAATGTCGGATCACAGGGCAGGTGGTGGAGGTTGGGTGGGGACGCTCGCGGACATATATAGAAGTTATTGGAAATTAAATATAAGTGTGTTAGGTGATGAGAGGGGTTGGAGGGGTTTTCAGTCCTATGGAGGGAGCTTAGTGTGGAAGAACAGGGAGTGGATGACATTGTGACATGGTGGGATTACCTGGAGTTTACCTGGAGAGAGTTTTGGGGAGTCAACGCCCCAGCGGCCCGGTCTGTGACCAGGCCTCCTGGTGGATCAGCGCCTGATCAACCAGGCTGTTGCTGCTGGCTGCTGCACGCAAACCAACATACGAGCCACAGCCCGGCTGATCAGGAACTGACTTTAGGTGCTTGTCCAGTGCCAGCTTGAAGACTGCCAGGGGTCTGTTGGTAATCCCCCTTATGTGTGCTGGGAGGCAGTTGAACAGTCTCGGGCCCCTGACACTTATTGTATGGTCTCTTAACGTGCTAGTGACACCCCTGCTTTTCATTGGGGGGATGGTGCATCGTCTGCCAAGTCTTTTGCTTTCGTAGTGAGTGATTTTCGTGTGCAAGTTCGGTACTAGTCCCTCTAGGATTTTCCAGGTGTATATAATCATGTATCTCTCCCTCCTGCGTTCCAGGGAATACAGGTTTAGAAACCTCAAGCGCTCCCAGTAATTGAGGTGTTTTATCTCCGTTATGCGCGCCGTGAAAGTTCTCTGTACATTTTCTAGGTCGGCAATTTCACCTGCCTTGAAAGGTGCTGTTAGAGTGCAGCAATATTCCAGCCTAGATAGAACAAGTGACCTGAAGAGTGTCATCATGGGCTTGGCCTCCCTAGTTTTGAAGGTTCTCATTATCCATCCTGTCATTTTTCTAGCAGATGCGATTGATACAATGTTATGGTCCTTGCAAAGGAAAGGATTAGAAAGTTTTATGTGAGAGAAGGAAAACGTATTAATAATTTTAAAATATGGACTGGCTAACTATTTAGAGGATAGGTTAAGAGGTTGCTATGGGCGGGGGGTGGGTGGGAATAATTTTCCTATGGATGAAATAGCTGAAATAAAGGGGAGGTTGAGGGTGTTGCAAAATGAAAGGTTTCAAGCTGTAAGGGTGCAGGCAGGGGTGGAAGAAGTGCTTTGGGGCGACAAAAACCGTCAGCGTGTGTTTTGCGGCATCAAAAGCAAAGGCAGGCAGTGACAGCTATCCCATGTTTAGAGGTAACGGAGATGGTTGGGAATTATAGAGCAGGGCAGGAGATACGAACCACGAAGGGGATGTGTGCGTATGCGGAGGCTTGGTACGAGAAGTACTGGAACAGTGGGGGGTGGGTGACGTGGCGTTGGACAAGGTGTGTACGTATGTGACGTGTAATTTAGGAAATAGTGATAGAAAGGCTTTAGGTGGGACTATTACGGCAGAGGAAATAGAGAATGCATTAAGGGGAATGAGGAAGGGGAAAGTGCCGGGTATTGACGGTCTCCCAGTAGAATTTTATTTACAACATTGGACGTTAATAAGGGGATTTATAGTTAGGTTATTTAATTGTATGAAGGAGAAGGGTAAGTTGGGGGAGAAGCAGGTAACAGCAGTTGTAATGTTGGTCCCGAAGGTCAAGGGGCAAGCCCACCCTTCGGGAGTACCGAGCCATATCACTGATGTGTGCAGACTAAAAGGTGTTTGCAAAAATTTTAGGTAATAGGTTCAAATGTGTTGTGGGAAGGTCATGTCAAAATCTCAGTTTGGGTTGCCGGGAAGGTCGATGATTGAAGGACATGGGATACTGAGAAGTTTTGTGGAAGCTAAGGGTGCGGGTGGAGGGGCGGCTTTGTTGGCTCTAGATTGGCAGGGAGCATATGATAGAGCAGAAAGGGGAGCTTTGCAGGTTATACTTAGGAGACAGGGTTTTGGGGAGGAAATAGTTGAGTGGGTAAATACGTTATACAAGGGGGCGAAAATGAGGATACAGATTAATGGGTGTATGGGGAGGGATATTGCAATGGGTAGAGGCCTTAGACAGGGATGGCCCATGTCCCAGATATTGTTTGCGTGTTTCCAGGACCCCTTTTATAGAATGGTTGACCGCAGCTTATGTACACCATGTGAGGGAAGTGTGGGGGGTGGGAGGGCCTGGCCGGGTTTAATTGGATATGTTGACGACACCAATGTTCTCATTCATGGAGGGATGTCAATGGGAGTGTTGGACGAGGTTGTGCAATTATTTGGAAGTGCCATGGGTATGCAGGTAAATAGTGCGAAGTCAAGGTGCATTGGGTTGGGTTCTTGGGTGGGGGGTGTCTGGGGGAGATGTAATGTTGTTAAAGAATGGGCGGTGTCTTTAAAGATTTGTGGTATTATTTATAAGGATGACATGGTTCCGGCGTGGGAGGAAAACTTGGATAGGTTATTGGAAAGGATCGTGGGGCGTCTAGGTGTTCTGAGACCCCAGCACCTAATTCTTATACAGCGAGTGATAGTCGTAAACATTTTATTGTATAGTAAGATTTGGCATGTTGCAGCTGTGTTCCCAATTACTGGGACAGCAATTGCAGGGATTCTAAGACGGGTGTACAAATTTTTGTGGGGTTCACATTGTGATTGGTTACAGAGGGAAGTTGTAATGTTACCTGTAAGTGAGGGTGGGTTGGGGTTGATGGATTTGAGACGGAGGGCTAAATGTGTGTTTATTAAATGGGAAGAGTTGCATGAGGGTGTGAACGCGGGGCAGTTGGGAAGGATACACGACAGGCAGGGTATGTGGTATCGAGGAATGGAGTTGAGGGAATGCGAAATCGTTTTGAGGGCCGTGATGTTGGTTAGGGAGCTGAGAAAGGTTGGTATAAGAGTGTTGTGTAGGTTACTTGTAGGTATATGCGTTATCCCAGTTGAGGGTTTGTTCCCCATGTATGCGTGGAAGAGTATTTGGTTTAGATGTTGATAATAATGATAATGTTGACAATCCTGACACAACAGTGGCTAATGTAAAAATTGCTGCTAATGTTAACAATGATGGTTTTGCGGAAGTAGCCTTACCTGTGTTACAGGTAAAAACTGATGATAAAAGGCATAAATCAAAAAATGTAAATGCTTTATTGGACCAGGGATCCCAACGTACTTTCATAAAACGTAAATGTCTTGATGGTATGAAAGTACAGATGGGAGATCCCACAACTTTAAAATTATCTGGTTTTCTCTCAGATAAAAGGGCTCAATTGTATGACACTGTTTATGTAACTGTCAGGTTGGGCAATGAGAAAAAACGTGTTAATGCAGTAATTGTAGATAGACTTCCAGAGAAAATATTTACAGTAGGGCTTAGTAAAGCTACAGAAAGACTTTCACATAATGTAAATTTAGCACCTTCTGGGGTAAGTAATGATTTACGTGGAGTTTTACCTGGAGAGAGTTCCGTGGGTCAACGCCCCCGCTACCCGGTCTGTGACCAGGCCTCCTGGTGGATCAGAGCCTGATCAACCAGGCTGTTACTGCTGTGCTGCACGCAAACCAACGTACGAGCCACAGCCCGGCTGTAGGCTCAATAAATATTTTGATAGGTAGTGACTATTATGCCTCCTTTGTAAAGGGTATGGTAAAGAAATGTGGTGTCACCCTTTTGAAGACTGCGGGAGGCCATGTAATGTATGGTAGGATTCCTCGTAATAATAATTCATGACTAGAGGAAACTACAAATACCATAAAACTGTGTCTTACTCATGAAGTTGTACCCCAGTATAATTCTTCCATAGAGGATGGTGTTGAACCAGTGCATAAATTGTGGGAATTAGACAGCATTGGAATAAATGTAAATGAAGAAAGTCCAGACGATTCTTTTACTCAAGAACAATACCTGAGAGATGTAAAATTTGAATCTGGACAATACTGGGTACGACTTCCGTGGAGACTGAACCATCCAGAATTGCCCACTAATTACAGAATGGCATATGGACAATTAAAGGCTCAGCTCCGCGAGCTGAGTAAGACACCAGAATTGTTGACTGCCTATAATGATATAATTGCTGAGCAGTTAATTAATAAATTTATAGAAGAGGTACCTCCTGAGCAAGCCAAAATTTTATGGTTACTATTTGCCACATCACGGAGTGAAGAAGGATTCTAAAACCACTCCTTTGAGGATTGTGTTTAATTGTAATGCCAGGAGTAACAAAAATGTACCTAGTTTAAATGACTGTATGATGACAGGTCCATCGTTGACAGAAAAAAAATTAGGAGATATCTTATTAAATTTCAGAGTGAACACTATGCCTTTACGGTTGACATAAGTAAAGCTTTCCTAAGAGTGGGTTTACAAGAGGCTGACCGGGATTGTACCCGCTTCTTATGGCCTGAGAATCCTAGAGACCCACTTAGCCCTCTGAAAATCTTTCGCTTTAAGAGCGTATTATTTGGTGTTACATCCAGTTTGTTCCTACTTCAAGCGACGATAAAATGCACACCTTAAACGTATGGAAAGTCCATTGAGTAAAGTAATGAGCAAACAGTTTTATGTGGACAATTTCCTGGGTGTGACGTCAGCTGAAGAGGAACTGTTAATGACTTATGGAGAGGCTAATAGAATAATGCAAAGTGCAAATATGCCTCTGAGGGAATGGAATAGTAATTCGTCCAAATTAAAGGACAAAATAAGTAAAGATTTCCCTAGAGATGAAGTGCCAAAATGTAGTAATGTATTGGGTTTAACTTGGATACTGAGAGAGATTTGTTAATGTTAAAACCTAATAATTACAGTATGCCCAATAAATTAACTAAGAGAGTTTTGCTTGCTGAAGCTTCCAAATGTTTTGATCCACTAGGTTTAGTGTCACCCCTGGACCTGGAGTTTACCTGGAGAGAGTTTCGGGGGTCAACGCCCCCGCGGCCCGGTCCATGACCAGGCCTCCTGGTGGATCAGCGCCTGATCAACCAGGCTGTTGCTGCTGGCTGCACGCAAACCAACGTACGAGCCACAGCCCGGCTGATCAGGAACTGACTTTAGGTGCTTGTCCAGTGCCAGCTTGAAGACTGCCAGGGTCTGTTGGTAATCCCCCTTATGTGTGCTGGGAGGCAGTTGAACAGTCTCGGGCCCCTGACACTTATTGTATGGTCTCTTAACGTGCTAGTGACACCCCTGCTTTTCATTGGGGGGATGTGCATCGTCTGCCAAGTCTTTTGCTTTTGTAGTGAGTGATTTTCGTGTGCAAGTTCAGTACTAGTCCCTCTAGGATTTTCCAGGTGTATATAATCATGTATCTCTCCCTCCTGCGTTCCAGGGAATACAGGTTTAGAAACCTCAAGCGCTCCCAGTAATTGAGGTGTTTTATCTCCGTTATGCACGCCGTGAAAGTTCTCTGTACATTTTCTAGGTCGGCAATTTCACCTGCCTTGAAAGGTGCTGTTAGAGTGCAGCAATATTCCAGCCTAGATAGAACAAGTGACCTGAAGAGTGTCATCATGGGCTTGGCCTCCCTAGTTTTGAAGGTTCTCATTATCCATCCTGTCATTTTCCTAGCAGATGCGATTGATACAATGTTATGGTCCTTGAAGGTGAGATCCTCCGACTATAAGAGGGAAATTATTAATACAGGAAGCATGGAAACTTAAATGTGCTTGGGATGAAATTCTACCTGAGGAATTCATTAACAGGTGGGATGAATTAATTGGTGATTATGAAAAAATTCCAGTGTTGGAGTTCCCACGCCAGGTGGTCAATCCAAATGGGAAAAATGTACTCCACATTTTTTGTGATGCTTCAAAATTGGCATATGGAGCAGTTGCTTACCTTCAATGTAATAGTGTTATTTCTCTTGTTATGTCTAAGGCTAAAGTGTCTCCAATTAAATCACGTACTTTACCTCAGTTGGAATTAACAGCCATTTATGTAGGTGTCAAATTAGCTAATTATATAAGAAATAAGTTGCAGGAGATAAATATTAGTGACACTGTAATTTGGTCTGATAATGAGGTATCCTTACAATGGATTCGTAATGGAAAATTACGTACGTACAAAACAGAGTCGCTGAAATTAAACCAGATGCAAGAGAAGTATAATAGTTTGGGTCAGCATATGTTAGCATTTAATCATATACCTGGTGAGGAGAATCCAGCTGATTTCTTGTCTCGAGGTTTACATTATGCTAAATTTGTAAATGCAGTATCATGGTTTAAAGGACCGAGCTGGTTGGTAAATAAAGCTAATTGGCCTGTACAAAGCTACAGAAAGACTTTCACATAATGTAAATTTAGCACCTTCTGGGGTAAGTAATGATTAAGTGGAGTTTACCTGGAGAGAGTTCCGGGGGTCAACGCCCCCGCTCCTGTTGAAATTACTGTGACCACCGCTCCAATAGTTTGTCCTTCATTAGCCATTGATATAAATAGGTATTCTTCTTTACCCAAACTAATCAATGTAAACTAAGTTGGTGTTTAAATTTCTAAACAAGATGAATATATCATATAAGTTTTCACATCCTTTGAATATTGGATAAAGAGGGTACAGGAGGAAATCTATGGAAATGAGATTAAACTGATGATGGAAAGAAAAATTGTGAAAGGTTCCATAATAGAGAAATTAGAGCTGTTATTTAGAGAACAATGTAATTAGGTGCAGAGGTAGGTTACAAAATAGGACGGCAAAGTGTAAAAAGGGTGATTAAATCTTGTGTAATATGTCGCCGTGTGGATGCCAGATCCTACATGTACCCAGGTCCTCCACCATTGCCAAATGAGCAATTTGAGTCGTTTAGCAACGAACTCTGCCCGGCCGCAGTGTGGAAAATACTGTATATATTTTCCAGCAATACAGTAGTTATATGTAAATAGATGGCCACACTGTATTTAATAAAAATTGTTATAAAAAATGGGAAGCCTGCACCTGCGCAGACGACACTCACCATTTTGGTTTTGAATTGTGAGTAACAGACGTTAGTACTGGGAAGAATTTTTCGTGCTCTAGAGGTTAAAAATGGGCTGACACCTCTCAAATAGGAGACAAAATTGTTGGATGTGCCGTCCTGCATAACTTGAGATATCAGGCGACAGGACAGGACAACTCCAGGAACCTCAGATAAGCTGTCTAATTTATGTTTAAATTCTGGCCAGTAAATTTTTCATAAATGTAGACAAGGGGGTTTTTCTGTGCATGACACATTAATCTCCAGTGTTATGATTAAGATATATTCTCCTTCTGTGAGTGTTATGATTAAGATATATTCTCCTTCTGTTATATAAATGTGTATATATATATATATATATATATATATATATATATATATATATATATATATATATATATATATATATATATATATATATAATTATTTACTAATTTTAATATACAGTCCACAAATTTATATATTTACCAGCATTCCTGGTGATATATATTTCATTTGTAATTAATGGGTCCAGAGCAACTTGTGGATATGACAGTGGTAGGTATCGAAGGGGGACATTTTTTGCGACCTAGGTGTCCCAAATTCCTACTTGTCTAACTGATAAATAATAATTATCTTTCTTCATTTACTGTTATGTATATAATGATACATTCAGATAAATGTAATTTTCCACATAACTCATAAAATACATATCAGTAAATGGTAACAAAGATAATTATTCTTTATCAAGGTTACAGAGACAAGTAGGAATTTAGGGCACCTAGGTCGCAAAAGATGTCCTCCCTTCGATACCTACGATAATCTATCTCTCCACAAGTCACTCTGGACCTATATTAATTTCAAATGAAATATACATCACAAGAATTCTGGTAAAAACTTATAAATATGTGACTGTACATTAAATTTAAAACATGAATACATATACATTGAAGGAGAATTTATAATAATAAGACTCACAAATTAGTCTGGAGATTACGGTGTGTCATACAACCCCAGCCTAAATATGAAGAAAATACTGGCCAGAATCTCAATATAAATAGACATCGACTTAGCTGGGGTTCCTAAGCTGTCCTGTCCATTCGTTTAATGTTCACATTATGCAAGACTGCAAATCCAACAATTTCGGCTCCTATTTGAGAAGTTTCAAACACAATTTAATTTCCAGAGCGATGAAATTTATGCACATTTCATTAGCGTGCCTGTACCACATTAAAAAAACAATGGCGTCTCTTCCCCAGCGACGCTCACCCATTTTGCTGGTTCTTTATTTATTTACAAATTAATTTTTATTACCTACAATATATTACACTATTTTACATACAAAATACACTGTATTTTTGGAGAATATACAGTATTTTCCACAGTTACCTAACATTGACATGAACAAAGTGACCTAACACTGGCATGAACAAAGTGACCTAATATTGACATGAACAAAATGACCTAACATTGACATGAACAAAGTTACCTAATGCTGACATGAACAAAATGACCTAACATTGACAAGAACAAAGTTACCTAATGCTGACATGAGCAAAGTGATCTAACAGTGACATCAACAAAGTGACCTAATAATGACATGAACAAAATGACCTACCATTGACAAGAACAAAGTGACCTAACATTGACATGAACAAAATGACCTAACATTGACAAGAACAAAGTGACCTAACATTGGCATGAACAAAGTGACCTAACATTGACGTGAACAAAGTGACCTAACACTGACATGAACAAAGTGACCTAACATTGACATGACCCGGTGGCCTGGTGGCTAAACCTCCCGCTTCACACACGGAGGGCCCGGGTTCGATTCCCGGCGGGTTGGAAACATTTCGACACGTTTTCCTTACACCTGTTGTCCTGTTCACCTAGCAGCAAATAGGTACCTGGGTGTTAGTCGACTGGTGTGGGTCGCATCCTGGGGGACAAGATTAAGGACCACAATGGAAATAAGTTAGACAGTCCTCGATGACGCACTGACTTTCTTGGGTTATCCTGGGTGGCTAACCCTCCGGGGTTAAAAATCCGAACGAAATCTTATCTTAACAAAGTGACCTAACATTGACGTGAACAAAGTGACCTAACATTGACATGAACAAAGTGACCTAACATTGATGTGAACAAAGTGACCTAACATTGACGTGAACAAAGTGACCTAACATTGACGTGAACAAAGTGACCTAACATTGACATGAACAAAATGACCTAACACTGACATGAACAAAGTGAAGACCCGCATTTTTGAACCAGTCATAATTATAAATATATTTCAATTCAAAGTTTATTCTCTATAAGGATTACAATGCTGAGTTTACAGAAATTTGGTTATTGTTTGGTTTACATGTAGTAAAATTGAGATTACAGAGTGTACCACTAGAACGCTTAGCATGGCTAGGCATTTCGGGCATACTTAGTTTTATTCTTAAATGTAAAATATTACAAATTATGAGGTAAGTTGGTATTATGGCTAAGTGACTAAATACTATTTTGTGAGTTTAGCAATGTGAATGCTTTTGTTTTGGCACAGTATAATAGTTTCAGTATTGGAGTATCACAGGATTCATTATTTTAAGACTGAGATTAATATTTCTGTTTATGGTCAAATGAGTGAGCGATTGTAAGTGTGAACCATCAGGTGGTATTCGTGAAGTTAGTTGACGGGGTGTATCAGGGAGATAAGATGTTTTCTAATGGTAGTTTTGAAGGTGATGAATGTGTCTGCAGTTCTAGATTTCTCAGGTAGGGTATTCCAGATTTTAGGGCCTTTGACATACATTGAATTTTTGTAAAGGTTTAGTCGGACACGGGGAATGTCGTAGAGATGTTTGTTTCTGGTGTTATGCCTGTGGGTTCTGTCACAACTATCAAGAAAAGCGTTTTAGGTCAAGGTTGATATTAGAGTTTAAGGCCCTGTAGATGTAGATTGCACAGTAGTAAGTGTGGATGTACTGAACTGGGAGTAAGTTTAGATCTTTGAAGAGTGGGGGGGGTGTGCTGCCAGGGATGGGATTTAGTGATTATTCTTACTGCAGCTTTTGTTTGGTTATTATTGGCTTTAGGTGTGTTGCTGCAGTTGATCCCCAAGCACAAATAGCATAGGTGAGGTATTGATAAATAAGTGAGTGGTATAGTGTGAGAAGGGCATTTTGCGGCACGTAGTATCGTATCTTGGAGAGGATCCCAACCGTTTTGGATACTTTTTTGGCTATATGCTGGATATGGGTGCTGAAATTCAGGTTATTGTCAAGGTATAAGCCTAAGAATTTTCCCCCATTATTTCTGGTAATTAGAGTGTTGTCAATCTTAATGTTAATTTGTGCATCTCCTGCTCTGCTACCAACATAATATAGTAAGTTTTGTCAGTGATAAGCGTAAAGTTTATTGGCTGTCATCCAAGTCGATATTTTAATCAGCTCCTCATTCACAATGGTGTTAAGGGTGGCAAGATTAGGGTGAGAGATGACATAAGTCGTGTCATCAGCAAAGAGAATGGGTTTCAGGTGTTGGGATACGTTTGGAAGGTCATTGATGTATATGAGGAAGAGCAGGGGACCAAGGACACTTCCCTGCGGAACTCCCAGTATCAAGTGGCCGTGTTGCTGATGCTGTGTCTTTAATGGTGACGTACTGATACCTATTAGTAATGTAAGATTTGAAATAAGCAAGCGCATGGCCTCTTATACCGTAGTGGTCAAGTTTGTGGAGTAGGATTTCGTGGTTTACTGTGTCAAAAGCTTTTCTTAGGTCAATAAAAATTCCTAGTGGATATTCCTTATTTTCCAATGCTGTGTAAAGCAGATCTAGCATTTTTATGATTGCATCATTAGTGCTTTTATTTTTCCTGAATCCAAACTGGCAGGGGTTGAGTATGTTTTGAGCCGTTATAAATGAATACAGTCTCCTGTGCACGAGTTTCTCAAAGATTTTGGATAGCAATGGTAAGTTAGATATTGGCCTATAGTTGTTCAAGTCTGTAGGGTCACCACCTTTATGTATTGGTGTAACCCTTGCCATCTTGAGTAGTTTCGGGAAGGTGCTAGTCTCTATTGACTTGTTAAAAAGTAATGAAATAGCATGCAAAAGGACATGGGCCGCTCGCTTGTACAGTAATGAGACAGATTCCCCGAGTTATTTTTAAGTGACTTTATGATCTCAATGACTTCCGTGGGCTCAGTTGGTGCAAGATAGAAGGAATTAGGGAAATTTCCATCTAGGTAGTCCCCGGCATGGGCATTGGTATGTGGGATTTTACTGGCGAGATTAGATCCTATGTTTGAGAAGAAGTCGTTTATCTTGTTAGCTGTGTCAGTGGGATGTAGTGGTGTTTCATTAGTTTAGTTAGGACAATATTCTTGGTTTTTCTCAGTTTGTGGGCCCCTAGAATCTGAGAGAGAGTTTTCCAGGTCTTTTTTTATATCTCCTCTAGTGTCTGTGAATCTACTGGAGTAGTATAGTTGTTTGGCTTTTTTTATTACTTTGGTGAGAGCTGATGAATAGTGTTTAAGAATATCTTTGTGTATTAAGCCCTGTCTATATTGCTTTTCATATTGGTGTTTCTTGTCAATGGATTTCAGAATGGTGCTGGTTAGCCATGGGCAACCAAGCCGTTTGTTTGTGATCTGTTTTGTTTTTATAGGACAATGTTTGTTGTATAGTCTAAGTAATTTGTTAAGAAAGATGTCTGTCCAGTCATCAATACCATTGGCCTTGGAGAATTCTGTAGGCCATTCAACAGTCTCTAGGTCAGCTGTGAACTTCCTTACTGAGGCCTCGTCATGGAGTCTAAATGAGACTTTGTTGTATTCAAGTGGTGGTTTACTAATGTTTGTCAGGAGGAAGGTAGGGTAGTGGTCTGTAGTGCTATCTGTGATTATCCCTGATTTAAGGGGGGCTAGTATATTGGTCCATATGTGGTCTATTATGGTTGCACTTGTCTCAGTGAGCCTGGTTGGTTTAGTTATTGTTGGTATGAGAAGTGTGTTGTTCATATTGTTGATGAAATCAGTTACAGGCTGATCATCTAGTAAGCCAAGGTTGATGTTGAAGTCTCCAGCTAAGAGAAGGTGGTGCTTATTCATTTGTCTGTTTGTTATTAGTGACTTTAATATTGCTGGTAGATATCATTTGCTGCAGAAAAGCTTGTTGCATCATCAAGCTCAACATTAAACAAGGGTAATGGAGTTAAAGGTCATTTCTTGCATACAAAATAATGTGAAGCACCGTTATCATAACCAATAAAACATTTTTACATATATCCAATGAGAGTTGACATTTATGAATATTTTAGGCGAATTGCTGTCTCCATGACACTTGTGCAGTCGATAGACCTTAAACGTAACAAAGTAATTCAATTTAAAGTGACTAGGAACATATGTAATTTGTTACCTAAAAATGAGTACCATTGGAAACGCAGTTAGTGATAATTTTGTAATTGGCGCCGCAAATGTGTCGTCGTCTGCATAAGGGAAAGCATTATAAGTACAATGATAACAAAGGGTTTAAGACAAGCAGAGAACACTAGAAAAAATATATATAAGCCTCAATAGTGCAAATATTTCTTCTTGATACTACTGAACAAGAAAATATAGAATCAGTAATACTAGACAGTAACATACTGTTTTAAAAATTTATTAGAACCCTAGACATTCTGTATCACACAAACACATTTAATATAAATATGTTTCGACGAATACCATTGCATATAATGTTTACTAAATTCATAAAACAGTAGGTTTGAGAGAGTATTAGAGTGGAAGTTCTAGGAAAAAAGTATATAAATTATTGTTGGAACAATAGATTCTGAGACCTGAGTGAGACAACTCCACACCACTGGAGCAGTAATAGATAAAAACAAATCTATTATTTTCCATTATTAAGGTTTAGTTCCTCGCCCAACACACACACAGAGGTGAGTATGGAGGGTAATAAGAGGCGGTGGAGGAGGACATAGCGTGAGGCAGGAGGTGGAAGGTGAGGATATATGAGAGAGAGAAACATAAATGGCCGGCCTTGACTTAGACAAGGCAGATGTCACTATATATGTCGCCCTCATTCACCACCACCTATACTGCTTTTCTAACAGTCTTTCCTGGCTCTGGGCACGCGGTTCTGAGCTCGGTAGTGAGGGTGTGAAAGTGGTATTTGGGGATACCATGGTGGGGGAAGAAGTGGGTGTTTTCCTTACATTGTTATTGACGTGTTTCTCACTACTTCTGTCTTTCTTATCTTTGTGTTTCTCACCGCATATTTTGTGGTCTCTTTATTAAGGTTGTGGTAGTCTGCTCTAACTGGCTTGTTTGCAGGTTGATGTTATTTTTATATGAATGAAGAGTGTCAGTGGTAGTTGAGATTAGACTTAGAATACAGGTACACTTGACCTACTGGTCTACACTTGACCTACTGGTCTACACTTGACCTACTGGTCTACACTTGACCTACTGGTCTACTCTTTACCTACTGGTCTACTCTTGACCTACTGGTCTACTCTTGACCTACTGGTCTATGCTTGACCTACTTGTCTATGCTTGGCCTACTGGTCTATGCTTGGCCTACTGGTCTATGCTTGGCCTACTGGTCTATGCTTGGCCTACTGGTCTATGCTTGGCCTACTGGTCTATGCTTGGCCTACTGGTCTATGCTTGGCCTACTGGTCTATGCTTGGCCTACTGGTCTATGCTTGGCCTACTGGTCTATGCTTGGCCTACTGGTCTATGCTTGGCCTACTGGTCTATGCTTGGCCTACTGGTCTATGCTTGGCCTACTGGTCTATAGTTACTGGTCCACACTTGACAAGTACTGCTAATACCCACTCACTCATTTAGCCTCAGGGAATGTTCCTTGATCCTGCTAATGGGCTCTTGATCCAAGGAATTGAACCTGTGCTCCAATTCCTTACTCGAGCCTGAATACCTCTCATTCTCCCCAGGCATGGTATGACCCATATGAGTTTAGCACTCCCATGAATGTATGAATGCAAATTTTGAAGCTACTCAAAGCATTTTCTTAAATCACTTAATTTCACCAACTTAAAGAGCCATTCAGTTCAGAGGTGAGGTGAAATACATAGGTAAGTCTCCCTAAGTTAATTGCCCCTAGTCGCCTAGCAGTAAATAAATAGGAAAGAGTTATTTGGATGTTAAATGTCACTTTTTAAGGAAGAGGACAAACAAGGACTGCAGCAAGAATGCCTTAATACAGCTTGATTGTCATGAGTTATCCTGGGTTCTTAACCTTCTTGGATCAGTGGTCCGAAGACTTCCTTTCTCCTTCATTCTGTTTTACTCGTCTGTAACTATTAGTTAAATCAGTGTTGATCTGTATCCTTTATAAATCTAAATTTGATAGTTATTAAGATTGAGTCCTTAGTGAATTTTGACAATTATAACTTGAATTGCACAATAGCTTAACCTTACTCTTATCATCAGTACATTAGAAATGTCTTAGTCACTAGGATTAGCCAAGCATGTTACAAAACTCAATATCATTAATTGACCCCTGGTGCGCCCCATATGCCAAAATACACATTTTGATATCGCCAAATATAAAAAAAATAATAAATTGTTTTTATTGTAAAATATATCTATGACTTTGTGCATTTAGTGCTTAGTTTTGACTGTAATAATAATAATAATGTAAAATTTGAAGTAATATCTACCAGAGTTTCTGTCTAGGAGCAGTCGTTAATAATTGCAGTAAATTTATCTAGTTTTAGTCCATTGCGGTAATGTTTCGGTTAGATATTTTCATGATTTTATTAATATTTTCCATGTGTATGCTTCAAATATATTTGTTATAACTTTCTAGAGAATATTAGTTCAGTGCTGTGAAGGTTGATTTTTGGTAAACACGCTTAAACTAATTAACCCAACTTAAACTAACCAAAAATTTAACTTCTAGTCTTGATTAGGTTAGATTAGGCTACTTAGCTGTAGTTACTTTTTATATTTTGGGTTATCAACATAAATACTGTTTCCTTTAGGCCCACATGATATTGGTCTCCATTGAAGAACTTTCATTGATCAACTTTAGCAATAGGTTTTCATTTACAAGAAAACCTATCATTAAGTTCACAGACCTGGTGATAAACAAAATATTGATCATGGGATTAAATAAAAAGCATTTCATCTGGTCCCTATTATTTATTTCATCTAGACACGTGGATATTAGTCTTAGTCTTATTGCACATTATGTACGGTACATAATTTATGTTCATTTGTATAATTCACTGTTCATAATTAAACTATTACGAGTAATGATGGGTTAATGTAGGTCCTTCTAGTTATAAAAAGCAGATGTATGTACCTACATGTGATTTATCATGTTTGTAGTCTAATAATTTATTCAGAGGTGATCTGTAGCTCAGTGCTTGGAGCAGTTGGCATACAACTGAAAAGGGCCTGGGTTTGATATCTGGGCTAGGCAAGACATAAGAGCATATGTAAGAATTTAGAAGAACTGCAATAGGCCTAATTGACCATACAAGGCAGGTCCAACTTGTACCAAACCATTCTTACTCGTGTACTTGTCTAACCCAGTGCTTTGAACCTTTTTGCAGAAGTAGGCCACATTAGATATCTGAAGTATTAATAACCTTATAAACATCTTCCAGAAATCGCCTCATTTACTTGCAAAATAATAATTTTCCAATAACTAGCTGATAGTGTAAAAGTGTAGTACAATTTGCCTTTCACTCATTATGTGCTAAAGCACATTTGAAAAAATAAGTTATAATTACAAGTGTAACAAAGTGTGGTTGATACAAGTTTATTCCAGTCGTTTATGAATTCAAGTTATGAATAGATATACAGTGTAAGCAGGTCACTTGAAGCTTCTTGTTCATTTAATGTGATACTTGAGGCTGCAGTACACAAGTAACCCACACATAGGAGAGAGAGAGGGAGGCAGGAGGAGCTTACAACAAAGTTGTAAGCTCCTTTGTAAATGGTCCAAGTTGGACCCTTTACAAAGTCACTGTTTTGTACTTTTTTTGTTCTTTGAGGCTGCAGTTTAGTAGAGCATTGGCATCAATGTTTGTGACAGTTTTAAGATTTTGAGCCAGTAAAGCACCTAAACTACTGGGAATGCCTGCAAGTCTTGAACATGTACTCATTGGAGTGGAGGAGAGAGAGGTGCATGATAATATATACCTGGAAGGTACTCGAGGGCTTGGTCCCAAATCTGCACACTGCCATAACATGATGAGTGAGAGATATCGGAGGAAGTGTAAAATAAACCCAGTGAGGAGCATGGGTGCGGTGGGAACAATAAGGGAACATTGTATCAACATCCGGGGTCCAAGACTTTTCAACATCTTACCAGAAGATATCAGAAACACTGCTGGAGCAAGTGTTGAAACCTTCAAGAGGAAACTGGACAAGTATCTTCACCAGGTGCCAGATCAACCAGGCTCTGATGGATATGTGGGGCAGCGGGCCCCCAGCAGCAACAGCCTGGTTGACCAGGCAAGCACCAGACGAGCCTGGCCCATGGCCGGGCTCAGAGAGTAGATAAACTCCCGAAACTCTTCAGAGGTATATCAAAGGTATTGATGAAAGAAACATAGTTGGAAGTAATACTAGTAACATTGTAAAAATTAATTAAAATGTATTGAAATTGAATGCTGAAGCTTTAACTTAGCAATAACGGTTTTCATCCTTGAGAAAGTTTCTCAAATGTATGTGCTGTTAAAGATTGAACATTCCTGTAGCAAACTTCTTCAGAGTTACAAATGTGTAGGAGGGGCTTGAATAAAATTTCAACAGACTTCTTTCCTTGTACATTTCTGTGTCAGTGGCTTGTAAATCAATGTGCAGTCTGAAATGTCTTCACTTCAGTCATCTGGTGAAACTTCAGATAGATTATGAAAGATTCATATCTCCTTCCAATTCTTTTGATAATCGCCAAAACTTTCCTTGAAATCAGTCACCTTTAGTGATTCATATCTTTCCACTGGAATTTGTGAATTCCTTTCCTTGTTGGAAATGAGTTCATTACAGGAGGAAAAGTGTGAAAAATTACCCTTATTGACCACCTTCACAAACATATTTATCTTTTCCTCAGGTACTAGTTTCCTTTTGCCCTGCAATCTTGTAATTAAATTATTTGCATGCTTTGTTACGTCACTTAAAGCCTAATCCCAAATCCCTTCTAGGTCAGAAAATGCTTTTGTCCTCTGTCAGTTATATGCATGACAGATTAACAAATCATTTGAAGACCTTAAACCTCTTCTCAGCCACCTCTGTATGGTACAGCAAATTCCCAAAGTCTTCATTGATCTCTGACAAGAAGCCTTGAATCTTGATACTTCAGGCCATGATGCCTGATAAAAATTCATGCTTGACACAACACATTTTGAATTGGAAAATCTTGGCTGCACAAAAATCCCAGTAAATAATGCAGTGAAAGTGCATTGGAAAGGCCAGCATTCAATTTCTTTAACATTTTCATTAATTCTTGCAGTTACTAGTTTTACTTCCAACTACAGCAGAACCTCTACTTGCGAGTTTAATCTGTTCCGTGACCTTGCTTGCATCTCGATTTGCTCGTTTGTCGAGTCAGTTTTCCTCATTTAAATTAATTGAAATGGAATTAATCCGTTCCAGTTGAATTCCAGGCACAACAAAATAGTGGTACCTCGAGTTTTGAACAGCTCCCAACTCGAACAATTATGTAAGTGTATTTTCGTAAGTGCTTTTGTGAGTGTATTTTTGGGGGTCTGAAACGGACTAATCTAATATGCATTATTCCTTATGGGAACAAATTCGTTCAGTATCGGCACTCGAACAGCCTTCTGGAGCAAATAGAGTTCATAACTCGATGTACCACTGTACTTCAGTTTTCCCTAATATCAACTCTGCGGCTTATTAATCTATCAAAATTAATTTAATATGGCATAATAAACAATATAAATAATGTAGAAACCTGATACATACTCTAGAATGAATAAAATATATCATTACGTACATGAGTGACTTCATAGTGGTGCTGACAGCAGATGAGAGTTAGTTTGGAGACAGGACAAAATACTTCAATATTTCGCTAATATCAACTCTACGGCTTATTTATCTATCAAAATTCATCTAATATGACATAATAAACAATATAAATAACACAGAAACCTGATACATACTCTAGAATGAATAAAATGTCATTATGTGACCGGTGGAGGCAGCCATAACTGCTCCTGCATTGTTGTAGTATTCACTGCCATCTAGTGACAGCCTTTTGAAGCCATCTATTATAATTTTTGTTTTTAACAAGTTGGCCGTCTCCCACCGAGGCAGGGTGACCCAAAAAGAAAGAAAAAATCCCCAAAAAGAAAATACTTTCATCATTCAACACTTTCACCTCATACATAATCACTGTTTTTGCAGAGGTACTCAGGATACAGCAGTTTAGAAGCATATACGTATAAAGATACACAACATATCCCCCCCAAACTGCCAATACAGTGGACCCCCGCATAACGATGGCATCGCATAGCGATTTTTCCGCATAACGATTACTTTTATCGCAAAATTTTTGCCGCGCATACCGATTAAAAACCCGCATACCGATTTTCGTCCGAGACGCGTCCAATGTGCCCTCAGCCAGCCTCACATGTGCCGCTCCGTCCCATTGTTTACCAGCCAGCCTCCGCGGTAACATCCAAGCATACACTCGGAATATTTCGTATTATTACAGTATTTTCGGTGCTGTTTCTGGAAAATAAGTGACCATGGGCCCCAAGAAAGCTTCTAGTGCCAACCCTGTGGTAAAAAGGGTGAGAATTAGTATGGAAATTAAGAAAGATTTTGAAGGGTTTGGGGCTAACCCTGAGAAGCCTATGCCAGTTGTGGAATCCATTGTCCCTACTTCAAAGATTAAGGAAATGTGTGCAGAGTGGGTTGAACTGCAAACCTTTATAGATGAAAATCACCCTGACACAGCTGTTGCAAGCCGTGCTTGTGACTATTTCAATGACAATGTTATGGCCCATTTTAGGAAAGTCTTGAAGGAACGGGAGGTACAGAGCTCTATGGACAGATTTGTTGTGCGACAGAGGTCCAGTGACTCTCAAGCTGGTCCTAGTGGCATTAAAAGAAGAAGGGAAGTAACCCCAGAAAAGGACTTGCTACCTCAAGTCCTAATGGAAGGGGATTCCCCTTCTAAACAGTAAGAAGATAATGCTCTCCCCTCCTCCCATCCCATCAATCATCACCAGATCTTCAATAAAAGTAAGTGTCATGTAATTGTGCATGCCTTTTTCAGTTTGTGTGTATTAAAATTAACATTTCATGTGGTAAAAAAATTTTTTTTTCATACTTTTGGGCGTCTTGCACGGATTAATTTTATTTCCATTATTTCTTATGGGGAAAATTCATTCGCATAACGATTATTTCGCATAACGATGAGCCCTCTTGCACGGATTAAAATCGTTAACCGGGGGTCCACTGTATCCCAAACCCCTCCTTTAAAGTGCAGGCATTGTACTTCCCATTTCCAGGACTCAAGTTCGGCTATATAGAAATAACCGGTTTCCCTGAATCCCTTCACCAAATATTACCCTGCTCACACTCCAACAGATCGTCAGGTCCCAAATACCATTCGTCTCCATTCACTCCTATCTAACACACTCACTCACGCACGCTTGCTGGAAGTCCAAGCCCCTCGCCCACAAAACCTCCTTTACTCACTCCCTCCAACCTTTTTGAGGACGACCCATACCCCGCCTTCATTCCTCTACAGATTTATACGCTCTCCATGTCATTCTACTTTGATCCATTCTCTCTAAATGACCAAACCACCTCAACTCCTCTTCAGCCCTCTGACTAATTTCCACACTTCCACTAATTTCCTTCTAATTTCCACACTCCAAATTTTCTGCACAATATTTACACCACACATTGCCCTTAGACAGGACATCTCCACTGCCCCCAACCACCTCCTTGCTGCAGCATTTACAACCCAAGCTTCACACCCATATAAGAGTGTTGATACCACTATACTTTCATACATTCCCTTCTTTGCCTACATAGATAACGTTTTTTTGTCTCCCCAAATACCTCAACGCACCACTCGCCTTTTTTCCTTCATCAGTTCTATGATTATTTGATATCTTATTTTTCTTTATCTAAATCATTTGATACCCTCATCACCTTACTCTTTTTTATGTTCACTTTCAACTTTCTACCTTTACACACACTCCCAAACTCGTCCACTAACCGTTGCAATTTCTCTTCAGAATCTCCCATAAGATTTTTAGATTTTGCCACCGAAGTGGCTAGTTTATTATGCACCCCATATCCATTCTGTGGATGGTAGTGCAAGAGCATATGGATACACAAAAGGCCTAGGAACTAGGCCCCAAAGAGTTAACAGGAATAGATTATGAAAGATTCATATCTCCTTCCAATTCTTTTGATAATCGCCAAAACTTTCCTTGAAATCAGTCACCTTTAGTGATTCATATCTTTCCACTGGGTTCAATCCCGGCCGGGGGTATGGTATGGTTTATATCAATTTTATCATGGAGTAATCCAATGTGTGATGGGATCCATAGCAATTGTGCATTAATTCCTTTGTCCCTAATTTTTGAGTATCTATATCTGGCTTCTCCAATGAGCATGTTGTTGGAGTCATTATACGAGTCAAGAGCCTTCAATGATGACATAGAATCAGTAATGATGATAGTCAAGCTGAGTGTCATAGGTTAGCTTTAGCGCTATTAGGATTGCAAACAATTCAGTTTGCAGTGTAGATGCCCAGTTGTTAATTCTCATGCCTAGCTCAACAAATTTATTAGCGTTCTTAACTAGGGAGGTGGCAACAAGAGCAGATGTAGCCCTGCCAGAAGACTCCTGTTTAGATCCATCAGTGTATATAACTTGTGATAACTTATTACTACCAGCTAGGTGAGAAATTTCTTCTTGAGCAGTTGCTCTAACAAGAGATTTAAGGAAGGGATTACTAGCAATGAGCTTCTTGGGAGGAACTTGCAGGTATGTGATACTAAATGAACACATCTTCCACAGAGGGGTAAATGCTCTTGTTGCCTACAGTGATACAGTTCATGCAGGTTTATAAAACTTAATACAAATTTCACGTTTTCACAAACCATTTAGAACTGTGTATGTTTACCTCTAGACACTTGGTAAGATTCACTGTGACAGTGTCTGGTTCGTTTCTCAACATTCTAATACCGAGTACAGTGTTAATCTCAACAATCCTATCACTGATACTAGAAATACCAAGCTCCCCTTTCCTCATGTTAAGAACTTTTGTAGATCAGGGACAAAACCATGAATAATTCTGAGAGCTTCATTTTGCATTAACTCCAAGGGTCGGAGAGAACTTTCTCTAGCTAATATCAACATGGGAGCAGCATAATCAATTAAGGACCTAACATAGGCTATGTACATCATTCTCCCCGATTCTCACATTACACCATAGTTGGGGTTGTAGCCAGCAACAGCTTTGAGAACATTTAGCCTAGCTTTGCATTTCTTATTTAGTTGTGGTATAGTGGATTTGTTAAAGGGTACATCACACCAAGATATCTATAAGTTTTAACGTAGCTAATGATTTCACCCTGCAAATAGATGGGTGGGGGATGTCGTTTGCTTGTTAAGATCTTTGTTTTAGAGGAAGATATTATGAGGCCTAGTCGATTACAAATTGCTTGAGCTTCATTAAGAATGGTACTCATCTTATGCCCTGTTGTGTGGATCATGATATCATCAGCATAGCTTATAGCTATATGTTTAGGTGAGGCAGGCAGAGCATTTAGGAGAGCATTAATCAGAATATTAAATAGCATGGGACTAAGAACTCCTCCCTGCGGTGTACCTAAAGACATTTCTTTAGACTCCCTTCTGAAGCCTTGGTAAAGGACAGAGGATACTCTATTTGATGGGTATCCTATTATCCAGCAGAGTAAGCTACCACCAATATTCATTTTGGCTAGTTAATGTAGTATAACGGTTCTGTTTGCAATATCAAATGCAGATTTTAGATCAAGAAAAGTGGTAAAACTAGTAGAGGTGTGTGCAGTGAGAAAGGTGGAAATACAGTTCTGCACACTTTTACCTTTCATGAACCCATAGAGGTAGGGGGAAAGTTGGTGTCTGATTCTCTAGTACAGTCTGTTAAGCATCATTCTTTCAAAAGCTTTACAAAGACAACTAGTTAAGGAGATAGGCCTAAATGTATCAGGCTGTTGGGGCTTAGGGATAGGCACAAAGAGACTATTGGTCCAGGAAATAGGAAGAACGCCCTCATTGTACCTGAGATTATACAGTGCCAACAAAGGGTTATCAGGCACATGCCTTAGAGTTCTGAGAATATCATAGGTTATACCATCCTCTCCAGGAGCAGTTGATCGACCTTTAGAAACATTCACTTCTCCATGCTGCTCCTCCCCAATTTGATATCCTATTTTTCTTTTATCTAAATCATTTGATACCCTCATCACCTTACTCTTTTCTATGTTCACTTTCAACTTTCTACGTTTACACACACTCCCAAACTCGTCCACTAACCGTTGCAATTTCTCTTTAGAATCTCCCATAACCACAGTATTATCAGCAAAAAGTAACTGTCAATTCTCATTTTGTATTTGATTCCCCATAATTTATTCCCACCCCTCTACCGAACACCCTAGCATTTACTTCTTTTACAACCCCATCTATAAATATATTAAACAACCATGGTGACATTACACATCCCTGTCTAAGACCTACTTTTACCTAACCTAACCTGAGCCTCACTGTCCTCATAAAAACTCTTTACATCATTTAGTAACTTACCACCTATTCCATATACGTATACTTGCAACATCTGCCACATTGCTCCCCTATCCACTCTATCATATGCCTTTTCTAAATCCATAAATGCAATAAAAACTTCTCTATCTCTATCTAAATACTGTTCACATATATGCTTCAATGTAAACACTTGATCTACACATCCCCTACCCACTCTAAAACCTCCTTGCTCATCCGCAATCCTACATTCTGTCTTGCCTCTGATTCTTTCAGTAATAATCCTACCGTACACTTTTCCTGGTATACTCAGTAAACTTATTCCTCTATAATTTTTACAATCTCTTTTGTATACATGTATTATTATTTTTATTTTGTTTATTAACATGCTGTCCGATTCCCACCAAGGCAGGGTGGCCCGAAAAAGAAAAACTTTCACCATCATTCACTCCGTCACTGTCTTGCCAGAAGGGTGCTTTACACTACAGTTTTTAAACTGCAACATTAACACCCCTCCTTCAGAGTGCAGGCACTGTATTATTATTATTATTATTATTATTATTATTATTATTATTATTATTATTATTATTAATTATTATTATTATTAATTATTATTATTAATTATTATTAATTATTATTAATTATTATTAATTATTATTATTATTATTATTATTATTATTATTATTATTTATTATTTATTATTATTATTATTATTATTATTATTATTTATTATTTATTATTTATTATTATTATTATTATTATTATTATTTATTCAGTGGACCCCCGCATACCGTTGGCATCACATAACGTTAAATCCGCATACCGCTACATTTTATTGCCAAGATTTTGCCTCGCATACCGCTAAAAAACCCGCTCAATGCTGTTCGTCTGAGACGTGTCTGTGCGGCCTGAGCCACGCTTACATGTTCCGCCGGTGGCATTGTTTACCAGCCAGCCTCCACGGTAACATCCAAGCATACAATCGGAACATTTCGTATTATTAGTGTTTTTGGTGATTTTATCTGCAAAATAAGTGACCATGGGCCCCAAGAAAGCTTCTAGTGCCAACCCTACAGCAATAAGGGTGAGAATTACTATAGAGATGAAGAAAAAGATCATTGATAAGTATGAAAGTGGAGTGCGTGTCTCCGAGCTGGCCAGGTTGTATAATAAACCCCAATCAACCGTCGCTACTATTGGTGGTACAGCTGCTGCTGCTGCTGTACCACCGTCAGCTGCTGCTGCACTGTCAGCTGCTGCTGCTGCTGTAGTACCGTCTGCTGCTGCTGTAGCATCGTCTGCTGCTGCTGTAGCATCGTCTGCTGCTGCTGTAGCATCGTCTGCTGCTGCTGTAGCATCGTCTGCTGCTGCTGTAGCATCGTCTGCTGCTGCTGTAGCATCGTTTGCTGCTGCTGTAGCATCGTTTGCTGCTGCTGTAGCACCGTCAGCTGCTGCTGCTGCTGCTGTAGTACCGTCTGCTGCTGCTGTAGTACCGTCTGCTGCTGCTGCTGCTGCTGTAGCACCGTTGTTGGTGTGGCTTATTGAGAATACCAAGAAACAATTAACCCCAGAGGATTTGCCACCCAGGATAACCCAAAAAAGTCAGTGTCATCGAAGACTGTCTAACTTATTTCTATTGGGGTCCTTAATCTTGTCTCCCAGGATGCAACCCACACCAGTCAACTAACACCCAGGTGAACAGGGAAAAATGCCTGGAACTAGTGCTCATATTGGTGAATTTAAAGCCAGCAAAGGTTGGTTTGAGAGATTTAAGAATCGTAATGGCATACACAGTGTGATAAGGGCTGTTCTGGAAGAAAATGCCAAAGAGGACCTACAGTACTCAGGAGGAAAAGGCACTCCCAGGACAGTGTCTCATCAGTCATTGCTGCATCTTCAATAAAGGTAAGTGTCATTTATTCTTCATTTAGTAGAGTAGTACATGCACAATATATATTGTGCATGTACTACTCTACTATTGTGCATGTATCCTTCTCTTTGTGTGTAGGAAAATGTATATTTCATGTGGTAAAAATTTTTTTTCATACTTTTGGGTGTCTTGCACGGATTAATTTGATTTCCATTATTTCTTATGGGGAAAACTCATTCGCATAACGATAATTTCACATAACAATGAGCTCTCTTGCACGGATTAATATCGCTATGCGGGGGTCCACTGTATTAATATACTATTATTATACGTATTGTTATTATTTATTAGTACGTACTTATTCTTATAATTTGTATTATTATACTATGTATTATATAATTATTTTATTATACGTATTATTATTATTATTATTAGTATGTATGTATTCTTATAATACGTAATTTATATTATTATTACATATACATTTGTAGATGAATGGTTCAGAGAACCGACACGTTGATAAATTAGACACATGTGCAACTCTTCGGTATCTTTATCGAGGAAACGTTTCGCCACACTGGCTTCATCAGTCCATACGTAGGAGAAACTTGAAGGACAGGAGGAGAATGAGGTAATCAGTCCCTCAACCTTGAGTCGGTGTGTTCAGTCCATCAATCTTGAATAGAATACGGCATATGAGCGGAGAAGCTGCTTATAAACCGTATGGCAGGAGAGGTGCAGCAGTCATAGGTGGTGTCACATTTGTTCAATGTGGAAGTAGGTTGTGCCCAAGAATTAGGCAAGCGAAGAATTCCTAAGTATTAAGATCCCAAGAAGTTGCAGTGTCTGACAGGTTTGTAGATGACCTACTTCCACATTGAACAAATGTGACACCACCTATGACTGCTGCACCTCTCCTGCCATATGGTTTATAAGCAGCTTCTCCGCTCATATGCCGTATTCTATTCAAGATTGATGGACTGAACACATTGACTCAAGGTTGAGGGACTGATTACCTCATTCTCCTCCTGTTCTTCAAGTTTTTCCTACGTATGGACTGATGAAGCCACTGTGTGGCGAAATGTTTCCTCAATAAAGATACCGAAGAGTTGCACATGTCTCATTACATATACATGGAACCTTGACTTACAAGTTTAATCCGTTTCAGGAGCTAGCTCGTAACTCAGTTTACTCGTATATCAAATTAATTTTCCTTTTTTGAATAAATTGAAAAGCCATTAATACGTTCCTGCACTCTTAAGAGACTAGAAAAAATACTTGAAATATGACGCTATTATCAACTGTACGGCTTATTATCTATCACAGTTTATCTAATATGATAATAATAAACAATATAATTAACACAGAAACATGATATATACCCTAGAATGAATAAAATACTCCATTTCCTGTCCAGCTTTGACTATACAGTGGACCCTCGACCAACGATGGCTTCGATTAACGATAAATCTGACCAGCGATACATTTTAACGCAAAAATTTTGCCTCGACTAGCGCTAAAAAACTCGACCAACACTATTCATTCCGTCTGAGACGCGTCCACTTCTGGCCAGTGTTTACAAGCCAGCCAGCCACCGTGGTCGCTTCCAAGCATACAATCGGAACATTGCCTATTATCACAGTCTTTTTAGTGATTGCACCTGGAAAATAAGTGACCATGGGCCCCAAGAAAGCTTCTAGTGCCAACCCTACAGGAAAAAGGGTGAGAATTACTATGGATATGAAGAAAGAGATCATTGCTAAATATGAAAGTGGAGTGCATGTCTCCGAGCTGGCCAGGTTGTACACAAAACCCCAATCAACCATCGCTACTATTGTGGCCAAGAAAACGGCAATCAAGGAAGCTGTTCTTGCTAAAGGTGCAACTATATTTTCGAAACTGAGATCGCAAGTGATAGAAGATGCTGAGAGACTGTTATTGGTGTGGATAAACGAAAAACAGATAGGAGATAGCATCTCTCAAGCGATCATATATGAAAAGGCTAGGAAGTTGTATGAGGATTTAATTAGAAAAATGCCAGCAACTAGTGATGTGAGTGAATTTAAGGCCAGCAAAGGTTGGTTTGAGAGAGTTAAGAATTGTAGTGGCATACATAGTGTGATAAGGCATGGTGAGGCTGCCAGTTTGGACCAAAAAGCAGCTGAAAAATATGTGCAGGAATTCAAGGAGTACATAGACAGTGAAGAATTGAAACCTGAACAAGTGTTTAATTGTGACACTGACAATGTGAAACACTTTAGGAATGTCATAAAGGAACAGGACGTACAGTCCTCTATGGACAGATATGTTGTGCGACAGAGGTCCAGTGACTCTCAAGCTGGTCCTAGTGGCATTAAAAGAAGGGAAGTAACCCCGAAAAAGGACTTGCCACCTCAAGTCCTAAAGGAAGGGGATTCCCCTTCTAAACACTAACACCATCGACACTCTCCCCCCCTCCCATCCCATCAATCATCACCAGATCTTCAATAAAGGTAAGTGTCATGTAACTGTGCATGTCTTCTTCAGTTTGTGTGTATTAAAATTAATATTTCATGTGGTAAAATTTTTTTTTTTTCAATACTTTTGGGTGTCTTGCACGGATTAATTTGATTTCCATTATTTCTTATGGGGAAAATTAACTCGACTAACGATAATTTCGATGAACGATGAGCTCTCAGGAACGGATTAATATTGCTGGTCGAGAGTCCACTGTAGTATCTTCCCAGGCTCTTACTGTAAGAGAAAATGGAATATTTTTGAGGCTAACTGCAGTAGATCACTATTTTTCTAAGGAAAACATTCAAAATATCGTATATAAACACAAAATCATAGTACACTACAGAATGTGACTTTGTCAATGGTCCGAGTCGGACCGAAACGTCGTCATAAGCTTCTCTCTTTTATGTGCGGGTTATTTGTGTATCGTTCCGGTCATGGTATTGTGCCTTTTTGTTATTTATTTAAGTGTATATGTACCTACTCACTCGGAGCAGAAATGGTGGGGGAGGTTGAGGGTGGGGGAGGTTGAGGGTGGGTGATGTTGAGGCTGTGGCATGTGATGTCAGTGGCCCTGTGAACCTCCAACAACAACATAGTTTTGTTTGATACAATTTGTTTTGTTTAATCACTGAACATAACTGATACAGCTTTAGTATCTACATATCTTAGATGTACTAAGCTGGTATTGCCTGGCTAAATCCATGGAAATCTTTCAGCCTCTGCTTATGTCCCCTGGCAATTGCTACTCAGTCTGTTCCATGACCCTTCTAGTAGGTTTGGAGTCTATGAATGTGTTAATAATCTGCTTCCTCAGTGTTTTGCCTTCGTCTTTCAACTTCCTGGTACAGTGGAGCCCCGCTTTATGATGGCATCATGTTACGTTAAATCCTCCATACGATACATTTTAAAGCAAAAATTTTGCCTCGCCTCGCGCTAAAAAACTCGCCTCTCGCGATTCGTCTGGGACACGTCACGTGTGTGGCCTGAGCGCGCCTCAGCTGCCCCATGGGTGCCAGTGTTTACAAGCCAGCCAGTGCGGTCGCATCCACGCATACATTCAGTACATTTTGTATTATCACAGTGTTTTTAGTGATCGTAGCTGCAAAATAAGTCACCATGGGCCCCAAGAAAGCTTCTAGTGCTAACCCTGTGGTAAAAAGGGTGAAAATTACTATGGAAATGAAGAAAGAGATAATTGCTAAGTACGAAAGTGGAGTGCATGTCTCGGAGCTGGCCAGGTTGAATACCAAACCCCAAGCAACCATCGCTACTATTGTGGCCAACAAAACGGCAATCAATGAAGCTGCTCTTGCAAAAGGTGCAAGTTTGTTTTCGAAACAGAGATCGCAAGTTGTAGAAGATGTTGAGAGACTGTTATTGGTGTGGATAAACGAAAAATAGATAGGAGATACCATCTTTCAAGCGATCGTATGTGAAAAGTCTAGAAAGTTGCATGACGATTTAATTAGAAAAATGCCTGCAACTAGTGGTGATGTGAGTGAATTTAAGGCCAGGAAAGGTTGGTTTGAGAGATTTAATATTCGTAGTGGCAGACATTGTGTGATAAGGCATGGTGAGACTGCCAGTTCGGACCAAAAAGCGGCTGAAAAATATATGAAGGTATTCAAGGACTACATAGATAGTGAAGGACTGAAACCTGAACATGTTTGTGATGAAACAGGCCTGTTTTGGAAGAAAATGCCAAACGGGACCTACATTACTCGGGAGGAAAAGGCACTCCCAGGTCATAAGCCTATGAAAGAGGCTTACTATCTTGTGTGCTAATGCTAAGCAAAATGAAGCCTTTATTGGTGTATCACTCTGAAACTCCCAGGGCGTTCAGGGCAAAACTATGCCCCTCAAGGCTAAATTTGTGTGCGCTTTTGGAGGGCAAACATAAGGCATGGTCACAAGGACTTTCTCTATGACTGGTTACACCATCCCCATTTGCCCCACTGTGAAAAATTACCTCCTGGAAAATAAATTGGACCTTAAGTGCTTCCTGATATTAGACAATGCTCCTGGTCATCCTTCGGGACTTGGCAGGTGACTTTCTGGGGACATGAAGCTTCATTAAGGCAAGTTTTTTGCCTCCTAATACCACTCCTCTCCTGCAGCCCATGGACCAGCAGGTCATTTCTACCTTCAAAAAACTCTACACAAAAGCTGTGTTTCAAAAGTGCTTTGTAGTGACCTCAGACACTCGATTGACTCTAAGAGAGTTTTGGAAAGATCACTTTAGTATCCCAGTTGTGAAAACCTTAAGGTAAGGCTTGGGAGGGATGACTAAGAGGCCCTTTGAACTCTGCTTGAAAGAAATTGTGGCCAGATATGTAGACAAAAGGGATTTTGAAGGGTTTGAGGCTAACCCTGAGAAGCGTATGCCAGTTGTGGAATCAGTTGTGGCATTGGGGGAGTCCTTGGGGTTGGAGGTTAGTGGGGAGGATGCGGAAGAGTTGGTGGAGGAGAACAATGAAGAACTAACCACTGATGAGCTGCAAGATCATCTTCAACAGCAAGAGGCCAGACCTGAGGAAACTGCTTCAGAGGAGGGGAGAGAGAAATTGAAGAAGTTGTCTACTTCAAAGATTAAGGAAATGTGTGCAAAGTGGCTTGAAGTGCAAACCTTTATGGATGAAAATCATCCTCAGACAGCTATTGCAAGCCGTGCTGGTGACTATTACAATGTTGTGAACCACTTTAGACAAATCATTAAGGAACGAGAGGTACAGAGCTCTATGGACAGGTATGTTGTGTGACAGGTCCAGTGACTCTCAAGCTGGTCCTAGTGGCATTAAAAGAAGTAGTAACCCCAGAAAAGGACTTGCTACCTAAAGTCCTAATGGAACGGGATTCCCCTTATAAACAATAACTTCCACACACTCCCCTCCCCCATCCATCAATCATCACCAAAATTTTCCCAATAAAGGTAAGTGTCATGAAATTCTATTCTTATAGAAGTAGTATTAACTGTGCATGCTTCTTCATTTTGTGTTATAAAATTAATATTTCATGTTTTTTTTTTTTTTTTTTTGTCAATATTTTCAGGTTTCTTGCACTGATTAATTTGATTTCCATTATTTCTTAGGGGGAGCATTAATTTGCCTTAAAATAATTTCGGCTCACAATGAGCTCTCGGGAACGGATTAATATCGTAAGGCAGGGGTCCACTGTATTTCTACATATGAGGTTCCTAGCTTCATTCACCTCTTTCTGCTGGTGCATATCTCTTCATCTCCTTGGTTTCACATACACTTGATACAGTCACCTGAGCACTTGGGATTAGTCCTGGCAGACTGTGCTCTTATTCATTTGCTCATTCTACAAAATTTCCTGTCTAGAAAATCATAGAATAAAACATGACAAACTTTAGAAAATCATGGACATGTTTAACATCAACACAAAACAAAATTCCTTGACCTGACGTTTCAAATCCCAATCTCTCCTCTAGGATTGATGCGATTTTCATCCCCATTTGACTCTCCACCACCTGATCTGACTAAGATGCTTGTATGCCTAAGAATGATGTTTTTGCTTTCTGTGTACAGTAACTGATAAACCCTTTACTGTGGATAAAAACTTTTATAAATTTTCCCTTGCTAAAAGTGTCCTCATAATTACCGACTTTATTAATACTGTCTTATTTTGTTACATTTCAAGTTGCACTTAATTGTTGAAGGATAAAATGATTTTTACAGATGTCGGGCCATCACAACACAAGTTATCGTTACAAAGAACCGGGGATTAGATTCTGCAAAATGGGGAGACGACGAGAAGAGAGAAGGGTAAAACTAGAAAACAGAAAGAGAACAACAGTTGCCAAACGAAGAAATGTGAATGATCTTACAGATGGTATAGGTGACGATGAAACTGTTGATTCCTCTATGAACCAGGCAAGTCAGAAGGTTTTCTTTCTGTTAGTATATTCCTGTAAGTCATAAATTTTTGTGTGTGTGGTAATGATAATCATTAATTATAGTGTGTAATTTAAAATTGTTTTGCTGTACTGATAAAATGTCAAATAGCATTTAATAAGACTGGTAGATATCTTACATAGTTACTTTCTCAGTGGAAAGGGAGCAAGAGTGTCAGAATTATAGAAGAATGAGTCTGTTGAGCATAATAGGATGACAAGGGTAGATAAATCTGGAGCAGAGGGAAGGAGGGGTAGGGGTCATCCCAGGAAGGTTGCAGGAAGAGGGTAAAGAAAGTGTTGAATGGTAGGTCTTGACCAACCATCAGGTTTATTGGAGCATGTTAGACCAGATTTTCATGGCTTCACAGGTTATGTGACAAAGGTAACATTTATGAAGGGATTTAGGGAAACCGGTTAGCTGGACTTAAGTTCATTATTCAAACCTTTTAATTCTGAGAAGGGAGACTTGCAAAAGGAGTGGCGTAGTGCCGGGTCCAAAAAACTCGGCAGGAGAGGGCTATTTGTGTTAAAAAAAAAAAAATCTTGAGTATACCAGGTACAGTGTGTTGCAGAATTATTATTGAAAGCATTTCAAAAAAAATCCAAAAATAAGATGCTGAAGAACAAGGAGGCCTTAGGAAAATCAGAAGAGGTGCAGACTCAGTGTTTACATTAAAGCATTCAAGTAAATAATTACAGGTCTCCCTCAACATTCACGTTTTCAACTTTCATGGGCTTCACACATTCGCGAATTCCCAACCGCCAAATTCCCAGCCGCCAAATCATATTTAAGTTTCCCGCCACCTGCGAGTCCCTACTACCCTCCCTCCGACCCCCGCAACTGGCAGCCAGCCCTCCCACCACTCAGTGTGGTGAGTGTTTTGTTTGTTCATTATTTGCTATTAAACTACAGTATAAATAATGTAAACCCATTCATGACTGCATATTGAATGGCTATTCGGACAGGTATTAAGACGTGACATCATGTGTTTACTCTTGAGCACTGCAAAGAATTAAACATTCTGCTACGGGCTAATAATAACAATAGTAATAATAATAATAATAATAATAATAATAATAATAATAAATATGATATAATTGAAGAAGGAAATTGTACAAAAATACGAAGGAGTGGTTGACACATCGTCAGTGTGACTGTGTTTATGCTGGAGTTAACATTAGTCTCCCTGCTCTTCCAAACATTTCACAATAATTCATTGTGTTTTGGTGCTTGTAGATTGAGTGTGACTGGAGGGGTAGAGGCAGTGATTGAGGCAATGGTATTTAATGACATACATGTTATTAATAATATGTACTATTATTATTTATAACATGTTATTAGCCTGGTGGCTAACGCTCTCGCTTCACACGGCGAGGGCCTGGGTTCGATTCCCAGCCAGAGTAGAAACATTGGACGTGTTTCTTTCCACCTGTTGTCTGTTCCCCATCAGTAAAATGGGTACCTGGGTGTTAGTCGACTGGTGTGGGTCGCATCCCGGGACACTGACCTAATTTGCCCGAAATGCAGAGCATAACAAGGGAGTTTCTATATAGTAGTATGTCATTGTTGTCAGCTAGGACTGTATACCTTGTACATGTACTTGTAGTAAATAAAGATATTATTATTATTATTATTATTAACTGGCAGCCAGCCCTCCCACCCGCCACTCACTCAGTCTGTCAGTCTCCAGCCACTGTGCGAGTCGGTCATTGCTGTTTGTGTGGTGGTGAAAGTATGTCTCATGCCATGCAGTTACACTCCATATAATCATCTCCATTCAAGTCATCAGTAACTGCATGTAATATCAATAGAGAAATAAAGAATTATAATTTAAATTTTTTTAATCATCACAAGTCATCAGAGTTTTGTCTGCCTTACGATTTGGTGAGTGTTTTGTTTGTTCATTATTTATTAAACTACAGTATAAATAATGTCAACTCTTTCATGACTGCTAATAATAATAATAAAAAATTAATAATAATAAAAAATAATAAATACGAGGGTTGAAGCAGTGGTGGTAGAGACATCGTCAGTCAGAAAGGTTTTGTTTATGCTGGAGTGAGAATTATCCTCTGCGCTCTTCCAAACATTTCACAATAATTCATTGTGTTTGGTGCTTGTTGATTGACTGTGACTGCTACATAATTAACCATGGGCCCAAAAAATTTGGTAAAGAAACTGAGAAGCACGAAAGAAATTGAAGAAAGAAATTTATATAAAAATACGAGGCAGTGGTGGAGGCAGTACAATATTTTACGATGTTCTCAGGAAACTATTTTATGATTGTTCATGAGAACATAAAAAGGGGGAACACTGCAGTAGACCTGTTGGCCCATACAATTCAGGTCCTTCACAAATCTAGCCCAATAACAGAATAAATGCTACCCAAGCAATAAGCTTTGAACATTCTATTTACTTGCATGCAAGACCCATTCAAATCCAACCACCTCTCACTTGTGTATTTATCCAACCTAAATTGAAGCACCCAAGGTTTTAGCTTTGATAGGACCTTGGGTAGCTTTAAAAAGAAAATTGGACAAATATATGAGTGGGAGGAGCATGTACGTATATACATGTATATACATAGATTATTTCATTTTATTTATTTATTTTTTTTTTTTTTATTATCACACTGGCCGATTCCCACCAAGGCAGGGTGGCCCAAAAAAGAAAAACTTTCACCATAAATTCACTCCATCACTGTTTTGCCAGAAGGGTGCTTTACACACAGTTTTTAAACTGCAACATTAACACCCCTCCTTCAGAGTGCAGGCACTGTACTTCCCATCTCCAGGACTCAAGCCCGGGCCTGCCGGTTTCCCTGAATCCCTTCAAAAATTTTACTTTGCTCACACTCCAACACCCACGTCAAGTATTAAAAACCATTTGTCTCCATTCACTCCTATCAAACACCTCACGCATGCCTGCGGAAGTCCAAGCCCCTCGCACACAAAACCCCCTTTTAAACCCCCTCCCTCCAACCCTTCCTAGGCCGACCCCTACCCGCCTTCCTTCCACTACAGACTGAAAACACTCTTGAAGTTATTCTGTTTCGCTCCATTCTCTCTACATGTCCGAACCACCCCCACAACCCTTCCTCAGCCCTCTGGACAACAGTTTTGGTAATCCCGCACCTCCTCCAAAATTCCAAACTATGAATTCTCTGCATTATATTCACACCACACATTGCCCTCAGACATGACATCTCCACTGCCTCCAGCCTTCTCCTCGCTGAAAACATTCATCACCCATCTTCACACCCATATAAGATGTTGGTAAACTATACTCTCATACATTCCCCTCTTTGCCTCCAAGGACAAAGTTCTCTGTCTCCACAGACTCCTAAGTGCACCACTCACTCTTTTTCCCTCATCAATTCTATGATTCACCTCATCTTTCATAGACCCATCCGCTGACACGTCCACTCCCAAATATCTGAATACGTTCACCTCCTCCATACTCTCTCCTCCAATCTGATATTCAATCTTTCATCACCTAATCTTTTTGTTATCCTCATAACCTTACTCTTTCCTGTATTCACCTTTAATTTTTTTCTATTGCACACCCTAACCAAATTCTTTCCACCAATCTCTGCAGCTTCTCTTCAGAATCCCCAAGAGCACAGTGTCATCAGCAAAGACAGCTGTGACAACTCCCACCCTTGTGTGATTCTTTATCTTTAACTCCACGCCTCTTGCCAAGACCCTCGCATTTATTTTCCTTACAACCCCATCTTTTAAATATATTAAACAACCACGGTGACATCACCCCATCCTTGTCTAAGCCTACTTTTCTGGGAAAAAATTTCCCTCTTTTCTACATACTCTAACTTGAGCCTCACTATCCTCGTAAAAACTCTTCACTGTTTTCAGTAACCTACCTCCTACACCATACACTTGAAAACATCTGCCACATTGCCCCCCTATCCACCCGGTCTACGCCTTTTTCCAAATTTCCATAAATGCCACAAAGACCTCTTTAGCCTTATCTAAATACTGTTCACTTATATTTTTCACTGTAAACACCTGGCCCAAACACCCCCCCTATTTTTTCCTAAAGCCTCCTTGTTCATCTGCTATCCTATTCTCTGTCTTACTCTTAATTTCTTTCAATTATAACTCTCCCCATACACTTTACCAGGTAAAACCTAAACAGACTTATCCCCCTATAAATTTTGCACTCTCTTTTATCCCCTTTGGCCTTTATACAAAGGAACTAGGGCATGCTCTCTGCCAATCCCTAGGACCTTACCCTCTTCCATACATTTATAATAATTGCACCAACCCCCTCCAAAACTATATCCCCCACCTGCTTTTAAACATTTCTATCTTTATCCCATGAATCCCGGCTCCCTTTAACCCCCTTTCATTTTACCTACTGCCTACGAACTTCCCCACACTCACAACTGGCTCTTCCTCACTCCTAACAAGATTTATTCCTCCTTGCCCTATACACGAAATCACAGCTTCCCTATCTTCATAAACATTTAACAATTCCTCAAAAATTTCCCTCCATCTTCATTTTTATTTTATTATATTTTCCCGCAATATATTGGGGCACCAAACATCGCGATTTTTCAACATTCACGGGCTCTTGATCCCCTAACCCCCGCGAATGTTGAGGGAGACCTGTAGAAAGGGTAAGGCCCCATGTGTTGCATTTTAAGTTTAAATAAGCAATATAATAGTGGACAGGGAGCAGTGTGGCAGATATTGCAAATACTGTATATGGAAGAGGGAGTTGATTACCAAGTGCTGCAGAGATTTTGAGGAGACTTGGTTCATTTTAAAGGAATGTAGTAGAGAGGAGACTTTTTTCCCTAGAAAAGTGAGCCTTAGGCAGGGTTGTTTTGTCACTATAGTTGTTCAACCCTTCTAGTGGTCATCACATAGGTCTGTCATTGATCCCAGGGGTCCCTCGTGTAGATATATTTTTTGAGTGCAGCTCCCTCAGATAAGCTGTAAGCAGTAAATTTTGGCTTTGATATAAGAGAATGGATCTGTGCAGTAAGTGTTAACAGTATAAAAAAATCCTTCCCTATGTAGTACATGATGGGACAAACTAAACTCCAGCTTTGTATTTGGTTTAACCCTTTCATTGTTCAGGCCCCCAAAATTAATATTGCTCTCTGTGTCTACTTTAAAAAATAAAATATTTTCTTCTGAAATGGTACAGAATCTTCTTCTGAAGATAATGGCACTAAAAATCCAAAATTTGATGGAAAACTTATGAAATTATGCAGGTGCAAAGTTAGTGGTCTAGCGCAATTTACATATTGGCGATTTCCTCTTGTTTAAAGCCAATTCCATTGCTCTATTCCAACCAAATTATTAGCATTTTTTCACTGTAAAACCTTTGTTCTGTCACTGAGCACAGGAAAATTTGCCCTTTCAAATATTTCAGCTACCCTATGAAGTGCACAGAATTTGGTAATTTGACCAATTTTGCACAATTAAAAAAATGCCAGTTTTAAAAAAATAATCCAATAAAACAAGCAGACATTCCGAGACATTCCTCTGTTCATTAGTCACGCCCCCAGGCCTCTCCTAAATTACACTTGCCTTCCATTTGAATTTTTAATTGCACAAAAAATAGGGAATTGACTCTTATTTTTTTGCTAAAAATATTACCAGGAATGATTGGTCATGGTTTACAGCATCCCAGTAATCAGATTACTTATTTAAAAAACCCATAAAACAGACTGAGAGGTGGGAGGGGGGGCTTACCCCATCCTTGGAATATCAACAAAATCAGATGTTTTCACTATTTGGAGCTCAATTTCAAGCTACTTCCCCGTCCCGAAATTCGTCAAAATCATTCCTATTTCAGTAAATTATGTCTTCCATTCTATCGAATAATCAAGAAGCCACCAGAAAACCATCCAAGAAAATACCTGAAAATTGCTGTATTAAACCATACACAGTCAGTTTTTCCTATTTTATCATGCACTTGTGAGCAAGGGAATTTTTTTTCTACTATGCCCTTGCTGCAAACACCTTTTTCTCCACATCAAGGGCAAATTTACTGCTCACAGCTTATCTGAATGAGCTGAGCTTATGAGGACTCTTGAATGCACATAACTCATCCCAATGAAACCCTAGAAACCCGTTTCTGCACTACAAATCATTTATTTTTACTCTATTTGATTCGATTATATTATTCATTGTTTTTTGCTACAAAATTTTTACAACTTTAATGCTTCCTATTTGAAATACTCATTTGTACTTCATGTTGTAATTTGTTTACTATAATTTTTTACCACTGAATATATCATTGCTTAGTTAATCTTAAGTTACTTTTAAGCCTGCCCATAATGCTCTGCAACAAGGGCTTTTGGCATGTACACCTTAATCACTATATTTCTTTGTACAACTATGTATCATGTCCAAATAAAAATAAATAAATAAATGGTTGACACAAACTTGCTACCATTATGGTAAGCTCCTCGCTTAGCGACGATTAATTTACGACAATGGTCTTAAGAACAGAACTCCGTCGTTAAGTGAGGGGGAGGCTGCACAGGTTTCCATTTTACACTTGCTTGGCAGGACAGTATACCTCTCCCTGGGGGGTTGCTGTCTACCAGCCTACTACCAGGAATTACTATTTCTATTATTAACTGTTATTACGTTGCTACTATTACTATTTTTTACTTGTATTACTACTACTACAACTAATGATTATAATACGTACAAGTATATGAATTTTCAAAACTTACATATTCAGGAGAGTAAAACAGCAAGGTGGTGGTGGAGGTGGTAGCCTAATAACTTCAGAAATGGTCCAAGTTCTCTATAGTATGATCTTGAAGCTCAGCTTAATGCCACACAAAAAAAATTTCCGCAAACTACTGTCAAGGGAGCCCAATCCTCCAATAGAGAAGTTATTCAAACTGGAATTCCCAAAATTTGTTGAATTTTTACAGAGGGATGGACATTGTACATTACAGGGGAGTGAGAAAGTCATTTTTGAGAACTAAACTCCTCTTTATATTAGTGTGTTTAACTTGTACAGAGTTTGTTTAAAAGATCTTCACTTACAAACATCCCTGAATGTTCATGGAAAAGTTGAGGGGTAAATAATTGCCATTTTTTTTTTTTCCCAAAGAAGTTACATTGTCTAAATGATTTCTTGGAAAAGCCTGTATTTTGGCAAGCATGCATGCAGATGTAAAACGGGTAAAAAAAAAATTTGGGAACTGACGGGGTCATGACAGAAATGTAAAAGCAGGGGGGACTAGTGTTGGAGTGGTTGGTATTTTTTTTAAGAAATGTATGAAAGAGGGAAGGTACCTAGGGATTGGGAGAGAGCAGTATAGTCCCTTTTTATAAAGGAAAGGGGGGCATAAGAGATTGTAAAAATTTTAGAGGAATAATTTACTGAGTATACCAGGAAAAGTGTATGGTAGGGTTATAAATTGAAAGAATTAGAGGCAAGACAGAATGTAGGATTGCGGATGAGCAAGGAGGTTTAGAGTGGGTAGGGGATGTGTAATCAAGTGTTTTACATTGAAGCATATATGTGAACAGTATTTAGATAAAGGTAGAGAAGTTTTTATTGGGATTTATGGATTTTGAAAAGGCATATGATAGTGGAAAAGAGGAGGGAATGGGCAGATGTTGCAATAATGGGAAAAGGTGGTAAGTTACTAAATGCTGTAAAGAGTTTTTATGAGGATAGTGAGGCTCAGGTTAGGTGTGTAAAAAGAGGGAGACTACTTCCCGTAAAAGTAGGTCTTAGACAGGGATGTGTAATGTCACCATGGTTGTTTAATATATTTATAGAGGGGTTGTAAAAGAAGTAAATGCTAGGGTGTTCGGGAGAGGGTGGGATTAAATTATGGGGGAAACAAATACCAAATAGGGAATTGACCAGTTTGCTTTGCTGATGAAACTGTGCTTATGGGGGATTCTAAAGAAAAAATTGCTAGGGTTTGTGGACGAGTTTGGGTGTGTGTGTGTAAAGGTAAAGTTGAAAGTGAACATAGAAAAAGAGCAAGGTGAAAAAGGTATCAAATGATTTAGATAAAGAAAATTGGATATCAAATTGGGGGGGGAGTAGTATGGAAGAAGTGAATGTTTTTTGATAAATTGGGAGTTTTACGGGTTTTGCAATGGAATTTATGAAGGATGAATTAATCATAGAAAAGATGAGGGGGAAAAAGGTGAGTGGTGTGTTGAGGTATATGTGGGGACAAAGGATGTTATCTATGGAGTAAAGAAGGAATGTATGAAAGTGTAGAGTAACAAACACACTTATGTGGGTGTGAGCTTGGGTTGTGAATGCCGCAGCGAGGTGGTGGTTGGAGGCAGTGGAGATGTCCTGTCTAAGGGCAATGTGTGGTGCAAATATTATGCAGAAAATTAAGTGTGTGGAAATTAGGAGAAGGTTTGGAGTTAATAAAAGTATTAATCAGAGGGGTTGTTGAGGTGGTTTGGTCATTTAGAGAGAATGGATCAAAGTAGAATGACATGGAAAGCATATAAATCTGTAGGGGAAGGAAGGGATCAAAGTAGAATGACATGGAAAGCAAGACGGGGTAGGGGTCGTCCTCGAAAAGCTTGGAAGGAAGGGGTAAGGAAGGTTTTGTGGGCGAGAGGCTTGGACTTCCAGCAGGTGTGTGTGAGCGTGTTCGATACGAGTGAATGGAGACGAATGGTATTTGGGACCTGACGATCTGTTGGAGTGTGAGCAGGGTTATATTTAGTGAAGGGATTCAGGGAAACCGTTTATTTTTATATAGTCGGACTTGAGTCCTGGAAATGGGAAGTACAGTGCCTGTACTCTAAAGGAGGGGTTCGGGATATTGGCAGTTTGGAGGGATATGTTGTGTATCTTTATACAATAATGCTTCAAAAATGTTGTTCTGAGCACCTCTGCGAAAACAGTGATTATGTGTGAGTGAGGTGAAAGTGTTGAATGATGATGAAAGATTTTCTTTTTGGGGATTTTCTTTCTTTTTGGGTCACCCTTCCTCGGTGGAAAAACTGCCGACTTGTTAAAAAAAAAAAAAAAATATATATATAAAATATAAAATATATATATAAAATATATAATACATATATATATATACAATATATATATTTACAATTTTATATATACATATATTTTTTTTTTTTTTTTTTTTTTTTTTCTTCAACAAGTCGGCCGTCTCCCACCGAGGCAGGGTGACCCAAAAAAGAAAGAAAATCCCCAAAAAGAAAATACTTTCATCATCATTCAAAACTTTCACCACACTCGCACATTACACTGATTGCAGAGGTGCTCAGAATACAACAGTCTAGAAGCAAACACATATAAAGATACACAACATATCCCTCCAAACTGCCAAATCCCAAACCCCCCTTTAAAGTGCAGGCATTGTACTTTCCCCTTTCCAGGACTCAAGTCCGACTATATAAAATAACCGGTTTCCCTGAATCCCTTCACTAAATATTACCCTGCTCACACTCCCCAAAAATCGTCAGGTCCCAAGTACCATTCGTCTCCCTTCACTCCCTATCTAACACGCTCACGCACGCTTGCTGGAAGTCCAAGCCCCTTACCCACAAAACCTCCTTTTCCCCCCTCTCCAACCCTTTCGAGGACACCCCTACCCCGCCTTCCTTCCCCTAAAGATTTATATGCTTTCCATGTCATTCTACTTTGACCATTCTCTCTAAATGACCAAACCACCTCAACCAACCCCCTTCTTCTGCCCTCTGACTAATACTTTTATTAACTCCACACCTTCTCCTAATTTTCCACCCCTCCGAATTTTCTGCATAATATTTACACCACACATTGCCCTTAAACAGGGCATCTCCACTGCCTCCAACCGTCCCTCGCTGCTGCATTTACCACCCAAGCTTCACACCCATATAAGAGTGTTTGGGACTACTATACTTCATACATTCCCTTCTTTGCCTCCATAGATAACGTTTTTTGACTCCACATATACCTCAACGCACCACTCACCTTTTTTTCCCTCATCAATTCTATGATTAACCCATCCTTCATAAATCCATCCGCCGACACGTCAACTCCCAAGTATCTGAAAACATTCCTTCTTCCATACTCCTCCCCCCAATTTGATATCCAATTTTTCTTTATCTAAATCATTTGACACCCTCATCACCTTACTCTTTTCATGTCACTTTCAACTTTCTAAACCCTTTTCACACATTTCCCCAAAATCATCCACTAACCTTTGAATTTTTCTTTAGAATCTCCCATAAACACAGTATCATCAGCAAAAAGTAACGTGTCAATTCCCATTTTGAATTTGATTTCCCCATAATTAATCCCCCCCCTCTCCCAAACACCCTAGCATTTACTTCCTTAACAACCCCATCTATAAATATATTTAACAACCATGGTGACATTACACATCCCTGTCTAAGACCTACTTTTACCGGAAATAGCTCCCTCCTTTTTACCACACCCCCAACCTGAGCCTCACTATCTTCATAAAAACTCTTTACAGCATTTAATAACTTACCACCTATTCCATATACTTGCAACATCTGCCACATTGCTCCTCTATCCACTCTATCATATGCCTTTTCTAAATCCATAAATGGGAATAAAAACTTCCCTACCTTTATCTAAATACTGTTCACATATATGCTTCAATGTAAACACTTTTATCTACACATCCCCTACCCACTCTGAAACCTCCTTGCCATCCGCAATCCTACATTCTGTCTTACCTCTAATTCTTTTAATTATAACCCTACCGTACACTTTTCCTGGTATAAATCAGTAAGCTTATTCCTCTATAATTTTTTCAGTCTCTTTTGTCCCCTTTCCCTTTATATAAAGGGACTATACATGCTCCCGCCAATCCCTAGGTACCTTCCCCTCTTTCAAACATTTATTGAACAAAAGTACCAACCCCTCCAACACTATATCCCCCCCTGCTTTTAAAATTTCTGTCATGATCCCATCAGTACCAGCTGCTTACCCCCTTTTATTTTAAAGTAATGCCTCACGTACCTCCCCCCACACTTACATTCTGCTCTTTTCCCCTCCTAAAAGAAAGGTATACCTCCCTGACCAGTGCATGAAATTACTGCCTCTGTTTTTTTCCTTAACATTTAAAAGTTCCTCAAAATATTCTCGCCATCTACCTAATACCTCCATCTCCCCATCTACTAACTCCCCTACTCTGTTTTTAACTGACAAATCCATATTTTTCCCTTGGCTTTCTTAACTTGTTTAAATCACTCCAAAATTTTTTCTTATTTTCATTAAAATTTCTTGACAGTGCCTCTCCCACTCTATCATCTGCTCTCCTTTTTCACTCTCTCACCACTCTCTTTAAACCCTTTCTTTTACTCTCCCCTAATTCTGCCTCTTCTTATAACACCTTCTGCTTTGTAAAAACCTCTCATAAGCTACCTTTTTCCCCTTTTCACACCCTTTACTTCATCATTCCACCAATCACTCCTTTTTTCCTCCTGCACCCACCCTCCTATAACCACAAACTTCTGCCCCACATTCTAATACTGCATTTTTAAAACTTTCCAACCCTCTTCAACCCCCCATTACTCATCTTTGCACTATCCCCCCCTTTCTGCTAATAGTCGCTTATATCTCGCCCGAACTTCCTCCTCCCTTAGTTTATACACTTTCACCTCCCTCTTACTTGTTGTTGCCACCTTCCTCTTTTTCCCACTACCTCTTACTCTAACTGTAGCTACAACTAAATAATGATCCGATATATCAGTTGCCCCTCTATAAACATGTACAACCTGGAGCCTACCCCTCAACCTTTTATCCACCAATACATAATCTAATAAACTACTTTCATTACGTGCTACATCATACCTTGTATATTTATTTATCCTCTTTTTCATAAAAAATGTATTACTTATTTCCAAATTTCTTTCTACACATACTCAATTAAAGGCTCCCCATTTACATTTACCCCTGGCACCCCAAATTTACCTACTAACTCCCTCCATAACATTTTTTTCACCCACTTTAGCATTGAATCCCCCAAACCCCCATACTCTCACACTTGAGTCAAAACTCCCCACGCATTCACTCAACAAATTTTCCCCAAAATCTCTCTTCTCCTCTACAAATTCTCTCTTTTCCAGGGGCATACACGCTTATTATAACCCACTTTCACATCCAATCTTTATTTTACTCCACATAATCCTTGAATTAATACATTTATAGTTCCCCCCTTTTTCCTGCCATAGCTTATCCTTCAACATTATTGCTACTCCTTCTTTAGCTCTAACTCTATTTGAAACCCCTGACCTAATCCCATTTATTCCTCTCCATTGAAACTCTCCCACCCCCTTCAGCTTTGTTTCACTTAAAGCCAGGACATCCAGCTTCTCTCATTTATAAAAATCCACAATCATCTCTTCTTCTCATCTGCACAACATCCACGCACCCTTCAACTTCCCACTTTGACAATTTTCTCTTCTTATTCTTTTAGTAATCTTTACAGGAAAAGGGGTTACTAGCCCATTGTTCCCGGGATTTTAGTTGACTTTACAACACGCATGGCTTACGGAGGAAAGATTCTTATTCCACTTCCCCATGGATATAAAAGGAAAATTAATAAGAACCAAGAACTATTAAGATAAAATCAAAGAAAACTCAGATGAGTGTGTATGAAAAATGTGTATATGTAGTGTAGTTGACCTAAAATGTAAGTAGAAGTACAAGACATGCCTGTAATCTTGCATATTTTATGAGACAGACAAAAGACATCAGCAATCCTACCATCATGTAAAACAATTACAGGCTTTCGTTTTAACACTCACTTGGGAGGAAAGGGAGTAAACCCCCCTGGGGGGTTTGCTGTCTACCAACCTACTACCATATAAATATACATATTTTAAAAACTATATAAAATACAATAATATATACATAATATATATACATTAATATATACAATATAAAATACATATATATAATACATATAATATATAACATATAATATATTAAAATATTTTATTTTTTTTTTTTTTTTAAATCAACCCCGGCCGATTCCCACCAAGGCAGGGGGCCCGAAAAAGAAAAATTTTCACCATCATTCACCCATCACGTCTTGCCAAAAGGGGTGTTTTACACTACATTTTTTAAACTGCAACATTAACCCCCCTTCAAGTGCGGCACTGTATTTCCCATCCCAGCCCAAATCCGCCTGCCGGTTTCCCTGAATCCCTTCTAAAGTTATTTTGCCACACCCAACGCACGCAAAAATTAAAAACCATTTGTCCCATTCACTCCCTATCAAAACACTCACGCGCCTGCTGAATCCAACCCCTCGCACACAAACCCCTTACCCCCCCCCTTCCAAACCCCTTTCCCTAGGCCGCCCCCTACCCCCCCTTCCTTTCCACTACAACTGATATCCTTTGAAGTCATTCTGTTTCGCTCCATTCTCTTTTACATGTCCAAACCCAAAACCTCAACAACCCTTCCTCGCCCTCTACAACGGGTTTTGGAAATCCCGCCCCTCCCCTAACTCCAAAATACGAATTCTCCCCCCCCGGCGGGGGCCCCCCCCCCCCCCCCCTTTTCCCAAAAAACCCCCCCCTTCCACCCCTTAAAAGGGGGTAAAATTTTCCCCACCCTCTTTTGGCCCCCAAACAAATTCTTTGCTCCAAAAATCCCGTCCCACCACCTTTTTCCCCTCAACTTTTCCCTCATCTTCAAAACCCTCCCCTAAAAAGTTTTCCCCCTCCCCAAAATCTGAAACTTCCCACCTCCCTCCTTTCCCTCCAATCGATATTCAATCTTTCTCACCTAATTTTTTGTTTCCTCAAACTTACCTTTCCTGTATTCCCCCAATTTTCCCTTTTGCACACCCTACCCAAAATTCATCCCCCATCTCTGCAACTTCTTTTCAAAATCTCCCAAGACACGTGCATCACAAAGAGCAGCGTGAAAACCCCACTTTGTGTGGATTTTTTATTTTTTTAACTCCACGCCTTTTGGCCAAGACCCTCGCATTTACTTCTTACAACCCCACTATAAATATATTAAACAACCACGGTGACATCACACACCTTTGTCAAGCCTACTTTTACGGGGAAAAAAATTTCCCTTTTTTTTCCTACATCTCAACTACCTAAACACCTCGTAAAAACTCTTCACTGCTTTCATAACCTACCTCCTACCCCTACACTTGCAACACGCCACTTTCCCCCCCCCATCCCCCTGTCAAAAACCCTTTTTCCAAATCCATAAATCCACAAAGCCCTTTAGCCTTATCTAAATACTGTTCACTTATATGTTTTCACTGTAAAACCTGGCCAAACACACCCCCTACCTTTCCTAAAGCCTCCTTGTTCACTGCTATCCTATTCTCCGTCTTACCTTAATTCTTTCAATTATAACTCACCATACACTTTAAACCCGGTACACTCAAAAGACTTATCCCCCCATAATTTTTGCACTCTCTTTTATCCCCTTTTCCTTAAACAAAGGAACTATCTGCTCTCTGCCATCCCCGGGAACCTACCCCCTTCATACATTTATTAAATAATTGCACCAACCATCCCAAAAATATATCCCCACCTGCTTTAACATTCAAACTTTATCCCCCTCAACCCCCGGGGTGCCTTACCCCCTTTTATTTTACCCACTGCCTCACAACTTCCCCCCCACCACAAATGGCTCTTCCTCACTCCACAAATGTTTTTCCTCCTTTCCCCATACAAAACCAGTTCCCCACCACAACATTTAACAATTCCTCAAAAATTTTCCCTTTCCCCTTCCCAATACCTCAACTCTCCATTTAATAACTCTCCTCTCCCATTTTTAACTGACAAATCCTTTTTGTTCTCTGGGCTTTCTTAACTGTTTAATCTCACTCCAAAACTTTTTTTATTTTCAACAAAATTGTTAAATAACATCTCACCCACTCCTCATTTGCTCTCTTTTTACATTGCTTCACCACTCTCTTAAACTTCTCTCTTTTTTTTCCATATACTCTTCCCTCCTTGCATCACTTCTACTTTTTTAAAAACTTCTCATATGCTAACTTTTTCCTCCCTTACAACTCTCTTACATCATCATTCCACCAATCGCTCCCTCTTCCCCCTCCTGCACCCACTTTCCTGTAACCACAAACTTCTGCTGAACACTCTAACACTACTTTTTTAAAACCTACCCCATACCTCTTCGACCCCATTTGCCTATGCTCAATTAGCCCTTTCTATCTCCAATAGCTGTTTATATCTTACCCTAACTGCCTCCTCTTTAGTTTAAAAAACCTTCACCTCTCTCTTCCCTGATGCTTCTATTCTCCTTGTATCCCATCAAACCTTTTACTCTCAGTGTAGCTACAACTAGAAAGTGATCTGATATATCTGTGGCCCCTCTATAAACAGTACATCCTGAAGTCTACTCAACATCTTTTATCTACCAATACATAATCCAACAAACTACTGTCATTTCGCCCTACATCATATCGTGTATACTTATTTAAACCTCTTTTTCTTAAAATATGTATTACCTATAACTAAACCCCTTCTAACAAAGTTCAATCAAAAGGGGTTCCCATTATTTATTTACACCTGGCACCCCAAACTTACCTACCACACCCTCTCTAAAAGTTTTCTCCTACTTTAGCATTCAAGCCCCTACCCCCAATTACTCTCTCACTTGGTTCAAAGGCTCCTATACATTCACTTAACATCTCCCAAAATCTCTCTCTCTCCTCTGCATTCCTCTCTTCTCCAGGTGCATACACGCTTTTTTATGACCACTTCTCGCATCCAACCTTTACTTTAATCCACATAATTCTTGAATTTACACATTCATAATTCTCTTTTCTCCTTCCATAACTGATCATTTAACATTACCCGCTACCCCTTCCTTTGCTCTAACTCTCTCAGATACTCCAGATTTTTAAACCCATTATTTTCCCCCCACTGAAAACTCTCCTACCCCTTCAGCTTTGTTTCGCTTAGGGCCAGGACATCCAACTTCTTTTCATTCATAACATCAGCAATCACTGTTTTCTTGTCATCCGCACTACATCCACGCACATTTAAGCAACCCAGTTTTATAAAGTTTTCTTCTTCTCTTTTTTAGTAATTGTATACAGAGAAGGGGTTACTAGCCCATTGCTCCCGGCATTTTAGTCGCCTCATACACACGCATGGCTTACGGAGGAAAGATTCTTTCCACTTCCCATGGACAATAGAAGAAATAAAAAAGAACAAGAGCTATTTAGAAAAAGGAGAAAAACCTAGATGTATGTATAATATATATGCATGTGTTGTCTGTGAAGTGTGACCAAAGTGTAAGTAGGAGTACAAGATATCCCTGTTATCTTAGCGTGTTTATGAGACAGAAAAAGAAACCAGCAATCCTACACATGCAAACAGTTACAGGTTTTTGTTTCAACAGTCATCTGGCAGGACGGTAGTACTTTCCCTGGTGGTGTTGCTGTCTACCAACCTACTACCTATACATATACATATATACATATATACATATAAATATATACATATATATATATATACATAATATATATACATATATATATTAATATACATATATATATATACATATATAATATACATATATATATATATATATATATATATCTTTCTTTCTTTCAACACACCGCCGTATCCCACCGAGGCGGGGTGGCCCAAAAGGAAAAACGAAAGTTTCTCCTTTTACATTTAGTAATATATACAGGAGAAGAGGTTACTAGCCCCTTGCTCCCGGCATTTTAGTCGCCTCTTACAACACGCATGGCTTACGGAGGAAGAATTCTGTTCCGCTTCCCCATGGAGGTAAGAGGAAATAAACAGAACAAGAACTAGAAAGAAAATAGAAGAATACCCAGAGGGGTGTGTATATAATGTTTGTACATGTATGTGTAGCGTGACCTAAGTGCAAGTAGAAGTAGCAAGACATACCTGAAATCTTGCATGTTTATGAGACAGACAAAAGACACCAGCAATCCTACCATCATGTAAAACAATTACAAGTTTTCGTTGTACACTCACTTGGCAGGACGTAGTACCTCCCTAGGCGGTTGCTGTTTACCACCTACTACCTAGTTATCTATTATTATTACGTATTATTCTTCTCCTCCTCCTCATTGTTATTATATACTTCCACATATCCAAAACATTGCTGGGACATATAAATACTTTGTATATATTCCAAGACAATAGTAAATATCTAAGGCAGGTGTAAATGTCCACCTGTCAGTGTGTTTGTGACAATTTGAGTACAATTTCAGTACCTAATACTAGTGTCAGAACAAAGATTGGTTATAAAATGATAAGAACTACTACAAATTGTAATTATCAAAACATAAAAATTACATAAAATATGAAAAATAGAAAAAAAGGTATATCGGCAACACTTCTGCAAGCGGCAGGACTCGATGTTGCTGTCACATGAGCATCCAGTGCCAACTTCTCAGCCTCATATCTCGGTAAGTAGTGACCCTAATTTTTTTATTCTAAAATACTTAAAAAAAAAAAAAAAAAAAAAAAAACTTTTTTTTCTATAATTTTTTTTTTTCAAAATATTCGGGGCGCTGCACGAGTGAACGTATACATACGTTTGGACCTTTTAAGGGTTAAATCCAAGGAATGTGTACATGTATGTGTAGTGTGACCTAAGTGTAAGTAGAAGTAGCAAGACATGCCTGTAATCTTGCATATTTATGAGACCTGGTATTGCAGCTAAAAGCTTTAACAAGTTAGTACAGTAGTTCCCTCGTATCTGTGGGCGATACGTTCCAAGACCTACCGTGGATGCCCAAAACTGAAGAAAGTAGTGAACCCTGTACATGCCATTTTTCATCTGCATACATACCTATGAAAAAAGTTTAATTGATAAATTGTGCACAATAATACATTGCCAAAATTAACCCTTTAATTAACTTTGTCCTTCATACCTAGTACATAGGTACTGGTACTGGTACTGTGTCCAGTGTATGTACTAGTATACATCATTTTTCGTATCCACAAATCTGCCACCTGCCAATACAGGCAGTCCTCGCTTAACGTCGTTTTGTTAGTGTTGATGAGAAAAAGAAATCAATTCCCAGCCAGGAATGGAAAATATGGGAAGACTTTTAAAAATCTGAATGGAGAACATACATCGGCAAAACTCTCCATGTTCGCATGTCAGTTTCCTCCCTTATGGCTGTTTGTATTCAGTTTTTATGACATGTGTGTTTTTTAAATAATTCTGAAAAATGTGACACCTACAGTGCTAGTCATGGCACTATGCCACCCCTCCCCCGCACACATACCAAAACACATACCACGAAAGATTATAATATATATATTTGCACACTTAGTGAGGTTTTAATACTTGGTGCTGCATCCTTTACGCCCAATCATGTCCTTCAGCCATGTAGGAAGACTTGCACACAAATTCTTGAGGGTTTGGGGAGGTTATTATCCCATGCCTCGTGTAGAGCAGCTCCAGCTGCAGGATGAAACCGATATCCTTGCCTAGTAAACTTCGTTTCACTATTGACCAGAGGTTCTCAATAAGGTTTAGGTCTGTGGAATTGCCTGGCCAGTCATTGAAGAACCTTACTTCAGTCCTTAAGCCACTGAACTACAGATTTGGCAGTATAACACTGCACCATCCTGCATAAAAACTAGACCCACACTTGTCAAATGCCTCGGGTAAATTGTCACACAATAACTCCAGGTAATTATACTGGTTCATATACTGGCTTTTGGGAAGCACAATGAGTTCACCAACACTCGGAGCACTGAAGCACCCCCAGACCATGAGCGAGTCTGGGTGTTTGGTGGTCCCACAGGTGTAGCGTGGGTCTAGTGGGTCACTACTTCTGGGCCAGTACACATGTCCTCCATGGTTACAGGTGACAGTGAAGGTTGCCTCATCACTCCATAGTACTTCAGACCACTGTTGAGGATTCCAGTGAAGATATTTCTTTGCATAATCCAGCCTACATTTCTTCTGTGACTTGGAGAGGATCGGTGTCTTTACCTGGCAGTGACTACTGTAGCCCAGTTGACACACGTCTGTTAACATTTCTTACAGACACCTCTGAGAGAAGATGTGGGTTCTTTTCTTCCAGTTCTCTAGCAGTTATCTTAGGTGTAATCTCTAACTACTTTAACCCTTTGACTGTCGCAACCCCAAATCCTAAAGTCTCCTGGTGTCCAAAAAATTTTTGGGAAAAAAAAAAAATTATCTTGTGAAATGATAGAGAATTTTTTCCCGATGGTAATGCCACCAAAAGTACGAAATTTGATAGACAACTTATGGAATTATGCTCCACAAAGTTAGTGATCTCGACGATATATGTGCATCGGCGATTTCACCAACTTTGAGCCCTATTTTCAGCCAATTCAATTGTTCCAGTTGACCCAACTCATAGCTATTTCTTTAGAACTCCATTTTTTCTATCAATTAAGTACAAGAAACCGCCCATTTACTGATTTCAACTACCTAATAAAATGGTCAGAAATTGGCAATTTGGCCAATTTCATGCAAATTAAAAAAGCTGCCAATTTCGAAGAGGGGTCCAGAATGAACAGTGCAGACATTCTTGGCACTAAAATGACGTATCCTCTGTTCATTAGTCACGTCTCTAGGCCCTTCTTATATTACTCTTGCTTTCTATTTTGATTTTTTATTCACACAAAAAATAGATTTACTGTTATGCAGACTACTGCATTATTGTAAAAATGGTACAAATAATATCAGTGCACTAGTGAAAGAATATTAGACTCCCCAGTTAACGTGTATTGGACATGCAGTTTGATTTGCTTACTCTTGAACATTAGTAAAAATTGAACATTTCCGCTACTTTGAGCTCAATTTCAAGGTCGTTTTCATCGTGAAACTAATCAAAATCATCTCTATTTCTGTAATATGTTTTCCATTCTATCAAATGAGCCCAAAGAAAACGAGAATACGCAAAAATACTACAGGAAAAATACACCTCATAGTCGGCGTTTTAATCCAAAAAACAGGGGTCGGAGTTTTTTTTTTTGATTGCATGCTGCAGGATTTTTTTTATACGGCACATGCCCCCACACACCCATTCTCCCATGGGGGTCTCCCAGCTTTCTCCTCCTTGATTTAAAACCCGCTAAAATTATTAAGTATTATGGTCCAAAACATGGCTCGTAAGACGTATATGTACGGCTAAAACGTAGAGGGTTAACACAGTTTAAGGGAGAACAATGTCTTCTTCGAGGGCCAGGTGGGGTTGGCAGAGATAAGTCGACAGCCCAGCCTTGAATGCTGCACCCCGTTCCTCATGAAACTCACACACACCAAAAATTCTCCACTATATCTTTTGTTTGGTACCAAGCTTTTTGAAACCCTATGATTTGACTATGTTCAGGGTTTAAGACTTTTTTTTACCCCTAATCAAACATGTATTGCCCCAAAACCAAAAGGGGAAAACTGGGCAAAAGATAGGGGGAGACAAGAGACAAAAGGAACACTTCCTCTCACCACGGCAGCCCGTGGCATTGATGTGTCATGTGGGAAAGGGCAGCGGCCTGTCATGCAATGGCTGCTACCCGGGGATAATTTACTGACAAAAGACCCCCCGTTGGTAAAGCCTTTTTATTTTCATCACAGCTCTGCCTGGCAAAAATGCGTGACTAGCATTAAAATAAATATCAATAAAGGGGAAATATATGACTTTATAGCACCCCAAGTGAATACTCCATAATCATGGCTCTGCAGCCTACTGCCCCCTTCTAGCTCTCCCTTTCCGTAAGAACAAGCTCTTGTTTATATCAATCGTATTTCACTTAGTCACAGTTTTAAAGAACTATCGACGACTTAAGGAGGACTTCCTTTTTTTTTTTTTTTTAAACCCCTCGGGGAACTCTTTGGGTCTTCTTCCATCTATTAATTATACATTTGAAAAAATCTAAGGGCCCAACGGGGGTCCACAGTGCATCATGTTAATACTCGGGGGATGGTGTATGTCCGTTACTAGTCCCTGCTAGCAAAAGCAAAAAAAGGCCCAAAGCTGTTTTTCCACCCCCAGCCTGCCCTCCCAACAAACAGGGTGAAAAAGTGGCTCAAGTGACTTTTTTAGCCCAAATTTATTACAATTTCATGATCTGAAAAGCAATAGTGACATGCCTATGCAGTCGGTTCCACCCCAGATTCCTGAAACTCCATGTTCATCTTTAACTGCAAAAAACCCTTTTTCAGTGCCTTAAATATTCTATGGGAGGGAGTATAGACACAGGGGATCCAAAATTACTAAAAACAAAAAACAGTAAAACCCCACTTCCAAAGGTGGCCATAAACTTAGCAAAGAATTTGACCAATAGCAAAGTCCCCCATAATAAAAATTTCGAAAGGGTTCCAGAAAGCAAAATTTTCCGCCACGGGTACCCAACAATTGCACACCCCGGGCAGCATGGGTTTAGAGCAGGCTGCTCCTGCCCACAACTACTGGCCCCTAGAATGGTTTGGTGCACTGGGAAAACAAAATGCAGATGTATACACGACTTGGGAAAAGCCCTTTAAGAAAGGGGACATGGGTGTAAAAGTCACAAAAAAATTAAATACCTTTCCACCCTTTAATACAAAAAAAAAGTCCCAATACTATCCCATCATTGCAAAACACTCTTTAACAAATCCCTTGAATCCCCCCCTTCCCCCGTTTTCAAAATAGCAAGGGTCACCCCCCATCCATAAGGAGGGACCAAAAAGATTGAAAAAACTAAGGCCAATACCCAAATTTTCACCCCCTTTTCAAAAAACTTCGAAAAAAAAATTTATAAACGAATCTACTCCCACCCCCTTCCCCTAACATTTCAACCCCGCCAATTTGGGTTCAGGCCTAAAAAAAATACTAAAGATGCATTTACACATGCTAGAACAAAAATACACTGCAATAGAGAAAAAAAAGTCCCACTGGGGGATCTTCATTGACTTACGTTTAAAGCTTTTGATACAGTTGACCATGACTTGCTCCACGTAAAATTGTCACACTATGGTATTAGAGGGCACTCCCTCAACTACCTCAAGTCTTACCTCAGCAACAGAAGCCAATATGTGTACGCAAATGGGGCAAGCTCTTCCGCACAACCAATTACAGTTGGTGTCCCACAGGGAAGTGTCCTTGGCCCTCTTCTCTTTCTCCTATACATAAATGACCTACCAAATGCTTCGCAATTACTCAAACCCACACTTTTTGCAGATGACACCACATACGTCTTCTCTCACCCGAGCCCAGTCACGCTAGCCAATACTGTAAACACTGAATTACAGAAAATATCTACCTGGATGAGGACTAACAAACTTACACTAAACATTGACAAAACCTACTTCATTCAGTTTGGTAGCAGAGCTACAGATGTACCTCTTAACATAACGATAAACGGATCACCTATCACAAAGCTAACAGAGGGAAAATTCTTAGGAATCCACCTCGATAATAGACTCAAATTTCATACACATATACAACAAATTTCTAAGAAAATTTCCAAGACTGTAGGCATACTATCGAAGATACGGTACTATGTTCCACAGTCAGCCCTCCTGGCCCTTTATCACTCTTATTTACCCCTATCTCGCCTATGGAATTTGTGCATGGGGCTCAACAACAACTAACCATCTCAGACCACTAATTACCCAACAAAAGGCTGCAGTTAGAATGATAACAAATTCTCACTACAGGCAGCACACTCCACCAATATTCAAAACGCTCAACCTACTTACCATACAAAACATCCATACTTATTATTGCACTTATTACATACATAGAACACTTAACTCTGATATTAACCCTCCCCTCAAACATCTCCTTGCCAACCTCAACAGAACACATGACCATAATACAAGGCACAGATCACTCTTTGATGTTCCTCGTGTCCATCTCACGCTATGCAAAAACTCAATGCACATAAAAGGCCCTAAAATCTGGAATTCATTACCTGTAAATATAAAAGAAACACTACCTGTTTATAAATTCAAGTCTCTTCTCAAAGTTCACTTACTCACTCAAAACCAAATAAATACTGAATAACTGAACCATATAAATTGTATATCCTAAATGTTATTCACAATTATATCACACAAATGTTAAACCTAACTTTGTTATTTTTTTTTTTAAATACACTACCTAACAGAATACGCCATTCTACTGAATGAACAGCAATGCATGCAACCATAGGACCTGTCTTTGTAATACTCATTTGTATTTTATAGTTATCTGTTTACAATAATGTCTTATCACTGATTTCATCATTGCTTAGTTAATCTTAAGTTAATTTTAAGCCAGCCCGTAATGCTATGCATATAAGTGGCTTTGGCATGCTGCTCTTACCTGTATTTTTTGTACCTTTGTTTGTATGCTAAAATTTCTAAATAAATAAATAAATGTGTGATAAAGGAATTACAGGAATAGTTGGTAGATGGATCTATAACTTCCTAACAAATAGAACAGAGTAATAGTAAACAGAGTAAAGTCAGAGGAGGCTGCAGTGAAAAGATCTGTTCCACAAGGTGCAGTACTCGCTCCCATCCTGTTTCTCATCCTCGTATCTGACATTAACAGAGGCAAAGGGCTGTCGGGATTGCCATCATTTTGGGGCGAAGGGCTGTCGGGGTTGCCATCTTCTTGAGGCGAAGGGCTGTTGCAGCAGGATGGTGCAGGGACCCGGAAAATTTGAAATTTCACTAGCTGAAATTAGTGCTGGATTAGTGATGGAAACGGATTAGTGATTGCTGGATCAGCGATGGCTGATCTGGATATAGAATATTAAAAATTATAAAAACAAGAATGACAATTTCTTTTTTTTTTTTTTTTTTTTTTTTTTTTTTTCAACAAGTCGGCCGTCTCCCACCGAGGCAGGGTGACCCAAAAAAGAAAGAAAATCCCCAAAAAGAAAATACTTTCATCATCATTCAACACTTTCACCACACTCGCACATTATCACTGTTTTTGCAGAGGTGCTCAGAATACAACAGTCTAGAAGCATAAACATATAAAGATACACAACATATCCCTCCAAACTGCCAATATCCCAAACCCCTCCTTTAAAGTGCAGGCATTGTACTTCCCATTTCCAGGACTCAAGTCCGACTATATGAAAATAACCGGTTTCCCTGAATCCCTTCACTAAATATTACCCTGCTCACACTCCAACAGATCGTCAGGTCCCAAGTACCATTCGTCTCCATTCACTCCTATCTAACACGCTCACGCACGCTTGCTGGAAGTCCAAGCCCCTTACCCACAAAACCTCCTTTACCCCCTCTCTCCAACCCTTTCGAGGACGACCCCTACCCCGCCTTCCTTCCCCTATAGATTTATATGCTTTCCATGTCATTCTACTGTGATCCATTCTCTCTAAATGACCAAACCACCTCAACAACCCCTCTTTCTGCCCTCTGACTAATACTTTTATTAACTCCACACCTTCTCCTAATTTCCACACTCCGAATTTTCTGCATAATATTTACACCACACATTGCCCTTAAACAGGACATCTCCGCTGCCTCCAACCGTCTCCTCGCTGCTGCATTTACCACCCAAGCTTCACACCCATATAAGAGTGTTGGTACTACTATACTTTCATACATTCCCTTCTTTGCCTCCATAGATAACGTTTTTTGACTCCACATATACCTCAACGCACCACTCACCTTTTTTTCCCTCATCAATTCTATGATTAACCTCATCCTTCATAAATCCATCCGCCGACACGTCAACTCCCAAGTATCTGAAAACATTCACTTCTTCCATACTCCTCCTCCCCAATTTGATATCCAATTTTTCTTTATCTAAATCATTTGACACCCTCATCACCTTACTCTTTTCTATGTTCACTTTCAACTTTCTACCTTTACACACATTCCCAAACTCGTCCACTAACCTTTGCAATTTTTCTTTAGAATCTTCCATAAGCACAGTATCATCAGCAAAAAGTAACTGTGTCAATTCCCATTTTGAATTTGATTCCCCATAATTTAATCCCACCCCTCTCCCAAACACCCTAGCATTTACTTCCTTTACAACCCCATCTATAAATATATTAAACAACCATGGTGACATTACACATCCCTGTCTAAGACCTACTTTTACCGGAAGTAGTCTCCCTCTCTTCTACACACCCTAACCTGAGCCTCACTATCCTCATAAAAACTCTTTACAGCATTTAATAACTTACCACCTATTCCATATACTTGCAACATCTGCCACATTGCTCCTCTATCCACTCTATCATATGCCTTTTCTAAATCCATAAATGCAATAAAAACTTCCCTATCTTTATCTAAATACTGTTCACATATATGCTTCAATGTAAACACCTGATCTACACATCCCCTACCCACTCTAAAACCTCCTTGCTCATCCGCAATCCTACATTCTGTCTTACCTCTAATTCTTTCAATTATAACCCTACCGTACACTTTTCCTGGTATACTCAGTAAGCTTATTCCTCTATAATTTTTACAGTCTCTTTTGTCCCCTTTCCCTTTATATAAAGGGACTATACATGCTCTCTGCCAATCCCTAGGTACCTTCCCCTCTTTCATACATTTATTAAACAAAAGTACCAACCACTCCAACACTATATCCCCCCTGCTTTTAACATTTCTGTCATGATCCCATCAGTTCCAGCTGCTTTACCCCTTTCATTTTACGTAATGCCTCACGTACCTCCCCCACACTTACATTCTGCTCTTCTTCACTCCTAAAAGATGGTATACCTCCCTGACCAGTGCATGAAATTACTGCCTCTGTTTCTTCCTTAACATTTAAAAGTTCCTCAAAATATTCTCGCCATCTTCCCAATACCTCCATCTCCCCATCTACTAACTCCCCTACTCTGTTTTTAACTGACAAATCCATATTTTCCCTAGGCTTTCTTAACTTGTTTAACTCACTCCAAAATTTTTTCTTATTTTCATTAAAATTTCTTGACAGTGCCTCTCCCACTCTATCATCTGCTCTCCTTTTGCACTCTCTCACCACTCTCTTTACCTTTCTTTTACTCTCCATATACTCTGCTCTTCTTATAACACTTCTGCTTTGTAAAAACCTCTCATAAGCTACCTTTTTCTCTTTTATCACACCCTTTACTTCATCATTCCACCAATCACTCCTCTTTCCTCCTGCCCCCACCCTCCTATAACCACAAACTTCTGCCCCACATTCTAATACTGCATTTTTAAAACTATTCCAACCCTCTTCAACCCCCCCACTACTCATCTTTGCACTAGCCCACCTTTCTGCCAATAGTCGCTTATATCTCACCCGAACTTCCTCCTCCCTAGTTTATACACTTTCACCTCCCTCTTACTTGTTGTTGCCACCTTCCTCTTTTCCCATCTACCTCTTACTCTAACTGTAGCTACAATTAAATAATGATCCGATATATCAATTGCCCCTCTATAAACATGTACATCCTGGAGCCTACCCATCAACCTTTTATCCACCAATACATAATTAATAAACTACTTTCATTACGTGCTACATCATACCTTGTATATTTATTTATCCTCTTTTTCATAAAATATGTATTACTTATTACCAAATTTCTTTCTACACATAGCTCAATTAAAGGCTCCCCATTTACATTTACCCCTGGCACCCCAAATTTACCTACTACTCCCTCCATAACATTTTTACCCACTTTAGCATTAAAATCCCCAACCACCATTACTCTCACACTTGATTCAAAACTCCCCACGCATTCACTCAACATTTCCCAAAATCTCTCTCTCTCCTCTACACTTCTCTCTTCTCCAGGTGCATACACGCTTATTATAACCCACTTTTCACATCCAATCTTTATTTTACTCCACATAATCCTTGAATTAATACATTTATAGTCCCTCTTTTCCTGCCATAGCTTATCCTTCAACATTATTGCTACTCCTTCTTTAGCATCACTAAATTGTAAAATGTAAACATCGCTATCACTTTTATGCTGCTGTTGCCGATTAGTGATAATTTTTTCACCAACTTCATCACCATAAAATTGGCTCGTCATACCTCAGTGGGAGATGGTTGATGTGATAAGAAAAAGGCCAGAACAAGTACAATGTTACCTTGACTCGAATTTAATTCATTCAGTGACCAAGCTCATAACTCAATTTGCTCGTATATCAAATAAATTTTCCTCATTGAAATTAATTGAAATACCATTAATTTGTTCCAGCCCCTAAAAACCACTCCAATTTTTTTTTTGTTATGGATTTTTAAATAAGAAAAATGTATGTCACTCACCACCTTCACTACTCCACTCACCACCTTCACTACTCCACTCACCACCTTCACTACTCCACTCACCACCTTCACTACTCCACTCACCACCTTCACTACTCCACTCACCACCTTCACTACTCCACTCACCACCTTCACTACTCCACCCACCACCTTCACTACTCCACCCACCACCTTCACTACTCCACCCACCACCTTCACTACTCCACCCACCACCTTCACTACTCCACTCACCACCTTCACTACTCCACCCACCACCTTCACTACTCCACCCACCACCTTCACTACTCCACCCACCACCTTCACTACTCCACCCACCACCTTCACTACTCCACCCACCACCTTCACTACTCCACCCACCACCTTCACTACTCCACCCACCACCTTCACTACTCCACCCACCACCTTCACTACTCCACCCACCACCTTCACTACTCCACCCACCACCTTCACTACTCCACCCACCACCTTCACTACTCCACCCACCACCTTCACTACTCCACCCACCACCTTCACTACTCCACCCACCACCTTCACTACTCCACCCACCACCTTCACTACTCCACCCACCACCTTCACTACTCCACCCACCACCTTCACTACTCCACCCACCACCTTCACTACTCCACCCACCACCTTCACTACTCCACCCACCACCTTCACTACTCCACCCACCACCTTCACTACTCCACCCACCACCTTCACTACTCCACCCACCACCTTCACTACTCCACCCACCACCTTCACTACTCCACCCACCACCTTCACTACTCCACCCACCACCTTCACTACCTACCACCGTCAGTGCTCCACCCACCACCGTCAATACTCCACCCACCACCGTCAATACTCCACGTACCTTAATTAATGTTTCTGGAAAAAGTCTGAGTGTTAAAATGGAGGTCACCTCTTCCCCAGATTTATACGAGAACCAAACATGGAATGAGGTGCCTCACTACAATCTGGGATTAGTGTGGGAGTATTATCCTTCCAGTTATTTCTTGGAAGAGCATGTGGGATGGGACAAAGTGCCTGACATTCCTCTGGGTACAGAGTTGGGTTTGACTTCAGATACGCCGCCAATTAGTGGCAGTGTATCTGAAGCTCGCTTGTAACTTGGATTTTGCCTTGCATCTCAAAGCAAAAAATCGACCAAGCAACAACTCATAACTTGAAAAACTCGTAATTTGGGGCACTCATAAGTCAAGGTACCAATGTAAGTGTTTTCAAGAGGAATCGGATTTCTGCCAAGTGCCAGATCAGTCAGGCTGTGATGGATATGTGGCTGGCTCCTGGTCAAGCTGCGAGGTATATCACAGGAAACCAATCAGCTCCAGTGCTGTTTAAATCCTTCAGTCTGTTCCAGAGATGGTGGTAGTGTCTGGTAAAATATCTTACACATTTGACTTGAATTGATAGCCCAGTTTCATTAGCATTTTTCTGGGTACAGTATTTTTTAAATTATCATTACACAATACACAGATAACCCACAGAGAGAGAGAGAAGCTTATGACGACATTTCGGTCTGACTTAGACCATTTATGAATCACACTTACCTATGAAGGTGAGGGAGACATTTGTTTTATTGTAGTAGTATCTGTCTTCTTAGCAAAAATTATGGTTTTTACTTTTGACTATTCTCAAGTGCTGTAATTTAAAAATGTTTAAAATAACAAAGTTTTAGAAATACAGTGGAACCTCGCTTTTCGGCCGTAATCCATTCCAGAAGGTCGGCTTAAATTTGACATGTTGTGTATCTTTATATGTGTATGCTTCTAAACTGTTGTATTCTGAGCACCTCTGCAAAAACAGTGATAATGTGCGAGTGTGGTGAAAGTGTTGAATGATGATGAAAGTATTTTCTTTTTGGGGATTTTCTTTCTTTTTTGGGTCACCCTGCCTCGGTGGGAGACGGCAGACTTGTTGAAAAAAAAATAAGAAAATTAACCAGTTATTTTTTAAAGTGGTTATTTTTTTAATTTCACTTACAAAAATGAAATCCCTAGACAATTGGTCTACCAAGTTTGGAGGATGAGCAGGAGCATTGTCCATTACCAGGAGGAACTTGAGTGGCAATTTATTTTCCAGGAGGTACTTTTTCACTCTCAGGCCAAACACTTCATGGACCCAGTCAATGAAAAGTTGCCTCGTGACCCATGCCTTATGATTAGCTTTCCACATCACACAATTTACTCTTGATGACACTGTTTTTCTTGAACACACTGGGGTTGTCAGTGATACACGAGTAAAGGCTTCACTTTGAAATCCACACAAGCGTTAGTACAGAACAAGAGAGTTAGCCTGTCTTTCATAGGCTTGTGTCCTGGCAGTGCTTTTCCTCCTCTGTGATGTAGGTCCTCTTTGGCATTTTCTTCCAAAAGAGGCCTGTTTCATCACAGTTGAACACTTGTTGGGGTTGGAATTCTTCAGCCTCTACGTACCCCTTTACCCTTTCAGGGTTGAGAGGCCCTCTCCTAAACTTGTTCTCAGGGTCGAAAATTTTTTGGAAAAAAAAAATTTCTTATGAAATGTTAGAGAATCTTTTCCCGATCATAATGACACCAAAAGTATGAAATTTGATGGAAAACTTACAGAATTATGCTCTCGCGAAGCTAGCGGTCTCAACGATGTTTACGCATCGGCAATTTCGCCCACTTTGAGCTCTATTTTCAGCTAATTCCCGTGTACTAGTCGACAAAATTCATATTTATTTCGCTAGAACTCCATTTTTTCTATCGAATGAGTACAAGAAACAACCCATTTACCAATTTCAACTATCCAATAAAGTGGTTTGAAATTGGCAATTTTGCCAATTTCACACAAATTTCAGAAGTTGCCAATTTCCAAATAAGGTCCAGAATAAACAAGACAGACATTCCTGGCACTAAAATAACAAGTTGTCTGTTCGTTAGTCACGTCCCCACGCCCCTCTATTTCTTTTGCTTTTCACTTTGAATTTTTATTCTCACAAAAAATAGAAGATTTACTGTTATGCAGACTACTGCGTTAGTGTAGAAATGGTATAAATAATATCAGTGCACTTGTGAAAGAATATTAGACTCGCCAATGCACGTGTATTGAATGCTTGGCATGATTTGTTTACTTTTGAACTTTGGTAAAAATCGAATATTTCCGCTACTTTGAGCTCAATTTCAAGGTACTTTTCTTTGTGATACCAATCAAAATCATCTCAGTTTCTGTAATATGTCTTCCATTCTATAAAATGAGACCAGGAAAACTAGAATACAACCATAAATACCATACGAAAATACAGTGCAAATTCGCTGTTTTAATCCAAAAAGTCAGTGTTTTTTTTTTTTTTTTTTTTCTCATTACGCACTGTGTGCTGCAGGATTTTTTTTTTATACTGCGCACACTGACCACATAGACCCATTCTTTCATATGTAGGCCTACCAGCTTTCTCTCGCTAGATTTGAAGGCTCTAGAATTTAGGCGCTCTAGTACATCAATAACCCTGGTGCGTAAGCCGTACTAGTACGTCGAAAACCCTGAAAGGGTTAAATTACTGCACAAATTTTTCAGCCACATGTTTGTTTGAACTTGTAGCCTCACCATGCCTTACAACACCGTGTATGCCACTACGCTTCTTAACCCTTTGACTGTTTTCGACGTATAAATACGTCTTACGAGCCAATGTTTCTGACGTATATATACTCAATAATTCTAGCGGCTTCAAATCAAGTGGGAGAAAGCTGGTAGGCCCACATGTGAGAGAATGGGTCTGTGTGGTCAGTGTGCACCACATAAAAAAAATCCTGCAGCACACATTGCGTAATGAGAAAAGAAAAACTGATCGTTTTTTTGGAATAAAACGCCGACTTTGAGGTGTATTTTCGTATAGTATTTATCGTTGTATTCGCGTTTTCATGGTCTTAGGTGATAAAATGGAAAACATATTACAGAAATAGAGATGATTTTCATTACTTTTACGATGAAAACGACCTTGAAACTGAGCTCAAAGTAGCGGAAATGTTCGATTTTTACCAATGTTGAAGAGTAAATAAATCACACCACACGTCCAATACACGTCAACTGGGGAGTCTAATATTCTTTCACTAGTGCACTGATATTATTTATACCATTTTTACAATAATGCAGTCGTGTGCATAACAGTAAATTTTGTAGTTTTTTGTATGAATAAAAAATCAAAATAGAAAGCAATAATAATATAAGAGGGGCCTAGAGATGTGACTAATGAACAGAGCATATGTTATTTTAGTGCCACGAATGTCTACCTTGTTTATTCTGGACCCTATTTTGAAATTGGCATCTTTTTTATTCTGCGTGAAATTGGCCAAATTGCCAATTTCTGACCACCATATTGGGTAGTCCAAATTAGTAAATGGGAGGTTTCTTGTACTCAGCTGATAGATAAAATGGAGTTCTAAAGAAATAGCTATGAGTTTGGTCAACTGGAACAATGGAATTGGCTGAAAATAGGGCTCAAAGTCGGCGAAATCGCCGATACGCATATGTCACCGAGACCGCTAACTTCGTGGGAGCATAATTCCATGAGTTTTCGACCAAATTTCGAACTTTTGGTGTCATTACCATCGGGAAAAGATTCTCTATCATTTCATAAGAAAAAATAATTTTTTTTTCAAAAATTGAGCGACATAGAATGACAGTTTCAGAGAGGGGCCTGAAACAGTCAAAGGGTTAAATCTTTCAAACCAGCCTTTGCTGGCTTTAAATTCACTAACATCATCACTAATACCAGGCATTTTCTTTACGAGATCTGCGTGCAACTGCCTTGCCTTTTCACAAATGATTGTCTCTGAAACACTATCTCCTGCTAACTGTTTTTCCCTGATCCACAACAGCAGCAATGTCTTCGCATCTTCATTTGTTTGTAAACTCTTTCGTTAACTTGTTTACCCCTTTCGCCACATCAGCTTCCTTGATTTGTTCTTTGCCAGGATAGAAGTGATTGTTGATTTGTTTTTGCCGTGCATCTTGGCAAGTTCCAGTACCCGCACACCACTCATATTTTTCTATTACTTCCTTTTTAAATTCCATCATGTTTCTCACTTTCTTTACCAAAAGAACTTTATTAGGAACTTTCTTGGGGCCCATGGTGACTTATTTCACGGTTGCAC
>NC_069399.1:130445356-130455356 GCF_026875155.1 Cherax quadricarinatus | reverse complement strand
AGGAGTACAGGTTCAGGAACTTCAAGCGCCCCCAGTAATTGAGGTGTTTTATCTCCGTTATGCGCGCTGTGAAGGTTCTCTGTACATTTTCTAGGTCAGCAATTTCACCTGCCTTGAAAGGTGCTGTTAGTATGCAGCAATATTCCAGCCTAGATAGAACAAGTGACCTGAAGAATGTCATCATGGGCTTGGCATCCCTAGTTTTGAAGGTTCTCGTTACCCATCCTGTCATTTTTCTGGCAGATGCTATTGATACAATGTTATGGTCCTTGAAGGCGAGATCCTCCGACATGATCACTCCCAGGTGTTTGACGTTGGTTTTTCGCTCTATTTTGTGGAAGGAATTTGTTTTGTACTCTGATGAAGTTTTAATTTCCTCATGTTTACCATATTGGAGTAATTGAAATTTCTCATTGTTGAACTTCATATTGTTTTCTGCAGCCCACTGAAAGATTTGGTTGATGTCCGCCTGGAGCCTTGCAGTGTCTGCAATGGAAGACACTGTCATGCAGATTCGGGTGTCATCTGCAAAGGAAGACACGGTGCTGTGGCTGACATCACAATCATAATAACAATTCATATTTATTGAATAAATTATACTAAATTAATAGTATACTCATTACTGTTTCAGCAAACTTACATTTACCAAAAATAATAAAATGTGGAAAGCACTGTCAACTGGACCGTCACTGTGAACATTATTCAGTAAATTGTTTCTGAATTTCTTTACCAATTTATACCAAACAAGTAGGAACTTGCTACACCAACACCAGCAATCATATACGTACCAAAGATTAACACATTTGAAAAAGTAATAAACAAGAAATATACAGTATAGCTGTAAGAAATTAGAGATGTTTAAGACGTTGAATCTGGCTTTTAGCAATGAGATATTTCTTTTTCCAACTCTCCATAACAAATCTGAATTGTTTGTACAACTTTACTTTGCATGAACTATGCCCAAGGGGCCAATTGTGCTTAACGAAAGAGTAAGATTGAACTTGGCTCACAATGTGTGGTCAAAACCAGAGTCAGCAGTTGAATGAGGCAGTGAATGCTGACTGCTATGTTGATATAAGTGAAGGGGTTGCCCATATATTCTTTCTTGGTTTGTTAAACAGCCAAATGAAAGGTAAATAGTACTTTGCATTATCTGGTAAATATGGGACTTAAGGCAAATATGTAAGTGTTGTGGGAGTCAGCCAACTGGTGCTATGGAGGGACTATAACTGTCTGCATTCATTAACCTGCCATCACACAACTTTGTTATTTGCACATTCTCACTATGATGTGTTACCAATATTTACACCACTTGTAAGAGTGGTAAAAAGGATATTGGTTGCAGTAGTCCTTTATTGGTAAAATGTTTTGCCCATGGGTGGACTTCAAGTTTGTACAAAATACTGCTAGAGTACAAGCTGCACCTTAATTATTTTTAATGAACTAAGTATGTGCTTGAAAAAGCTCACTTATGAGTGAAACTTATCAATTAAGGACTTGCTTCAACTGATGTATTTTTAACACTTCTTGTTGTCATGCATCCAGTTCCAGTTGTTGAATTACTGTTAAAAGTAAGCGGATCACTGTAAAAAGTGAGGTAATCTGTATATACAGTGGACCCCCGCATAGCGACTTTAATCCGTGCAAGAGGGCTGATTGTTATGCGAAATGGTCGGTATGCGAATGAGTTTTCCCCATAAGAAATAATGGAAATCAAATTAATCCGTGCAAGACACCCAAAAGTATGAAAAAATTTTTTTACCACATGAAATATACATTTTCCTACACACAAAGAGAAGGATACATGCACGATAGTATGGTAGTACATGCACAATATATATTGTGCATGTACTACTCTACTAAATGAAGAATAAATGACACTTACCTTATTGAAGATGCAGCAATGACTGATGAGACACTGTGTCCTGGGAGTGCCTTTTCCTCCTGAGTACTGTAGGTCCTGTTTGGGATTTTCTTCCAGAACATGCCTTATCACACTGTATGCCACTACGATTCTTAAATCTCTCAAACCAACATTTGCTGGCTTTAAATTCACCAATATGAGCACTAGTTCCAGGCATTTTTCCCTGTTCACCTGGGTGTTAGTCGACTGGTGTGGGTTGCATCCTGGGAGACAAGATTAAGGACCCCAATGGAAATAAGTTAGATGACACTGACTTTTTTGGGTTATCCTGGGTGGCAAATCCTCTGGGGTTAATTGTTTCTTGGTATTCTCAATAAGCCACACCAACAACGGTGCTACAGCAGAACGGTGTACAGCACAGCAGACGATGCTACAGCAGCAGCAGACGATGCTACAGCAGCAGCAGACGGTGGTACAGCAGCAGCAGCAGCAGACGATGCTACAGCAGCAGCAGACGATGCTACAGCAGCAGCAGACGATGCTACAGCAGCAGCAGACGATGCTACAGCAGCAGCAGACGGTGGTACAGCAGCAGCAGACGATGCTACAGCAGCAGCAGACTGTGGTACAGCAGCAGCAGCAGCAGACGATGCTACAGCAGCAGCAGACAATGCTGCAGCAGCAGCAGCAGCAGCAGCAGCAGCTGACAGTGCAGCAGCAGCTGACGGTGGTACAGCAGCAGCAGCAGCTGACGGTGGTACAGCAGCAGCAGCAGCTGTACCACCAATAGTAGCGATGGTTGATTGGGGTTTATTATACAACCTGGCCAGCTTGGAGACACGCACTCCACTTTCATACTTATCAATGATCTTTATCTTCATCTCTATAGTAATTCTCACCCTTATTGCTGTAGGGTTGGCACTAGAAGCTTTCTTGGGGCCCATGGTCACTTATTTTCCAGAAAAAATCACCAAAAGCACTGTAATAATACGAAATGTTCCGATTGTATGCTTGGATGTTACCGCGGAGGCTGGCTGGTAAACAATGCCACCGGCGGAACATGTGAGGCTGGCTAAGGGCGCACATTGGACGCGTCTTGGACGAAGAGCGGTGAGCGGGTTTTTGGGCGGTATGCGAGGCAAAATTTTTGCGAAAAAAGCGAGCGGTATGCGGATTGTACGGTATGCGATGCATACGGTATGTGGGGGTCCACTGTATACGTCAAACATGGTACCTCGTAAGACGTATGTATACGACCAAAACAGTCAAAGGGTTAAATGTTCGATTTTTGCCAATGTTCAAGAATAAACAAATCACGCCACTGCCCATGTGTCCAACTGGCCTGTCTAATGTGTGATCATGAATGGGTCGACATTATTTATACAGTTATTACAATAATGCACCTCTTCAAGGGGGGCTCCTTGGCGTGGTGAAGAGGCTTTTGGTCTGAGGAATTAGACCTGTTGGTCTCCTTCCTCAGATCAAACCTAATTAACCCCCCAATCCCCCCTCCCTTATCCCATCCTTACTTTTTCTTTTCCTCCTCCTCCTCCCCACCCCCTCCCTATTACCCTTCCTCTTCTTCTTTTTTTTTTTTTTTTTTTTTTTTCACAGGCACGCTAGTTCCTGGGTAGAGGAAAGGGTACTGGGGTCCATCCCATTCCGTTGAGGTTCTTGGCGGTGGTGTAGTCGTGGAATCTGGATCGCCTGGGGATGTCCCACTCCCTCTCCGGTCTCCCGGGGAGTGGCTTTGGGTATCTTTTGGGCGACGGGTGTATCTCTGGAGGCTGCCTTTCGGATTCCGGGGGTGGCTTCAAAGCGGTAGAACTATGGGACTGACCCTCAAAGGGTTAGAAAATTCTGCAGAATTAATTGCGTGTAGTTTGATACAGTTGTGATATGAGAGTTTGTGGTGAATTTTCTTTGGACATGATTGGTTGTGCAGGGTTTTTAACCCGTAAACGGTCCAAACGTATATATACGTTCACTACCGTACTGCCCCAACTTTTTTGAGAAAAAAAACATTGTTGTTTTTTAATAGGAAAAAAGAGCATATGGTACCCAGGCATCCCCAATTATTTTAATATGGTGCACAGCGAGTGCTCGCACCCATTCTCACATGTCTAGCCGATTCAGGCTTATTGTGGCAATGTTAAATGTAGGACACATAAAACGTATATATAAGTTTGGGGCACTAGCGGTAAAAACGTATATATACATTTGGACCGTTTACAGGTTAATCCTGCTGATTTTTTTTTCTTTGCTAACATCCACACTTGTAGATGGTGCCTTTGAGATGTCTTGTGGAGTGTTCTCTTGATAATGAAACTATTTAGGAAAGAGTTTATCTTCTGAATTGTTATTGTAAACATAATTCTCCAATTTATTTTTTGTTACTTATCTGTACTTTATTAGGTATGTTCCAAGTATTGTCTAATTTGTATTTTTTATTTTTTATTTTTTTGCAGGTAATTCTCAATTGTTCAGCATTGCCCTGTCTCTTACACCTCTTGTCATCCCCAAAAGAATCCATCCGGAAAGAGGCATGTTGGACCATCTCCAATATTACTGCAGGCAACCGTGCTCAGGTGATGTGCATTTACCATTTTTTTTCTATATACAGTGGACCCCCGGTTAACGATATTTTTTCACTCCAGAAGTATGTTCAGGTGCCAGTACTGACCGAATTTGTTCCCATAAGAAATATTGTGAAGTAGATTAGTCCATTTCAGACCCCCAAACATACACGTACAAACGCACTTACATAAATACACTTACATAATTGGTCACATTTGGAGGTAATCGTTATGCGGGGGTCCACTGTATCTTGGAAAAATACTAGTTTTGTTACTTTTGTGTTATTTGGCTTGTGTTTGAGGTACAATATTGTCCTTTTTCCTATTAGTTATTGCTTGTTATGTATTCAGAAGTTTTTCTGATGCTGTAATGAAATTAAAACAGGTTAACAAAAAAAAGGCACAATACCGTGACTGGAATGATACACAAATAACCTGCACATAGACGAGAGGAGCTTACGACAACGTTTTGGTCCAACTTGGACCAAGTCAGACTGAAACGTCGTTGTAAGCTCCTCTCTTCTAGGTGCGGGTTATTTGTGTATTAAAACAGGCTGTTATTAGTGCCTAAAATCACACAAAAGCATTTTTGGCAATATAATTTGGGTGAAGTGTGGGCTAAGAATGTTGCAGCGAGGAGGAGGTTGAAGGCAGTGGAGATGGCGTGTCTGAGGACAGTGTGTGATGTAAATATTATGCAGAGAATTTGTAATTTGGAAATTAGGAGGAGGTGCAAAGTTATTAAAAGTATTATCCACAAGGTTGAGGAAGGGTTGTTGAGGTGGTTTGGTCATTTAGAGAGGATGGAGCAAAATAAAATGACTTAGAGGGTGTATAAATCTGTGGTGGAGGAAAGGTGGGGTTGGGTCATTCTAGGAAAGGATGGAGGGAGGCGGTAAAGGAAGTTTTGTGTGCAAGGGGACTTGGACATACAGCAAGCATGTGTGAGCGTGTTCAGTAGGAGTGAGCGAAGACGGATGATTTTTGGAACCTGATGATCTGTTGGAGTGTGAGCAAGGTAATATTTTGTGAAGGGATTCAGGGAAACCATTTAGCTGGACTTAGTCCTGGAGATAGGAAGTACAATGCCTGCACTCTGGAAAAGGGTTTGTGATATTTGAGATTTAGAGAGATGTTTAAATTGTTGTATCTGAGCACCTCTAGCAAGACAGTGATAGTGTGAATGATGGTGAAAGTGTTTCTTTTTCGGGTCACCCTACTTCGGTGGGAAATGGCCAGCGTGTTACCAAGCATTTTGTTACCAAGGTTATAACATTATTAAAAACTATGTGATGTCCAAGAAAAGGAAAAGTAATAAATAATAAATAACTTTTTAACAGATCCAAGCAGTAATAGATGCCAACATTTTCCCTGTGCTCATTGAGATTTTGGGCAAGGCTGAGTTTAAGACGAGGAAAGAAGCTGCTTGGGCCATAACTAATGCTACATCAGGAGGAACGCCAGCACAGATTAGATATCTTGTTGAACATGTAAGAAATCATCCTTGTACTTTTTAAATACCAAAGAAATTAACATGAAGTACACCTACCATCCGACTTACGACCTGCTCGACTTACGACCGTGCTTTTTTTATGCCAGATTTCTGGGAAATAAACAAGCGTTTGTGTTGTACACAGTGTTTATCCTAAACCTTACAGTATAAAATACAGTACTAACAGCATAAAAAGTAAAGTAAAACACGAAATACCAAAATAAAACAACAAAATAGTCATTACAATAATGTTATTTTGATATTCAGTAGTAAAGTTCGACTTACGACCATTTCGACTTAAGACCAGTTTCTCGGAACCGAACTCGGTCGTAAGTCGGATGGTAGGTATATATATATAATATTTTAATTCATGAACAAATTTTACTCCTATGTAGGTGAGTTTTAGAAAGTTCTCTTACCAAGATCAAATTTATTATACAGTAGATCGTTATTTAGCACAGTAGTTACGCTCGTGAAAATGCTGTGTTAGGTAAAATCGTGCTAAATGAACTGAAGAACTTCTGCGAAAAATAGGGTTACATTCCTGGGAGCCCTCAAAAAGCCAAACATTTTTTTTTAGACCAAAAGATCTTAGAAAAATAAAAGTGAACATGTAATTGTAGTTCATTGTCTTGATATATTACTGCTTAAGACTACAGATGCAATAGAAATTATAGTATTTCTTACCTTAAATTGTTGGTAATGGTGTGTGTAGATGATTGTGGAGAGAGTGGATATGGATGGTGTGGCCCTACTGGGCTGAGGTGGATGGTTGTTGGTTGTCGACAGAAGGGATGGTAGAGGTTCTGGCACTGAGGTCGATGGTTGTATTGGAGTGTGCATAAATTCTGTAATGGTTCTCTGGGCTATTTTACCCTGCAATACATTATGCAGCTGACAGTAAGGTATCATCAGCTGGTCTAGACCCTGTTTCAACGCACTGCTTCTAGATTTGTCAGGATCCTCTTCAGTGAAAAAGTCTGCTAGTTAGCAGCAGCATGGAACTGCTCATGTAGCTGCTGCAATGTTAACAGCTTTTCTTCAGGTTCTTCTGTTATGTCTGTCCATTGCATTTGTGCATTGAGCTCTGCTAACATTTCCTATGGACTCCTGTTGTCGTCGTCGTCTTTGTCGTCTTCTTTGTCTTCTTCGTCTTCTTCTTCGTCTTCTTCGTCTTCTTCTTCTTCGTCTTCTTCTTCGTCTTCTTCGTCTTCTTCTTCGTCTTCTTCTTCTTCGTCTTCTTCTTCGTCTTCGTCTTCTTCTTCGTCTTCTTCTTCGTCTTCTTCTTCGTCTTCTTCATCTTCTTCTTCGTCCTCTTCTTCGTCTTTGTCCTCTTCTTCGTCTTCTTCTTCGTCTTCTTCTTCGTCTTCTTCTTCGTCTTCTTCTTCTTCGTCTTCTTCTTCTTCTTCGTCTTCTTCTTCTTCTTCATCTTCTTCTTCATCTTCGTCTTCGTCTTCTTCGTCTTCGTCTTCTTCGTCTTCTTCGTCTTCTTCGTCTTCGTCGTCTTCGTCTTCTTCATCTTCTTCGTCTTCATCTTCTTCGTCTTCATCTTCTTCGTCTTCTTCATCTTCGTCTTCTTCATCTTCATCATCATCTTCATCTTCATCTTCATCTTCATCTTCTTCATCTTCTTCGTCTTCTTCATCTTCTTCGTCTTCTTCATCTTCTTCATCTTCTTCATCTTCTTCGTCTTCTTCTTCGTCTTCTTCATCTTCGTCTTCTTCGTCTTCTTCATCTTCATCTTCATCTTCATCTTCATCTTCTTCATCTTCATCTTCTTCATCTTCTTCATCTTCATCTTCTTCATCTTCATCATCTTCATCTTCTTCGTCTTCTTCATCTTCTTCTTCATCTTCTTCGTCTTCTTCATCTTCTTCGTCTTCTTCGTCTTCGTCTTCTTCATCTTCTTCATCTTCTTCATCTTCATCTTCATCTTCTTCATCTTCATCATCATCATCTTCGTCTTCTTCATCTTCTTCTTCTTCATCTTCTTCGTCTTCTTCATCTTCTTCTTCATCTTCTTCGTCTTCTTCATCTTCTTCGTCTTCTTCGTCTTCGTCTTCTTCATCTTCTTCATCTTCATCTTCATCTTCATCTTCTTCATCTTCATCATCATCTTCTTCGTCTTCTTCATCTTCTTCTTCTTCATCTTCTTCGTCTTCTTCATCTTCTTCTTCTTCATCTTCTTCGTCTTCTTCATCTTCTTCTTCATCTTCTTCGTCTTCTTCATCTTCTTCATCTTCTTCGTCTTCATCTTCATCTTCTTCATCTTCTTCATCTTCATAAGAACATAAGAAAGGAGGAACACTGCAGGAGGCCTGCTGGCCCATACTAGGCAGGTCCTTTACAATTTAGCCCACTAACAAAACATTTGCCCAACCCAATTTTCAATGCCACCCAAGAAATAAGCTCTGATGTGAAAGTCCCACTCAAATCCAACCCCTCCCACTCATGTACTTATCCAACCTAGATTTGAAACTACCCAAAGTCCTAGCCTCAATAACCCAACTAGGTAGACTGTTTCACTCATCTGCTACCCTATTTCCAAACCAATACTTTCCTATGTCCTTTCTAAATCTAAACTTATCTAATTTAAATCCATTACTGCGGGTTCTCTCTTGGAGAGACATCCTCAAGACCTTGTTAATATCCCCTTTATTAATACCTATCTTCCACTTATACACTTCGATCAGGTCTCCCCTCATTCTTCGTCTAACAAGTGAATGTAACTTAAGAGTCTTCAATCTTTCCTCATAAGGAAGATTTCTAATGCTATGTATTAATTTAGTCATCCTAAGCTGAATGTTTTCTAACGAATTTATGTCCATTCTGTAATATGGAGACCAGAACTGAGCTGCATAATCTAGGTGAGGCCTTACTAATGATGTATAAAGCTGCAGTATGACCTCTGGACTTCTGTTGCTTACACTTCTTGATATAAATCCCAGTAATCTATTTGCCTTATTACGTACGCTTAGGCATTGCTGTCTTGGTTTAAGGTTGCTGCTCACCATAAACCCCAAGTCCTTTTTGCAATCTGTATGGCTAAGTTCTACATATTGGCATATTCTATATTCTACATATTCTACATATTGATATTGGCAGTTTGGAGGGATATGTTGTGTATCTTTATACGTATATGCTTCTAAACTGTTGTATTCTGAACACCTCTGCAAAAGCAGTGATAATGTGTGAGTGTGGTGAAAGTGTTGAATGATGATGAAAGTATTTTCTTTTTGGGGATTTTCTTTCTTTTTTGGGTCACCCTGCCTCGTTGGAAGACGACCAACTTGTTGAGAAAAAAAAAAAAAAAAAAAAAGTTCTACATCATTTAACTTATAAGTACTAGGGTTATGGGCACTCCCAAGCTTCAGAACCTTGCATTTATCTACATTGAACTGCATCTGCCACTTTTCTGACCAAGAATAGAGTTTGTTTAAATCCTCCTGAAGTTCCATAACATCTATGTTTGAATAAATTATCCTACCTATCTTTGTGTCATCGGTGAATTTGCTCATATCACTAGTAATTCCCTCATCAAGATCATTGATATATATTATAAACAACAACGGGCCCAAGACTGATCCCTGTGGAACGCCACTTGTTACAGATCCTTACTCGGATTTAACCCCATTTATGGACACACACTGCTTCCTGTCAGTGAGCCATGACTCGGTCCACGAGAGCACTTTTCCCCCAATGCCATGAGCTGCCACTTTCTTTAACAGTCTATGGTGCGGAACTCTATCAAAAGCCTTATTAAAATCTAAGTAAATAATATAAAATTCTTTATCGTGGTCAACAGCCTCAAAAGCTTTACTGAAGAAAGTTAATAAATTAGTTAGACAAGACCGGCCTCTTGTGAATCCATGCTGAGTATCATTAATCAAGCTATGCTTATCGAGATGGCTTCTTATAATCTCAGCTATAATTGACTCTAGTAATTTGCCTACAATTGAGGTCAGGCTTATTGGGCGGTAATTTGACGGTAACGACTTGTCCCCTGTTTTAAAAATGGGAATTACATTAGCCATCTTCCACATATCAGACACTACACCTGTTTGAAGA
>NC_069399.1:130437856-130440356 GCF_026875155.1 Cherax quadricarinatus | reverse complement strand
CCAAGAGAAGAATACGATGAGAGCAACAGAGCAATGATCGACACACTAGCCGAGGTGGCCAGGAGAGCACACATGGGGGGAGCAAAGTTACTAGTAATGGGTGATTTCAATCACAAAGAGATTGACTGGGAAAACCTGGAGCCCCATGGGGGTCCCGAAACATGGAGAGCCAAGATGATGGATGTGGTACTGGAAAACCTCATGCATCAACATGTTAAGAGACACTACCAGAGAGAGAGGAGAGGATGAACCAGCAAGGCTGGACCTTGTATTCACCATGAGTAGTTCGGACATCGAGGGTATCATGTATGAAAGGCCCCTGGGAGCTAGTGATCATGTGGTTCTGTGCTTCGACTACATAGTTGAGCTCCAAGTGGAGAGAGTAGCAGGAATAGGCTGGGAAAAACCAAACTACAAAAGGGGGAACTACTCAGGCATGAGGAACTTCCTTCAAGACATTCAGTGGGAGAGGGAACTGACAGGAAAACCAGTACAAGAAATGATGGACTATGTAGCAACAAAATGCAAGGAGGCAGAGGAAAGGTTTGTTCCCAAGGGAAACAGAAATAATGGGAAGAACAAAACGAGTCCTTGGTTTCACCCAAAGGTGTAGGGAGGCAAAAACATAGGTTTTACTGAGAATGGAAAAGATACAGAAGACAGAGAACTCAGGAAAATAAAGAAATCAGCTGAAGAGCCAAAAACCCGAATATGCACAGATAAGAAGGGAGGCTGAGACAATATGAAAATGACATAGCATCAAAAGTAAAGACTGACCCGAAGCTGTTGTACAGCCACATCAGGAGGAAAACAACAGTCAAGGACCAGGTAATCAGACTGAGGAAGGGTGATGGGGAATTCACAAGAAAGGGACCGAGAGGTTTGTCAGGAGCTCAACACAAGATTTAAAGAGGTATTTACAGTGGAAACAGTAGGACTCCAAGAAATCAGAACGGGGGGGGGGGCCACACTAGAAAGTGCTGGATGAGGTACATTAACCAAGGAGGAGGAGAAGAAGCTGCTATGCGAACTTGACACCTCAAAGGCGGTGGGGGACCAGACAACATCTCCCCATGGGTCCTTAAAGAGGGAGCAGAGATATTGTGTGACCCATTAACAAAGTTTCTTCAACACATCATTTGAAATGGGCAACTCCCTGAGGTATGGAAAATGGCAAATGTAGTCCAATTTTTAAAAAGGGAGACAGACATGAGGCACTAAACAAACAGACCTGTATCACTAACGTGTATAGTATGCAAGGCCATGGAGAAGATCATCAGGAGGAGAGTGGTGGGGCACCGGGAAAAGGGAAAAAGTGTATAATTGACAACCAGCACGGTTTCAGGGAAGGAAAATGCTGTGTCACAAACCTACTTGAGTTTTATGACAAGGTGACAGAAATAAGACGAGAGAGAGAGGGGTGGATCGACTGCATATTTTTGGACTGCAAAGAAGGCCTTTTCGACAGTTCCTCACAAGAGGTTACTGCAAAAGCTAGAGGATCAGGCACACATAACAGGAAGGCACTGCAATGGATCAGAGAACATCTGACAGGGAGGCAACAACGAGTCATGGTACACGACGAGGTGTCAGAGTGGGTGCCTGTGACAAACGGGGTTCCACAGGGGTCAGTCCTAGGACCTGTTCTGTTCTTGGTAAAATGTGAACGACATAACGGAAGGGATAGACTCAGAAGTGTCTTGTTTGCAGATGATGCGAAGTTAATGGAAGAATCAAATCGGACGAGGATCAGGCAGGACTACAAAGAGACCTGGACAGGCTACAAGCCTGGTCCAGCAACTGGCTCCTTGAATTTTAAAACCCCGCCAAATGCAAAGTCATGAAGACTGGGGAGGGGCAAAGAAGACCGCAGCACAATATAGTTTAGATGGCCCAAAAACTGCAAACCTCACTCAAGGAAAAAAGATCTGGGGGCGGTATAACCCCCGAGCATATCTCCTGAGGCACACATCAATCAGATAACTGCTTTCAGCATACGGGCGCCTGGCAACTTACGGATAGCGTTCCGTAAGTTAAGGATTCGTTTTAAGACTCTGTATACCATCTACGTCAGGCCCATACTGGAGTATGCACACCCGTTTGGAATCCACACCTAGTCAAGCTCGTCAAGAAATTAGAGAAAGTGCAAAGGTTTGCAACAAGACTAGTCCCAGAGCTACGGGGATTGTTTCCCATGAAGGGAAAATTTAGGGAAATCGGCCTAACGACACTGGAGGACAGGAGGGTCAGGGGAGACATGATAAACGACATATAAAATACTGCACGGAATAGACAAGGTGGGGCAAAGACAGGATTTTTCAGAGATGGGACACAGACACAAGAGGTCACAATTGGAAGTTGAGACTCAGATGAATCAAAGGGATGTTAGGAAGTATTTCTTCAGTCATAGAGTAGTCAGGCCATGGAATAGCCTAGAAAGGGATGTAGTGGAGGCAGGAAACCAATACATAGTTTTAAGGGGAGGATGATAGGTCTGGGG